>CM021110.1:32697197-33244241 GCA_007115665.2 Sequoiadendron giganteum
GAGCCAAAAAGTATTCTACAAAATGATTGTAATTCCTTCAAGAATCATGTATCCTTATCTCAGTGGTCCATTCATATATTGGAGCCATTTTATTTTCCTTAGCATTACTATAGGGCTAAATCTGAAGCTTGTTGGTCTGAAACATTCCTCTAAATTTGAATAGAAAAAGATAGCAGAAGTAGGTTGTGAACCTAAATGTCTTGGTGGAACCTCCTTTAGTCATTAAAAAATTTTTATGCATGGATTCTACAATGTGCTGAATAAAATTATATTTGACATGTGGAACACCATAATGGATATTATATACCATTTTAAGGAGACTTGCACCCACTTCCAAATTGCTATCCAGACCGAGGCAAAATGCTAGCATGCAAATAGTATCCTGAACCCATGGTTTAAAAATATCCAAATCATAAGGAGGCTTATGATCACCTTTCAATTTGTTTCTATCCTGAACTATTTTATTTAAGAAAACATTTTTCTCCCTTTCTTCCACTGCTTCATAATCACTAGAAAGCTTTTCTAGGTCAATGTGGACGTTTCCAAATTCTTCGGTTGTAAACTCCAACACTTTTCCAAGTTCTTTTGTATTAATGGATAAAAATTCTTCTTTGCTATCTTTATTAACAATTTCTCTTTTGTTATCATCATAATTTTGGGCACAAACCATAATAAATTTTGGGAAAGGGAAAACCTCATGTAACATCATGCGCCCTAATCTAGTTACCCACGGTGCACTGATACTATTATCTTGCATTTTCTTTGCAGCCTTATTCTGAGATGAAATCTAAGTTCTGAGGTATGCCTACCATAGAGTTTAGGATCATAAATATCATGGTACCCATAAGTGAAACCCGAGGTTTTAAGTAATTTTGCATAATGTATTTTTTTATCGGACATTGCTCTAGTGGTATTGGTGGTAGACATGCTTATACAATGTGAAGTTATGAAATTTGAATTCCCTAATACCCAATAGTCCTTAATTTTTCTTAATTCTTAAGTCTCTGAACCTAAACTTCAAAGTTTGACAAAATAAGATTTTAAGAAATGTCAAACGATGAAACGTAGCCATAGGAATTCTTTCACTTACCCTATTCTAGGTCCTGACTCTTGAAAAGATTAATGCTAATAGTCGTGGAAACTGGAATGGCTTTTTTGGAAGTGGAACTATGGAATCCAAAACAAGGTGGTGCACTACAATGAGAAATCTGAAGACTGAAATCTCCCCATGTGTTGACCCTCTCACTTAAAAAAAAATCACTTGACACTTAGCAGTACAAAGTTTTTTTTTTCTTCTTGAAATTAGAAGATTAAAGTGAATGAAACGTCTTAGGTCTACATGTTGCAAATTCTAAACCATTGATATTTCTAAATCTAACGGTTATAGGGTGATTCTGAAGGTTTAAGTTCACAAGCCTATCGCTTTGTGCATTTCATTCTGGAATGCAACTTCAACCATACATCAAATGTTCATCAAACGGTTGAAACTTGAGTAATTTCTGATATTAACTTAAAACAATAAACATGACACATGTGTTTTAAAGTTGTTTTAAAATTTAGTGCGCTAGGATTGACATTGAGGCTAAGGGGTCAATAACTTAACGTTGCATAGGACTTAAAAAAATGAATAATGATATCGAGAACCGGGGGAGAAGGTCAACGAAAAATTAGAAATCAATAACGACAACTTGTAGTGTTTATAATGTTTTTTGTCAATTTGATGGCAACTCTATTTTTTCATTTGTATTGCTTTGTGTTTTACTTTTAAATTTGCATGCAATTATTTCTTAAATAGATATTAGTAAGCACATCATTGTAACACATAAACATTGATGGAACGAATGATTGCACTCCTCCAATGGCCCGATATAACCTTGAATTATCAAGTGCATAAAGTATATTACTTAATTTCTTAAAGGAAAAAAACTGATTTGAATATATTCATAGATACTAAAGTTTTGACCTCAGAAAATAACTCTTTACTATAAGTGTAAATGAATAGAGAAGAATAATACAACACAACCATTTATTTTATTGCAACTGAATCACAATGTCACATTATTACATATCTTTTTAAAGACGAGTAGTTGTAGAGCAAGCAAGCTCCTATTTTGTATAAATAACATATGTCAGTGTGTCACTTTACATAGACACAATTTATTCCAGGTTGTTGCTCATGACAATGGATTACAAATTGATTCCAATTTCCAAGCTTCTGCTAGTGACAACTTACTACAAATGTAACTCTAAAAATAAATGCATGATTCCAAGCTTCTGTTGGTGACAACGTGATACAAATGTGGCTCTGAAAATAAATGCAAGGGATTTTCCAACCATGCTAGGGGAAAGGCGGTTCCAATCATTCTGGGGAAATGGGAGCTATGAAGATACAAAATTTACTTATCCCCTTTGAGACCTAGAGTCATGCAAAAGATGTAATACAAATGTGTCTCTAAAAATAAATGAATGGGGCTTGCCACATGAACCATGCTAGGGAACAGGAAGCTGTGAAGATACAAGAGGAGTAGTAAATCTGCTATCATATTTTGTACGTAGCTTCCATGCACTGGTATAGCACTTATCTCCATCAGAGCTCCTCATCCTGGCTCAAAACCTATCTGAGAAGTTAGGTTAACCAAATCAACTTCTTTCCAATTCCACCTAAACTTGAAGGAAATTCGTCTTTTACTGATTACTCTGTAACTACATAACTGTAGGCAAGAGAAATTATAGTATCCCCAATAATACCACATCATCTTCATCCTAAATCCTTATTAACCCTAGAAAATGAAAACCCTTATGACACTATCCACTATTCACGATCCCTATTTATGGGCCACCAGTGCCGCCACTAGCCTGGGTAAAATGATAATCGCGATTCGTGTATAATTAAAATGTTTAATTAATTTATTTGATTGACGTTTGGCTACATGCAAATTGTACCTCAAGTTGACAAGCTATCAAAATCACCAATGCCACTCAAAGTTGAAATGATATGAAATCATTACAAATCTTGTTTCATGAAAGAAATGGCCAATGAGCTATCGAACTATCAACAAATTGCTTCAGATGTTCATATCACATATGGAATTAATCGCCGCCACTGCCAATAGTACGACAACCACACTTTCTTCAAAAATATTGAGAATTTAAATTAAATTAAATGTAGAACATCGAGGCATTGAAAAGGTAGAATGAGTGATGAGCGATGAGCCTTGATCCTAGCACATGTCTACATCTAATGGTTCTAGTTTTATTCTGGAGGTTCCAATTCGCAAGTCTAGTGCTTCAGAGATTTACTTTCGAAATGCAACTATAGTTGTTCATCGAAAATTCATTGAACGATCGTGGTTAGATTGATTTACGCTGAAATCTGGCTACAGATATGGAATATCCTTTAAGTTCTATTATAAATTATTTTATAAGGTTGATAATTCAGCCTTGTTTGGCCTATACATCATTTGTGTAAAACGTTCTTCCTAGGCGGTCCCTCTTTTAAAACAAACATTTAATTCAAAACTTGAATCTTGGTACGGTCTCCATAAGGCTGCGGGTGATTTTGCTATAAATAGGGGTTGTTGTGCTCATTTTTCTCAAATTGGTTTAGCGCTCTCGAGAAATACTAAGGGGCAATGAAGACTCCTTTATTTTTGAATTCCATGAAATAACAAAACGCTTTTCATGGTGAAATCACTAAGAAATGACTGAAAGGGATAATGGTGTCCAAGCACCCACTGGTGCTCTAGGCGGTGAAGGGTGTGTTGGGCCCAAAAATTTTGTTGGCTACCCACAAGATCAGGGGGAATTTAGAAATACTTGCCATGTTTCTGGCAATGCTCGTGTACATGGGTGTCTCGAAATCTTGGGGGAAAAAGCTATGCCAAATGATTTTTCAACACTCTATGTTAGAAAATATCGACGTGACACTGGACAAAATCGATGACAATTTCATGACCCTCTGCCACTACACTACTACAAGGCTCATGGGAATGAATTCTCGATACCAAAGTTTCCCTTGGTGCACTCGCTGGACCATGCAAATCTCAAAAACTGGTGGGGGAGATTGATAGGTGTATTGACTTTCTTTTTCATGCAACTGACATTCTCAAAGATCGACCGAAGGATTGGGTGAAGGCATTTACGGTGGCCGAAGATCTCGATGGGGAAAGGTGGTCTTCGAGCGAGGAGGATTGGGAGCTAGGCACTAATGAAGAATGAGTAGCGAATGAAACCAGGAGTTGGGAGGAACGAGCAAACCATCATGCCCATAGTGCCTGCGGTGGTGATTATCCGGTGATTCTAAATGCAATCAAAGCCAAGAAGACCAGTGAGGCTGGCTACAACAATGCATAATTTGGTGTCTATGGAAGGTCATTTTGGTTTGTTATGGTCTGTTTGTAGTTTGTATAAGTGTCCATGTCAGTCAATTCAATATTTGGGTCTATAAAGTGTAATCTTTGTGGAAATGAAGGAATGTAAAAACTCTTTTAGATTGTTGGTGTACAGATTTGTCACTTTAACCATGAAAGTAGATGCGAGATATTTTAAAACAAATGACACAAATTTTGTTTGTGTCACAATCACATGCGAGAAATAAGTAAAGAAAATTGATAGTTTCTCTTTTAACAAATGAATTAATTCGAACATAAAGTCTCTGAGATGAAAATACACGCATTCTGACCTAATAGATAAACATTGAATAATAATCATGAAGAAACACAATTCATTCACCATTAAAAGGAAGCATTAATAAATACACAAATTTAGAAATATATTCCTTTATCTCTCTAATGCGAAAAATGTGGATTCACAGATCCCACACCCTATACAATCAAAAAGCGCTCAAAAGCTTAAACTACCCCCCTTATCATTACGTGTCACAAAAGGCTTCATGCATGCTATTAAACCACCGGAGGTGTCGGGACTCTTTACAGTTCTAATTGCATTTCCATAACTAAATTGTGAAATTCAGCGTGTTCTTCTTCTTCTTCTAAAATGAAAATCACCCTGTTGTACTCAACATAGCTGGTTTTCTCTTTCCATGCCACTGAACGTAGCTAGGAAATGATGTTGACTTTCTCTTCTTCATGCCAATTCAAATCTGGTTGCATGATGGGCACAGGTTCATCTTCCCATTCCTTGATATCGCTAGGAAGTACCATTTTAAGGAAACTCTGAGTCTGGAGTTGAAAATGCTGCCAAATTTCCTCGTATGTAGGCTCACTTAACTTCGTCGGCAGGAAGTGACCATTTATTTTCCAAGAAAAATGTGCCAATCTACTACTAAATCTATTTTTCCAACCTCCTTATTTAAGAGTTGTCCTTTCAGAGGATTTAAAAGATTACGTTAAACATCAAGTTGGCATTTGAAAGCATTTGAGAAGACATCCCTGAATGGCACCGTACAATTCATTAAATGATCTGACACTTCGAATGTTGTGCATCTTGCCGAGGTCGCCCCATCGTTGAGAAACAAAACTCTATAACCATCTGTACGGTGCCATTATAGTTCCTTAATATTTCACACCTTGCTATAGTTCCTTCGACAGTCATGATTATTTCTTGGTTGTTATGACTAAGTGATTTATGATTGTTATGACTAAGTGATTTAATAAGTAATAAAATCTCAACCATTGATTTATGGAAATCTAAGGTTCTAGTGTTATTTCAGAGGCTTCAATTTGCAAGTCTAGTGCTTAAGAGATTTAATTCTGGAATGCAACTGCAATCGTCCATCAAACATTCATCGAACGGTTGTGGATTATATTAATTTGCACTGACATATGGCTTCATTAATAATAAATGTGTTGACACTTGTCTACATTTCAGACTCTTTATGAAGGAATTTGAATGTGCGAAAAATTTGTCCCTATGATTTTGTATTGGCATATCCATTTATTTCACCACTAAATTTTTTTATTAGTTTGAGATTATGTTTAATTCGCCAAAGAAAATATATTTTTTCTTTAAAAAAAGGTTTTAATTGCCAATAATTTTTTAGTTTTGTTTTGAAAACAGGATTAATTCGCCAATGGAAAAAAAAAATTGGTTTGAAAAAAGGTTTTAATTGCCAATGAAAAATATTTTATTCGTTTTAAAAAAATTGCAATTCACCATGATTTTCCACAGACTTCTAGGGATTATAAAATATTCACCAATTGGGATTTTTTTTTCCCCAAAAAATGATAAAATTCACCAATAAAATTAATATTTTTATCGGGAAGTATACAAGATTTGCCATGATTTTACACCTTCGCCGAGGGGGGGTTTCTTAAAGTTTTCCTTGAGTGTAGGATATATTATAATATCTCTGTATATGGATCAAAGAAAGGTATTTGTAGACCAGAAGGCATGTGAGAAGCTTGGAGGAGCTGGTGCAAGGCAAAACTCTTGTGACAAGAGTTCTTTTTTTGTGGGGTTGTATGGTGTAGGAGCACCTAAACCCTTATTTGCAAAATTGATGATTTGAAGGTTGTCAGTAGGTTAGTATGGGTGTTTTGAGTATATTTACCTTAAATAAGGTCAATCAAGGCCATTTGATATGTAAATAGGGGTTTGGGAGTCAATAGGTGTCAAATTAGCAAAAGTTGCAAAAAGTGTAATTGTTGTCAAGCAAGAATTTCAAAAGTGCAACTTCTAGGAATATGAAGAGTCTAGTATTTCAAAGGGTAGTTATGAACGTTGGGGAATTTGGAATTTGAATGTAATGGCTATAAAAAGTCTTAAAAGGCTCGAACAATAGTTGTTGAATTTTTGTATTAAAGAATTCCAATCATAATACAACAATTTTTTGCTAATTCTCTGTGTTTCCTGAACTTTGCTCATTCTGTACGAACCCGTATAGGCAGTAGATGATTGTGAAACTTATTGTGATGTGTAGATATATGAATTACCTTTATTTTCCATCAAGTTTGAGAGTCTTCCATTGAGAATTGAGTGAGAACACTTTGATTTTCTATAACTGCCTGTAAGAGGCCAATAAAGGGCTTGTTTTGAAGATAAAATGACAAATTAGTTATTCCACCTACTTTATAAGCTTGTGCCTTAGTGGAATGGCTTCTCCTAGGGTAGATTGGTTATTTTATGGTTTTTTGTAGGTTGTGGATATATGTTGTGAGAATTGGAGTGATGCCCTAGGGCCAAACAAGGTGTTTTTCATGTGAAAAAGAGGTATTGAGATGTGGTTTTGATGAAATGTTGAAAGAACAGTGTATGTAGTGGATTGATGAGTTTGTGCAGGATATATATGAAGTTTTGGATGCATTGTTTTGGTCAGACAAAATCGGGTGATGAGGTTTTCAATAAACCCTAGTGTATTTGCATGGAAGTGGAGGGTTTATTGGATCAGTGTTCTAGAAGTCATGTGATTGTGAATTAATAATGGATTTTGTTGTTTTGCATCACAATTTGTGACTGTCAAGTGAGTTTGGGTGTTTATCAAGTGATTAGAAGATACTTCCTTTTGAAATAGGGCTAGTTGAGTAGCCTAAAATAGGGGCAGCCTAAAGGTTTTCTATGTTTTCTCAAAGAAACCTTATGGAGTCTTGTGATATTTTGTGTTGGGTTATGTTGTGATTCTCAGAGGGTATCTAGAAGGTATTTATACGACCTTCTCTAAAATAAATCTTCAAAGGTTTTGTTTTGTGGCTATAAGCCTTTAGGGAGTGTTTTGGTGATAAGTTGAATTTGTATGAGCATCTTAATCTTGTTAGATGCCTCTTAAAGTCCATGTGAAAGATCCTAAACTCTTGGTGTAGTTGGAAGCCACCCTTGCTTACATCAAAGAGCATGGCATATTTAATCACAGTAAACTATACCCAATGAAAATGTTGTCAGGAAACCCTCTTTACCATATAAGAATACGATGTGTCTTTCTCTAACGATGATATTGGTGAAGTTTTAATTGTCATTTAACTCTTATGGAAAATGAAAAAATGAAAAAAAGTATGATGTTGTTGAGAGCAGGATTCATCATGTGCAGCCTTGAAGATCTATGGAAACACTTGGATAGCCATGAAATATTGCTAACTATAAATCATACTTATTATTTAAGGGAGTTGGTTGAAGATTTATTGAATATGTTGCACAATACCACATGAGGAGGATATAACGCTGATAATAGTGGCAAGAAAGACTAATCACAAAAGGTTATTATTAATATGTCACACCTAACAGGTTGGAGAAAAATTATTTGGAATTTTTTTGTTAATGGGTTGATTTATTTATTTATTTTTAGTATAATGAGAGTTGTCCTTGATTTAATTTAATAAATACAAAGTGATAAATGTGATAATTAAATTAGAGGAATGAGGTGATTGGTTTTAGAAATGAAGATGTGGAGTTAATGTTGATGGTGCACAAAATCAATTCACAATATCTTAAAAATTATGTTCTATTGATGAATGCCTTAGAATTTGAATAGGTGCAAAAAATTATATGGTTCATTCCCGCATACCATAAGTTCAATCCTAATCGTTGCTAATTTTAAAAAGTACAATGTAGACTCCTAAAACCAATTCACTCTCATCTTTGATCTTTTTTGTGCTCAAAAGTACCATGTTAAATATATAAACACCATAGGGGAATATGTTAGATTGTTGGGATCCAATTATCCTAGGTTAGATCCTAGATAGACTAGCTTTTTAACTCAAAGTGATGAATCAAAGACAACATACACAACTGTGTAAATGGCCTATATGTAGACAAAGTGGATTCTAAATATTACAATCAAGTTATATTAGGTTGGAATCCTAGATTGACCAACTTTTTGACTTTGGGTGAAGATTTGAAGATAGCATGCAAGTGACCTATATGTAGATGAAGTCAATTCTAATTTTTGTCCCTTAGAAAAACAAAAGTGTGCTCTAATAATCTATCCTTTTTCAGCCTTATTCTTGCATATGAATTAACATCACCTTGAATGCCTTTAACTCCTAACATATTAGCTCAATACAACTAGTAGGAAGGGGTGAGAAAGTTATAATTTAAACTTGAAGCTAATTCCCATGCATTATATCATTAATCCTAAATGGTGCAAAAATGAACTTGGGGAGTAAAATGATAATCTTGAGGTAGCAAATGAGCATATTAAGGCAAGTACATTAACGGGGTGTAATAAATGAGTGGTAAATGGTGAATGTATGGGAACCAATGCGAGTGGTAAAAATCAAGATGGATATAAACCAAACATAGCATGAGAGAGTGTCATTTATTAGTGCATAATTACATTAAATATATTCTACCAAAGTGGACACACAACTAAATGATAAATGGCATGGGTGTGCAATTTTTACCATTACATTGTGATGTGCATTTTAGTTTATCATGAGCACGAATTTTAAAGTATATAGAAATTCTCAATTAGCATGAAAAAGGACATGGGATCTTGTTACCTATTTTTTTACCTTAGTCTCCTAAAAAAATTTGGTTACCAAAAGGTCTTGTGAAAACTAGTTTGTTGGGAATTTTAATGGAAAATAAGTCCTGAAAATGAAAAATCTCTAAAAGAAAACTTCTTGTCTATATTTTCAAGTTTTCCTAAACTTTGTCACAAAGTTCTTTAGTTGTGAACCTTGCATAATTACAACAAGTTCTTTTTGTCACAAAGTTTGCAAGTTCACCAACCTTGGGTGAATCCAATAAGTTGTTATTATCAAAATTTTTGCAAGTTCATGAACCTTTTGATTCCTAATTGAGCATCTTTCCTTTAATTTTATAAAGTTTTTTAGTTTTTGAGCTTTGAAAATTACTGACAAGTTATGTTTGTAAGTGTTCAAGTTCTTTATTTGAGTTAGTTCACTAGTTAATGAGCTTCTTGAAAGTTCAAGAAAGCTAGAAAAAATAGCAAAAATGGCTTTGAATGTTTCAAAGTTTGAGTTGTTGCAAAGTTTGAGAGTTTTCAAAATACCCAAAAATCTAATAAGGCTATGGGGTTTTCAAAAATGTGACAAATTAGAATTTTCTTTAAAATATCAATTTGATGTATAAATAAGGGTTTGAAGGTTCATGTGTCACCATCTCATATTCACACTGCAAATAATTGTTGTGTGACTCATCCCTACCATTATACACTACATTTGCCACCATTATTTTAGTTTAGTGTTAAGATACATAAGCTTGTTATTTTCTTCACTTTCAAGTGTTGAATTAAAGGTTTTTGGAACTTCTTGCTATAAATTGTGTATTTTTTGAAATTCCCCTTGTTTCATCCACATCTTAATGAACTACAATTACCTACAATATTATTTTCTCCTAAAAAACATTCTCCTCTATTCTATGCATTGACATTTCCTTACAAGCCTATCTCATGTCTTAGGTTAATTTCTAAACCTCCCAAAATGAAATACAAGTACCAAGGGTATGGGAACTTTACTGTCATTTAAAATTCACTGGCCAAAGTAAAGAAAACCAACTTGGGCATATCAATACGGAGGAATTTTGGAATAGAATGCAAGAAAACCCTCATACACCAATGTCTAGAGAAAATTTTGTTAGTGGGTTAACTCATATTGGAGGATTCTTAATTGTAGTCCAATTTGTAGATTTGGTACATTGGCATATGTTAAAATTTATAAACTAAACACTTGAGAATTCAGGGTTGTTGATGATAAAGTAGTTGTTAGGTTAGATGGCCAAATTATTAGTTATAAGATTAGTTTTCCTTGAAGGGGTCAATTTACTAAGGTGATTGTTGAAATAGATAGCCACTACTTCCAAGATAAGAGAGATGCTTGTTTGAATAACATTGCTAAAAACTGGTAAAAAGTGCCTAAAAGGAAAGGGAAAGTATCAAACTCCCAAAGGTTTGCAAAGGGTTCATTTATGGAAAAAAATTATATAATCACTTTATTGAGTAGGGTATTAGGGAGCAAAGGTACTAGTGAATTTTAGTATTGGATGTGTCAATTCATCTTTACAATTGGATATGAATCATAATATATTGACTAGAGAAAAACAATAAGTGATCATTTACATGCCCAATTGGTCAATTATTAGAAAAAAATAGTATTTTTACATGTCTTATTATTTTTTCTATGATATTGCAAGCATGAGAGTATGACCTAGTTTGAAGACTCAAGGGGCATATGATAACATTATGCAGATATGATTATTATCCATAACTTTAGCAAGAGATTAGCAATAAGAACTTTTGATAGGACATTTGCAGTAAGGACTATAGAAGAGTTAATGATGTCTTCAATATATTAATTATGAGGGAATCGAAAAGAGACATAGAATTAAGGTCTCACATGAAGCATCATAGTTGATCACCAAATATTATAGCTTCCACATTCAATATCCTAAGTTTTCATATTTAATGATAGGTGGATTTAAAGTTTTTTTATACAATTACCTAAATATTTAAGTGATTACTTCATCATGATTGAAGTATGTAGATAAATGCCAATAGTAAGTAAGAAGCGCAAGATAGAACGAAGGCAAGGTATCCCTTCCCCGTAAATCTAATCTACTATAGTTACAACTCTTATTTTGATGCATAGAATGTGGAGAGTCTAGTGAGAAAAGTAAGAATACATTTTTATGCAAATAGAATGGTTTTTGATAGCAAAAAATATGTCAGGGATAACTTGTATCTTTCATATAATCATGTTCGCCATGTAGAATATTTATGGGACATGATAGTGCTAATGAATTTGAAGTAAAAAAAAGACACTAGATGAGGATGTCCATGGAGAAAGTTGAAAATTATGATATGTAATGGAATATTGAGGGTATATAGGATGATGTTTTTGACCTTGTAGGCCTTATTTTCACATCGACCATTCAAATGTACCCTCTTCCACCAATCAATTAAGCTAAAAAATGAGGATGTAGAAATCAAAGAAAGAACACAATATATTTTCCGAAGAACAAATAGATGGATTCAATATAAAACCTTTGAAAACACTATCATTAGACCTCATACTAAGGATAATGAAATATAGAAATAAAAGCATGTTACTTCTTCATCTAGTCCAACCATAATAGTTACATACTCCACTAGATCTAAACTATTTGTAGCCAAGGTGGTAATAATGAAGATAAAAAAAGAAATCAATTTGTAAGGATTATGTGAAGGATAAATTCAAGAGCCAAGGAAGAATTGGGAGCTAAAGAAGGATCCCATAAAAAAATATGAAATTAGTTCTCAAACTATTGTTGAAAAATAATTTTAGGTAATTCATATTCCTCATTATTCACCTCATTATTCACCTCATTCTCCTCCACAACATTCCTTTCCACCTCATTCATCTCCACCTTGTACACCCACTCCTCCCCCATCTCCACCACCAATTAAAGCCAAAGTTGATATAATTTTTAGGACTACTCTTCCCCATCTAATTTTTAAAAATCAAATAGTGTCATTTCCTTCTCCTTGGCTTCAAGAAGTTGTGGCAAAAAAGAGAAAATGAGCTCTCAAGTGGTTGACCCAAGTTTTGATGCAATAACTAGGTTGTTAAAGGCTACTACTCAACCAAGGAAGGTTCACACAACTTTTTGGTTGATATTTGACTCCTCATGATAGTATTTTGTAGAAGTTGTTGATCCTATAATGGATAAAATTAAAAACTATGCTACAAATGTATATTGCAATATCACAAGTATAAATCTGGGTCCATCCAAAGATGATGGTGATATCTGCAATGCTCAGGTATCAATTTCCAAGTTGATTGAGAGGTTGGAGAAAGAAAAATAAACAAGAGAATAACTGGAGGGGCAAGTAAATTCCTTGAAGTTTCTTAGATAAAATATATCATTGATCCCTCTACTCAAACATCAAATGCTTTGCTATTGACTTCATCCAACACACCTCCAAATTGTATAAGCTCAGAGTTCATTTAGAAGTTCGGTAAATACCTAGCTTATGGTAGAGAAAAAAAGCTTTGGTGGAAAAGGTAATCTTAAATGGTCTCATATACATTAAGGAGGATGTGAATCTTTATGGGTAGATTCAAGGCAAGAAGAAATAAATTGATATTGATGCATAAGCTATAATAAAAAGATGATGTCTTATTGTTGATAACTAGGGATGTTTAGGAAATGATAGACATATATAAACATTTTGATTATTGAATAGGTTTTCATTAAACCTAATGAAAATAATTTTTTTAAGTGGTTTAGAAGTATTGAATGGAAGTTGATGATTCTTAAACACTCTTTAGTTAAATTCAAAAAATTGTCTATAGAACGTGACTCTGTCCTAATTGATCTTAGAATTAATTATTTATCTTTTGAGGCTAATATTTTCGAGGGTGATGAAGCCAACTTATCTTGACTATTGTCATTGTTAAAAAAAAATAGAGACATGATCTTAGAAGAGCTATTCAAGAAGGATAATATTGATTACAATACATTGGAAAAAGTTAGGAACATGTTTGTATCCCTAATTACTTGTCAAAAGAATATTTCAAATTTCCACAAGAAGGTTGAAGAAATTGGTGAATAATGCTAATGTGGTAGACTACTTAAGTATTTATATATTCCTAATGGTAAAGCTTTACCTCTAGCATCAACCGATTTCAAGAATTATAAATCCAAGGTTGTTGCTGCATAGTCCAAGGTTTCAACTAAAGATAAAGTTAACAATCCAGGTTAGGATAAAGATAAATATGCATCATCATAATGTTTTGTTATACTTTATCATATTCATAAAGTAACTTCTAGCAGTTTATTCTAGCAAATTAAAAGTGAACATTATTTGAAACAAAAACAAAAGAATAAAGTTTATTTTTAATTTATCTTTTCAAGAAATAATTATACTATCTAGAAGTAATTATGTTTGTAATCTTATATAAGGTAGTCTAAGTATAAAGAGAAAGATCCTTCTTTTTCTTCCAACTTCTAGTATTCTTCTTATTTTTGGTTATCCCCTTTCCATTTTTCTTCTATTGGGGGATATTTTTCATAGGCATTGTATAAAAACTCATGAAGAATTAGTGCTCTCAATCACTTTTGGAGTAATAATAATACAAATGAACTTTGGTTCATCAATTTTTAAATGTTGTATAATTTTATTATGTTAAATTGCAGCAAAATTTGTGGAGTTTCCTTATAATTTTGTGGATTTTAATTCTCTTTACATGTTATAATATGAACAATAAAGTTAAGATCTTGTGCTTGATCTTCTACTATGACATATTATTTTTCTTATGTTAGAGAAATATTTGGTAGATATATTTCAAATATGTTAAGTTTAAGTAAGTTTTTGTAATGGTAGTGCCTTGCATTAGACTTTGTGTTCATATCCTTGATCTTACTTTTGAGTTTTTCTCTTCTCTTTAGTTTTAGTTTGAGTGCATTTCCTCCATTTTGGTTAAAATTATACCCCATGATAATCTAAACATATCATATTCAAGGGATTTTCCCCTTAAGAATTTTAATCCAATAACAATCTATCTAACTATTGTGAACATTGTCACAAATTATTGCAGTTGTGACAAATCTATCTACCAACATATCCATTGAAACTAATTCATCAACCTTGAATTCTTTGTGTATTCTCTTTGGTGCGAGTGCTCCATAGAAATGCATAAAAGTATTTGCAATGAGTAGCTTCTACCATGTAACTAAAATATGAAAAACCATAAATTAATTCAACTTTATATAAAAATGAGATGCAAAGAGAGGGAAGGGTTTAAAATTATTCCTATATAGAAAGTGATATAATGATGCTCTAATTGATGTGATAATATGATATGGAATTCAATACAACCATGTGATATAAGATTCCACTTAATTAGGAAAATGTTATGCGACGTATTTCATATGGTCATCTATTGTGACTCCTCCAGTGTGGGGAAATTTGATATGGCCATGTGATGTGACTCCACTTAATGTGGAATAGGCAATGGAATCTTGCTTGATTGTAGTTGTGTAATGCAGTCAAGATTCATCTAGGTATGGTGATGAGTCTATGCATAACATAACCCACTATCCAAAATCTCAATAATAAGAGTGATAGAAACAATATATTCCCCCTTTAGTTAGTTGCACCCAACTAATGTAAGTAATTGAAGGAGAGGGAAAAACAACATGCATGATAAAGCATTAAAGTAATCAAATAATATAAGAATGCAAACACATATAACATAAAAAATAATGTAACAATATATTCATAACAATAATCATGTGATAATAACATAAATGGTAATAAAATGAGCAAATAATTATTTTAAATATGTAAAAAAATGTGACAAGTATGTAAGGCCATAAAATGGTAATGGACATCTAGTAATTATGTTGGCCCCAATATAGGTAAATCATGAAGGAAGATAGCCCCAAAGGCAAGGGAAGGGTCATGTAAGACATCAAATGTGGGATCAAATTGAATGATGAGTGCGTAAGCACATTAAATATGTAATTGAAAAAGCTAAGCACATGAGCACATGAACATGAAATAGGTATGAATGCATGTTAAAATTTTGATTTTGGATAATATAGGCCAAGTATACATCAAGGAAGGTCTCAAAGAGTAGATAAAGCACATTCATAGATATTAAAGATGTCACTACAAAATAAAAACATGCTAATAACAAGAGCTTTGAAGGAGCTAGAGTCCCTGCCAAAGGGAATAAATTTGCATATGCATATTTGCAATAGAATATGAAAGCAATTAGTATGTGGAAAACTAACTAAGATGAAGTTGTGGAAGAGGTTAATTACAACGATTATAACATAGGGTTGGACAAATAATAATGTCATAACTCAAATTGAGTGAGACGTGGAAATACAACTAGACTTATTCACCCAATTGAAATAGTCTCTAATTAATAACTCAAATTAAGTGTGATGTATGGAAATATAACCAAACCCATCCATCCAAGCGTAATAGTCTCCAATTAACCATCAATGGGAAGAACTTGTGCCCACATACTTACTTAAAATACCAACCATTGGATAAAGGAACATAATATCAAAATATTTTAGAAATTAAATCACTAACTCTAGAACATCCGGTAAAATTTATAATGTTGAATGAAGTATTATAATGACCAATATATATGAATTACTGTAGATTTTAAATTAAAAGTTACATACAAAAATGAAACAAGTGTATTATAAAAAATAACTTAATATAAAATAAAATAAAATAATTCTTAAATAAAACTTAATCTCTATTCATTTAAATATTTAAATAATTTTTACATTGAAAAAATTAACGTCCTTTAAAATTTAAATTATATAAAAAAATTACACGTCTATATTTCTAATCAAAATACAATATCTTATTCACCTCTTAAAAATCCCATTAAAAAAGCCTCCAATATTATGTTTATTATAGATAGAGAAAATGATATCTTAAAAACAATTTAGTATATAATAATATGATAACAATATATAGTTTAACAAGACTCTAAATAGAAACTCAAGAATGTTGGCTTAAAGCAATTTTTTGTTTAGAAATATTACATAAGTCACATGTTCAAAAATAGCCCTTTTATGTAACCAAATAAACCCATTATTGTGGTATCATTTTAGCTTTACAAAGAATGTCCTTTAGTAGCATTAGCTCGCCATCAGTAGATTATATATTCATGTTATGGAACATATTTGACAAAAGGGATTAATATTGAAACACCTTTTAGAGGCATTATTAACATTATATATAGTTGTAATATTTTTAAAGAAAGTTTTAATATAAATATTATATATTTTTATTAATTAATGTATAATATGATTATAAAAAATATCATTTCTAATTATATTGTTTGTAATTGATTTTTTTTTTTTTAACAAGTGATGAATAAGTCTAATGTATCTTAATGAATAAACATTTAAAATTCCTTTCAAAAATTGAACATATTTATATCCTTATAACTAAAATTATAATGAAAATTAACTTGTAAGGAATACTTGACAATGTTTCATGTTTAACGAGTTTTTCATAAGCAAATCTATTAAATCATACATAGTTATTGTAAAGTTTGTATAATTTTATTATAGAATAATATGTATTCTAATTATTTCAATAAGATCTTGATGTAACTTGGAATGTCATTATAACATTGCAATAAAAAAATTTAAGGAAGTGTATACTAATTATGGCTGTTTAAGCTTGGTGAATATTTGCATTTAACTTACATAAGTATTATATAACATGTAACATCATTTTCTATGTTATCATTTCATTATGTCTTTACTTTTCCAAAGTTTCCCCATGTCCATGCTTTCATCTAGTCAAGTAGTGTCAAAATTTGTAATATTTTATGGATATAAAAAATTGGATATATTAACTCCCATATTTTTAACAGTTAAATATTTTAAAATTGTCGTTGTAATATAATCCAATTTTTCCTTCAATTTTATTTTAGATTCGTTTTAATCTAAATTTTATATAGACCATACATATCATTAAATACATAGGTTTCCTCTCTTGCATTCACTGCATATTTTCATGGTTTAAATCTAAATAGTACATGCGAAGATTATTGTCAACATATTTATTGTGTTTATGATACATGTTCATTACTGCTCAATATATTCTTGATCTTTTCAAAAAAATTATTGAATTAAGAAAATAGAAATCATTACAATGCACAACTGTAAAAAATATCTACAATGAGCACATGGGTTGAACATAAAAACTATAGCCTAGCCAAGCCAAAATACAATCTTTCCTCCAATAAGAGTTGACAGAAAAAACTTAGATCATAGACTAATCAAAATTTCCATAATCAATAAGAATTTTACTTTTACAATGGATGTTCTAAAAAAGTACATCATTTCAAAACAATAGTCTGTTGTCTGATAGGAGAATGAAGCATTAAGATTGTAGGCCATGGAGGAGAAATATTTTTTACTCTAAATCTTTAACGATATATAACAATAAGCAGGTTCTTGAGCACAATTGGGGCAACATAAGTAAATTAATTTGTTCTAACAAGTAAAGCAATTAACTTCAACATCATTTTCTACAGCTAGATTAAGGGAATTAGTAACATGAAACTAGTCAGCTAATCACTGATGCTGAACAATTTCAAGCTCAGAGTTTCTTTCTTTCTCTAGATGATTGAACCAAGGTAGCTCCACAAACATTGTAAGACTGATTCATGAACCGGTTAGAAGTACACAAAAGATTAATACTAGAGAGTTGGATCATTGGAGGTGTCATATATAACCAATAGGGGAGATTCATGAGGATAAGGGAGGCAACATTTATTTCAAGGAGTGTTTAGAATTCATGGTAAGGTCCTCAAAATTCTGTGGTTGAACATAAAGATAATGAAGAGTGTCAATGAGGTCATAATTGAGGCATTTGAGGGACTGGGAATGGGGGATGCAATTAACCATTTGGAGACTCGAGTTGGAAAAAATCAATTGAATCTCGATGGAGGTAGGATAATGTGTGTTAGAGAACAAAGCCAAGCATCTAAATTTCTAAATGTGTTTAAGAATCACTTGCCTACAAGTATGAGTGAAGAGATTATGTGCTATGGAGGATCCCATAAGAGCAAAATTTCCAAAACCATTTAAAAAAGAAAAGAGTAGGGAGAGTGGAGAAGAGGAAAAGACACAATTGTTTAGAGTGATGATGGGACTAAAAAGCATGTGCAATGGACTTAGTTTGGACGTAAAATGAGCAAGAAGGGGGGGAGCGGGGGGGGGAGAGTGGATAAAAGTGAGATGATTGCCAACGGGGAGCTTCAGATGAAGAGCCCTCCAAGCCATGAGTTGGGATTGAGTATCAACCTTGGTTTTTTAGATTTGTTGATTAAGTTTATTCCATTTATATTGGCTAGAATAACACTTCCAAAGTGAGTTTAAGTGGGGAGAGATGATGAGAGGTGGGAGGAGTTATCTAAAAATAATATTTAGGGGGAAAGAATGGAGGTTATGAGCAAAAGTCCATCTCTATTCATTGAAAAATTAGTCATGACTGTGAATGGAAAGGCTCGATTGTGTAGATACGAAGAGACAAGTTGTTTGTCAAGGTTTCCAATTGAAGATTTTAGGATTCCATAGATCTCTAAAGGTTTGAATTTCATTTTTGAATAGAGAGCTATTAGATAGATCCAAGGGTTTACTTTCTAATTAGACAAGTAATATCCACCAAATGAAAAACCAAAAAAACTTAGACCATATTTGAGAGACTAATTATACCAAACCAACTTTCTGAAAATGATTTTTCAAGCTCTCTAAATAGTGTTAAAATGAGAAAAATCATACACTTTAAAGAATAGTAATTAGAAATTAGAATTGATACCATGACAAGATCTTGAATCATCTTCTCTCCGTTCAAATCATCATCTATCTTCTATATCTTTAGATGAACGAACTACCATCAATCTTCTCTTATTCTTATCTCTATTATAACCATTACCATCTACTTGACAACCAATGATTATAAATACTTAAAACGAATTTAAAATTACAAACCAACAAAATACAAAGTCAGATTTTATAATACCTTCCCTCTAACTTGTTCGTAATTGTCACGTAGTTGATGTAATGGTTGGGCACATCCTATTTCTTAATTTAACTACCAACCAAACTGTCACGGTAATGATATAAAAAAATGGATCTCTGTCGTCCTGTCGAATCAATTGACGGTGTGCAGGCAAGGTAAATAATATTAAAAACATGCTCGATCCTCCTCACATCATTCTCACTGTTTCCTACTGGACTCCGTTCTGTATTTGGTCAGTAACTTATCATCTCTGATGTCTATCCAGCAGACTGGATATACAACTGACGGTAAATGTCAATTAGTTGAAATGAACAGTTCCTGCGGAAATATCGTGCCACGGTCAAATGTACATTCAGTATGGTAGATATGGAGGATGTTCCACTTATCTACGCTGGAAGTCCTGGATCTGGCAGGGAATAGATTTCAGAGAGTAATACCTAAACATCATAGACATGCAGTATTATTCTTCTGCCTTATTTCTCCCGCTCAGCAGGAATCTATTTCTCCTACAATATCGATATATATCTGAACTACAAGGGCAAGTTCAGGGAACTGAAATGACTAGGGTACAAGCTGGTGGGTCTTTCTGACAACAGATTGAAATGAAAATGAAATGAAATATTTTAGTAAGTTCAGGAGGTCACAGCTCTCTAAGAGATCCAAGAACAGTACAAGACCATCAGCAAAAAGAAAAGATTCTAAATAGATTGAGATCAGCCTTATAACAATGAATTTTAATGATGTAGGATCCAAGAACAGCACAAGACCGTCAACAAAAAAAAAAGATCCTAAACAGATTGAAATCTTCTTTTGAGATCAGTTCTACAACAATGAATTTTAATGATATAATTTGTCGATTTACAAGAAAGATTTTATCGTCAAAAGGCTTATTTTATGGGGTTTTGTCTGTTAACATCATTCGTGGGCACATTCCAAACGAGTTAGAGAATCTTGGTTTTTGAGAACCTCGGGATGTTTTTCACAGCTAGCTTTCAGCTGATTCTAGAGAAGAGCAATTCTCTGTGCTTGATGTATAAGCATTCAGTAACGTTGATCTTTGTGTCCTCCATTGTTACCCATGCTATGCTCCAAGCTGTTATCGTCTGTTTGTTGTTCTAACTGTGTCTCAAGGTGGTGGGAATAAAAGGCATTGACTGTTCTCCACACAAATATATATGTTTATCAATTTATTCACATAATAATTTGTTCATAAATATGATATTTTAAATTAAAAAAATCATATATTATATTTAATAATTATGGATATATTATATATAAAAATAAAATAAAAAAGGCTTAATATTAATGGATATGTATATGACTAAAATAATGAGAAATATGATTCTAGGTAGTCCATTTAAAGGGTATTCACCTTATGGAATATAAAAAGGCTTAATATTAATGGATATGTATATGATCACAAGAATGAGAAATATGATTCTAGGCAATATCTTTAAAGGGCATTCACCTTATGGAATATATAGACATCTCCATTGAATGGGCTAAAACCACCTTTGCAAGAAGCTTCAAGAAGTGTTGTGTATTGATAAAAAATAATATAGTGGTCATTGTGGATTTCAATAATTTTGGAGTAGAGTGTAATACTACATATATTTACTTTATATAACGATTCTATTCATATATTTATTATAGGTGGGGAGTTTACATTTAGAATGTTTTATATTCCCTATTTTCTAGTTAAGTTAAATATTTAATATTTTTCTTAATTTTTATTGTAAAAAGTTCTTATTTAGTTTTAATTTTATTTTAAGATAATTGAAATATTTTAGTTTATTATAATATAGAGTGAATTAAATGACATTCATTTTTTTTATGTAGATATTTCGTAAGGTATAAAAGTGTGCATTTTTTGTTTATATTATTTTCTGTTGATGTAATAAATGTATGGTCTTAATTTGATTCAACTCATTTAGTATATTAGATGGTCCATAAACTTAAACCATTACTCAAGTTCACTCAATTCATCAACTGAGAACAAGGACAATCTAGAATTTTGTAGGCTTACATCTTCTTAAACAAGGCCACATCCACTGTCTCATCCTCCTAGTTTGCATTTTAAATATCCTACTTTCGTAGGCTATCTTTCTTGAAAAATGATCATTACCTATCTACTTGTACACCAAGAGTCTTGTATGTTTAGGACTTGTGTTTATGGACACTATTCTAGAGCATTTAGAATAATCAATTATTACATCTTGTAAATTTGCATCTTAGTTATAGTCACTTCAATTTCAATCTTGGTCTCAAACTAGTCTTCTTTTTTGGTAAGTTAATAGCTAGTATGGCTCGCACCATATATTATCGATAAAAAAAATACTATGTAGTGAATGCCTTTCGGCTATGCTCGAACTTCAAGATGCCATACAAGCCCAGTATCAAGCAAATTTAAAAAGAATTCCTAACAGTCTATCTAACACAACCCTATTCGATGTACTTAAAACAAAAAACTTCAACTTATTATGCTAACCCACTTCATGGCTTCCTTGCCTTTCTTCCTTTTGGCTTCTAGGGACCATGCAGAGAAGTGAATAAGGGGCTTGATTCATCGTGTCTTGAGCCTCGATCCGTCTCTTCTTTACGCATTTGCTTTGCATGGGCAACACGAGACTTAACTGGGCATTCCAGTTTACATCTCCTGTGTGTCGAGTCATTTGTAATCTCCTCCACATCTTGACCGTCATTCTCTATCCAGTCCTCCCCTGATTTTGGTAGTACCGAGGGCACCGCCAGATTACCATCTTCCTCATCATTGTCCACTTTGAAACCCTCCTGAGCCATGCAGTTGCCCAGCTCCTCCTTTGTCATTGGCGTTAGGACGCCCGCAATGTGGAGAAGGAAGGTGATATTCCTATCTATATCTTTGCAACGCTCCTCCAATTCCTCTGGCTCAACTATTACCAAGATTGGAAATTTGGGGACTAGCCTCCCACCTCGTCTCTTGAGAAAGTAATAGTGCTGAGGCATGGGTATTTGCCCAAACTCATCAATATTATCCAGTACTACATCAATTTCTCCTAGGTATGTATGCTTGAATAGGCGTTGACAAAGATTCTTTACCCTGGGCTTCACCATACCCCTATAGAGTGCAAGTGCTAAGAACATCTCAAGGATATCGATGTTGAGACGGTGCTTGTGATATGACCAAATAAACTCCCGACCCAACACCTCCCGCACCGCATGAATGACCAGCTTGTCCTTCACTGATAGGATTCTGCGCAACCTAACGTCCGTCACCTCTCCCTGAAAAGGCACCATGGTTGTGGTTGTATCTAAATACATAGGTGTATTCATTTGTTATTTTCTCCACCTACACTTCGCTAAATGCTACTCTGCTTCACTTACAACTGTGTCATTTATTGTGTCACTACCCAATCTTATAGCCAATTATTTCCTTTCTTGGCCCAACTTAATTGCGCCGTCCTTTCACACAAGTGAATCCTTAATGTCGATCTTGCATTCTCGAGGCCACTAGCCTGAAGTGACATTTCTTTGCCTTGAGATAGTTGGCTAAATTATGAAAAGATGTTTTGCCTGTCATATGTGATGCTTGCTCAAGTCCCCAGGCGTACCTAGCTTACCGAATGCAAATTTTGATGTGTACGTGGAGTGGGTTAATTCTTCTACCACTTAGATTTAATGTCGCCAATTTTTAAGCCTTTATCTTGAAGTGGCCCTTCGCTCAACTTTAGCTTAGCTATCTCGTCCCAGGCTATACTCCACCTCTGACATCGCATATTTTTCCAAATTGTCTTCCACGGTATTAAACCTTCCCAATTCGGGGTGGAGTTACTTCTGATGGTGTTTATTATAATTAATGAATCTCCCTCTAGATGCAGTTTCATTGCCCCAAGGTGCTTTCCCAATTCTACTCCGCACAAGGCCGCCCTGACTTCTGCCATGTTATTTGTTGCCTATCCAATGCTTTCTGCCTTCTGGGCAAGCACCCTTCCTTCAAAATCTCTTGCCACACACCCTATGTCGTTTGCTCCTGGGTTCCCCGTAGAGGCATCGTCTAAGTTTACCTTAATCCATCCAGGTAATGGTTTCTACCAAACTGTTCTATGTTTGATTTCATCCTTTTGAGATACATTCAACACACTTACAATGGGAGGGATGTATAGTCCACCAAATTTATTAGTAAGTTCGATATCTCTGTTAGAGAACACATTCTTTGGAAAGGTTATCTTTTTTGCTGCACTGTTTGCTAATTCCACCACTTCAATTACCAAATGCCTTGCTAGCTTTTCTCTATCCATTGATTGCTCATGAAAGATACGCCTACTCCTTTCCTTCCAGATTTCCTAGCAAACTGTAGATGGTATTATTTGCCATATACTGCTGAATACTCCCTTGTGAAGTTTATTTGGCCACATGGATAACCAATCCCAGAGGTTTGGGGATAATGGAGTTGGGTAATTTAGAAGTACGATCTAGTGAATTTCCAACAGTACTCAATGTAGGGACAAGTGAGCAGAAGATGAGATGTTGTTTCTGCTTGATTTTTACACATTATACATCTGCTAGGACCTTTAAACCCTATCTTTGTTAATCTATCCTGTGTTAATATCTTTCCCTGAGTGGCTAACCAGGTAAAGACCATTGCTTTCAGTAGGACATTTTTCCCCCAAAAGAGTGTATTTTGCTTGATTTTTCCTTCCTCCCTCCTCTCCTTGATCTTATATCCAATCTTCACCTTATACTTGTCATCTGCTAAGGCATTTCATCTTAGAACATCTTCACCTTCACCAACGGGAAAGGTTTTGGCCTCTAGGATCCTCTTCAGGGCCTTTTTTTGCACTTTAGGGGCATTAATTGTGTTTAGATTTTTCCACTTCCACCTTTGAACTCCATTATTCCACACATTTTCGCCATAGTCACTTACCTTCGGACCCCAAACCTTGTTTGCTTCTTCTTTTATTGTTTCCGGGCCCACCATATTATTAATTTTAGAGTGTCCATCCCATGAATCCTCCCAAAATGATACCTTTCTGCCATTATGGACTTCCCATGTGACATACTTATAGATGATATCCTTGCATTCACAAATGAAGTTCCAGATTGTCGATCCTCTTGGTGGGTTGAGTACCCTGACTATACTCATTGGCTCATCTGAGTCGAGGTATTTTCTTCTCAGGATTCTTACCCATTTTTGGTTGTTGGTATAAATTTGCCACACCAATTTGGTGCCCATAGCTTAATTCATTTCCTTCAGTTGTCTTATTCCTGCCCCACCTGAGGCCTGTGGTTTGCATATCCTGTCCCATGCCAGCAAGGGAACCCTGTTTGAATCATCCGGTCCCTTCCAAAAGAATTTCCTCATTATTTGATTGAGTTGATCCACTATGCGCTCTGGAATTTTTAAACATTACATTGAATATATTGGGATAGCTGTGAGAATGGTTTTCACCAAGAGTAACTTGCCCGCTGAGGTTAACCATTTTCCTTTCCATAGTTCCATCTTTTTTTGCAATTTCCTACTAGTCTATCCAAAATGGTGATGCAGTTAGCTCCGACAAATAGGGGCATCCCTAAAAATCTCCCAGGGAGGCGGGCTGGTCTAATACCCAATATCCTTGCAAGGTCTCATTGTAGGCTAGGTTGGGTATTAAGGAAGAAGACTTCCAATTTTCTCCAATTGATGGCTTGGCCAGAAGCCCTACTGTAATTTTTCAAAACCTTCTTGATCTTCCTTGCTTCCACTCTTGTGGCTAAGTCGAAAAGGATGGTGTCATCTACAAATTGCTGGTGGGTACTTGCTCCCACCCCTGGGGCTGCCTCAATTCCTTTCCATGAGCCTTCCCTCCTGCATTGTCCAATTTTTCTACCTAAGGCTTCTGCCATTATGATAAAGAGGAATGGGGATAATGGATCACCTTGCCTTATCCCCCGGGAAGAATCAATGAATCCCTGGGTGACTCCATTTATTAGGATTGAGAATCTTGGGCCACTTATGCAACTTTTGATCCATTCCACTACCTTCCTATCAAATCCAAATCCTTGTAACATATCCAGCAAAAATTGTCTATCCACTCGATCGTATGCCTTTAGGATATCTAGTTTTAGGGACATGCTTGGCAATCTTAACTTCCTTGCCACATGGATTGTCTCATGTGCCACTATTATACCTTCCACAATTGACCTGCCCGTGATAAAACCACTTTACTCTTCTGAAATGATTTTGTTGATTACCACTTTGAGCCTATTAGCAATAACCTTGGTGATTATCTTATAGATTGTATTACAAAGGGAGATTGGCCTATAATACCCTATGCAATTTTCCTCTTTCTTTTTAGGAATGAGTGCGATGAAGGTATGATTGATTGCCCCTAGCATTACAGTTTTCCTCCTTGATTCTTCTGCTTCTTTGACTAGATATTCCTTTATTATTTCCTAATATGCCTAGTAAAAGGAGGCTGGGAAGCCATCCAGGCCCAGGGACTTGTCTGCTCCAAGTTGGAAAGTTGCTTTCTTGACTTCCTCCAAACTGATGGGTTTGGTGAGTTCTTCATTCTCTTCCTTTGAGATCAACTTCAGGATTTCACTGATGAAATCCTCCTTTGGTCTTTCGTCCACTTGAGTTTCTTTCTTAAACAAGGACTTAAAGTACTTAACGACCTCCTGATTGTTTTCCTGTGTAGTTCTAGAGAGAGACCCATCTTCTCTGACCAATTCGGTTATCTTGTTCGAAATTCTTTTGACCATGGTTGAGTTGTGGAAGAACCTAGTATTCCTATCACCTTCTTGGAGCCACAGTTCCCTGGATTTCTACTTCTAGTAGCATTCCATTCTTGCCAGAGTCTCAGATTGGGCGCCTAATACTTCTTTTTCCTTAAGATATTCTTCTTGCCCCATACCCTTCTTGATTACTTTCTCATTTAAGGTTTTGAGTTCACTTTCTATCTTGTCACTTTCTTCAAATATGTTTTTGAATTCTTCTTTATTCCATACTCGCAGTTTTTCTTTTACATGGGAAAGTTTCTTGTGGAATGAGAAAAGGTGTGAGTGATTACCAATCCAGACTTCTTTCCACCAAACCGAGATTTGTTCGAAAAGGCTTGGGTCCCTCATCCACATTTTTTCAAATCTGAAGGATGATCCACCTTTGAAAATATCTGGTTGGAGTTCAAATTGAATCGAAAAATGATCCGATCCACTCCAGGGAAAAATTGAGGCATCCATCAGGTTCGCTCCTTGATTCCATTCTCCAACCACCAGGAATCTTTCCAATTTTTCTACTATTTCGATGTGTCCCATTCTTCTAGTAGTCCAGGTGTATAATCCATTTTTAGTAGGTATCTCCCGTAGCATATTCTTATCTACGAAATCCTAGAAGTCTATTTGAGATCTTATCAGGTTTTGCGTACCACCTTGCTTCTTCGAATTTTTTAGAGTGGCATTGAAATCCCCACCGATTATGATTTTTTCATCTTTTAACTAACTCAGAAAGGTGGATATTTCCGCCCAGAGATGCCTTTTGTCTATTGGTGCTATAGGTCCGTATACATTGATTAACTTGAATTCTGAATTATTCTGATAGAACCGTACTGAGATTGACAACCAGTTCTGCTTTACCTCCATGAGATTACAACATACTGGGGTCGGGTTCCATATTATGACTAGCCCCCAAGATGCCCCTATTGAATCTTTAAAACTCCCTTCTCATCCTTTCCAACACTTTAGTCTCCTTTCTTGTTCCTCCTTACTCCACTTTGTCTCCTGGATTATTAGAATATCTGGCTTACTACTATCTATTTGATGCCTAAAGTGGCGCCATTTGCTAGGGGCGTTCAGGCCCCTAGTGTTCCAACTTATGATTCTCATGGTTCCCTAGGAAGGGGGAGTCCCTTCCCATTTCTAAGGATTGTTTGGCCTTTGGCTGAGCCTTCCAATTTTAGTTTTTCTTTATTGGGTTTGCGGCCTCTTTGACTGGTCAATTTGATTCTTGGAGTTTTCCTTGCCGAGGGGATTTGTTCGATTCCTCTCTCAGTCATTATGCCCTCCTGATACTCTTCAAAGCTTTCATCACAATCCGACTCTGATTATACTACCCTGATCCTGTCCTTCCTCCAATCCTTCTTCTAAATCCTTGTAACTGGTGAGTGCCTTCATGTCTAGTTCCTCTAAGGTTTCTGACCTTTGACTAATCTCACCCCTTTCTATTATTTCCACCAACGGGTTCTCAATCCTAATATCTGTGAGATGAGGAAATCCTTCTTCAAGTTGTGGATCGATTCCTAGGTAGATTAGTTGTTCATATTGAATTGGCCAACAGGTTGTTTGATTCCCTTCTTCCTGTGCATTCGATGAGTTCCTCCCTCCCAACTCCACCTCCTCCATTCCTGGTTTTATTGACTCCACCAGTTATTTTTCCAAAAACTCAACTGATGGCCTCATCTCCAATCTAAGTATCTTCAGTTTTTCCAACTCCTCATACTGCTTAGTTGTGAAGGTATCGCTGGCCTCCCCCTTTTGTGTGCATTCCTTCTTATCATGCTCCAGTGATTTGCATTTAGGGAAGATTTATAGGTTATCTTCCCTATGCACTTATTGTCTCCATGATCCCTCCTCGGAGATGAGATCTACCACTTTTGGCATCTCTACCCCCTGAGCTTTTGATACACAAATTCAAAAGTAGGATCCTTTTTCCATATCCTCCTGGATGTTATCTATACTTTGTAGATTGCCTACCTATCTCCTTTAGGGTTTCATCCATCCAATACTCTGAGGGTAAATTGTATAACCTCAACCAAACCGAACTCTTCTCAGTCCATGTTTTTTGTGGATCAAAATTCGATCTCCATTCTATGGGATGTACTTGGGCATCATCCAGGTAATAAGGCCCTATTCTCAAGGCCTTATTCCTTCTCTCTTGATCCAAGAATTTAATCAAGAACCAGTTATTTTCCAAGGCTTTTATTGTTAAATCCTCCCCCCAGGTTACCTTACACCACTCTTCCATGATTTTACTATTTTTAATGCCTTCTCCCCCCCATTTGACGAACATTCCTATCTTTTGCATTGATTCATGAATGTTCTTGAGAGCTTCATTATTAACACACAAATAGGGTACAGGAGTTGGTGTGGACTTACCTTTATTCGCTTCGCCCAAGTTTGTTGATTCAGTATCCTTGTCTGACTTGGGTATTGGGGCCTTATTCTGATTCATTTGGTGCCAACTTTTGGTCAAATATTTTTCCACTCCTGCCTTTTCCCTCAACCACCCGTTCGATTTTTTGAGATTTTGCCTCCTCTGTTGTTGAATCCCTGATTTCCTTCCCATCTTCCATTCGTAAGGCGGTTTGGTCTCACCCATGGTGGCCCTTGTCCCTACCGAGCCCAATTTCTCCTTCGCTTGTGCTCGGTTTCTACCTGGTTCTAAGGTTGGTAATAAGGGTGACATTTATCCACCCAGATACCATTCTCCATCACCCATTGAGGCCTATGTATTTCTGGTTTTGGGTTTCAATCCAATCTTCCATACGCCGTCCAACCCTTGTTGATTTTTTCCTTGAATTCCTCAAAGGGAATTGTTCGCTCCATTTTTCCTTCCTTCTTGTCTCCGCTTCTAGTGCTGGTTTCCAATGTTGGACATTGCCCACCTCAGGCATGTAATGTCTCTACTTTTTCTCCTGCCACAACTTTTTCTTATGATCTTCGTTTGCCTGCTCCTCACCCTTCTCTATCTCGCGATCTTCAATTTGTGCTACCTCGTTGATTTTCGCCACCTCGCTGATTTTCGCCACCTCACTGATTTTCACCATTTTTTTCAAATAATAAATTATTTCACACCTTTTAAAAAGATATTAAGGTTTGGGCCTTGGTTGTTGGCATTACAGGCAAGAAGCCCCACTAGTTCACCAAGGAGCCTCCCCTTAACACCAAGGTTAATAAACTTCATTGTTGACGCGGTAGAGAACAACCTTGTGAGGTTTGAACCTTGGTTGTTGGCTCTATAGGCAAGAATCCCCACCATTTCACCAAAGGGTCACCCCGATTCATTTTAAAAGATATTAAGGTTTGGGCCTTGGTTGTTGGTACTACAGGCAAGAAGCCCCACCAGTTCACCAAGGAGCCTCCCCTTAACACTAGGGTTAATAAAATTCATTGTTGACGTGATAGAGAACAACCCCATGAGGTTTGAACCTTGGTTGTTGGCTCTATAGGCAAGAAGCCCCACCATTTCACCAAAGGGTCGCCCCGATCTTAGACTAGTCTTAGTCACATAAATCAAATAAATATTTTTTTCTGTACGTGTGATATGTTTCAATCATTGTACATTGACCATGGGACCAATACTTCTCACAAGGAAGTAAATGACCTTCACACTATTTGTGACATGACCCTCAATGTGTTGTCCAACACCACCAAGTATTTTGACGTAGGTACTAGTGTAGGTGAATAAGTCTTGAGGATCAAATCTTCAAAGGAAAAATCTATGAGGTGATGTAGTGTCCTATGACTTAATAATGAACACAAGCTCATCATATGGATCAAAATTTTAAGCATTTTAAGTTCCAATTCGCTAATCACTATTTCAACACACAAACTTAGTTTCCAATCTTTTGTTGCATCATCTTAGTTGATCAAAGAGGTCAAATTTGACAACTTGCCAAGGATCAAATAAGCTCCTTGTTCCTTCTTAGTTGTTTTGTTTATTTTCCTAAGTTACTCAAATCTCAATTCATTAGATCTAGAGTTAACCTAATTACGGTTAGACCTATACCCATTTCTTAATTTTAAGGAAGCATTTTTATTTCTTTATATTTTGGTGAACTTGTAACTTCCATACCAAATCGTTAGCATAGATGTTTTCTAATTTTCTATTTTATGCTTCTCATACTATGTATAAATCTTATGTTTAGTGTTTATCTTTGAATTCCTAAGAGGCCTGCAAGATATTTATGCCCTCTTCAATGAAGTGCTATGTTGGACCCTCACCTTGCCACCACATTACTACTTCTTTTCCTTCAACCCTTAATTTTTATCACGTTAAATTTTGATAAGGAATTTGAAGAATATTATTCTCATGATGTATTGCATGAAAGTATTGAAAAAAACATGAGATGGTTGATAAGTTAAAATCCTTGCACAATCATTTAACTTACATGGATAGTGAGATGTTCAATTTATTTGTCATTGATGCTCTTACTAAGGTACTTTTTATCAAGAAATACAACATGGATACATAATAATCCTTTAATAGTTTATCCCACTTTTTGGCCTAAGTGGGAAATTGAAAACAATAATTGTAACCAATTTTTTATGTTTTGTTATGTATAACAACTAAACTATTAAGAATTTGTAATGATGTGAATTATTGATTTTTTAGATTTTATGTGTAGATTCTAAATATATAGTTAACAATAATTTTAACAAGTGGCATTTATTTCACAACACAATTGTTTTCTTACAAAAAAGATAAAATTATAAATTCTTAAACAAGATTGGTAACACTAATATCTAGTGCACACGTATTTTTTTTATAATTTCTTATTTCATATTTTATGTATTATTAATTTTTGAAGTGAGATTAATTATAATTTAAACATAATTTTATTCCATAGATCATATTTTTTATATATATCTAAATTAACCTTTTGGTATTTGCTTGGAAATGGGGGACCAAAAGGGGATCAAAAGTGGTCACTTTTTGTTGAAATCAATAAAAATTGATCTTGTATGAGAAATTGATTATAACCATGTGTTAGATGTACAAGACAACTAAGAGAGGGGGGGCGGGGGGGTGAACCGGTTGTATGATTTTAAACATAAAAATCCCTCATTAACATTCAGATCTGCATTATCCTATAAACTCTTAACAACCATTAAACCCTTATCATGCATTAGCAGAATGTAAATATATGAAATTTAGTAATGCAGACACATCTAAACACATAAGAACACCAAATTTACGTGGAAAAACCAAGAAGGGAAAAATCATGGTGAGGATTAGGTCACTAATATATGAATTACAACACTGAATACAATAAGGCTCACTACCCAAAAATATAAAGAAAGGCTCACTGCCAGTGGATCACTACCAAAGGAGTCATTGTCCAAAAGAAAGAAGAATAGAGGAAGGGGTTGCTCACTGCCAATTTGAACTAATAATAATTAATGCATCTCTCATATGTCAAAGGTAGAGTTCCACTGAAGCACAAAAAACTCATCAAATAGATTGGAATGTAGGCACCTTTTGTTCATTGCATCTGAAAGTCATAGAAATTAAGGCTCACACTCAGATCATTACACTTGATCGCATTCACATCTTTCACATCAGACACACTACACTTAATACAAACAACAATTCTCCTTGCATTTATACTCTCTGTGACCTAAAAAAATTTCAATTAGGTTGGCCTTAAGGAAACGTACGCACCACAACTATGCAACACCAAATAGGTCGGTACTAAACACTTCCACAATATAAAGAAGTGAAACCAAACCACACCAATACTTAATTGGTACCTAAATCTACATCGACATGCTTCTCAATACTTCTTCATATAATAATTTTACTCCATAATTAGCGCTAGCACACCAGGTCGACCAAACCTACACTAACACTAACAAGCGACTCCAAACACACCTATCAAGGTATGAAAAAATCTCATGGACCACACAAAAAAATTCCAAAACATCTCAAAACATTCCACATCATCAAAACATTTTCCACAACTACTGCAACCACCTGAAACTCAAGAACACCTTTATTTTGTGTAACTAGACATACTGGCACAAACATTCAATACACCAAAAAAAATTGTGGAACAACTCAACACCTGAAACTTCAAATGAAGGTAGATACAAAATATATAAGAATGTACCCAATTCCACAACACCAGAACCTTCACTAAGGAGAAATGTGGAGGAATCTCATTTCTCCTAAACACCCTGTTTCACCAAACAAATATACTATCCAACACATCTTCCACTATAGTATGATCTAGAACCTAAAACTCTATGTATGACACCTTTGAACACCTCTGATCATCATGTCCAAAACACATAAGCATATATTAAATCATGAAGAAATGTGGAGCAAAACACTAAACACCACTCTGTCATATTTAACTCTCTTTTATTCAAATTTTCTCAAAAGCACTTGGAAACCAAGTGAACCAACTTCATCAACAACATTACTAACAACTTTGCAACACATATACAACATCTGCAACATGCAACACTTTCCAACTACAAAAATCTCCACAAACACAAGTCATGCCAACAACCTCTGCAACTATATTGAAGTAGGACATCAATGACAACACCAACATGTGTTGACATCAATACCAACAATCCCAGACACATCATTAGTACTAGTAGAATTCCAAAAATCTCTTTATACAAGGGGTTGACATCAATGACAACAACCAAGCAACTCACAAACACTTCAAGATTCTAACATCTCCAAACTTCCAACAATCTTCCCCTTTAACATTGATGGAAACACCTTCTTTCTGAAAACTATCAACAACAAAAGAAACCAACAACAATACTGCAATAAGCGGTACTCTCCTTGACAGGGGAAACTCTTTACTCTTCATCCTCTCTCTTCACAAACTTCTTCTCGTGCACTATCAACAACACTTGCACTCTATACTAATGTTTTTCAAATTCTCTCTCCCCCTATGGTCTTTAAACCATATTCACTTTTGCACTATGGTTTTTCAACCACTTGAACTCCCCCCCCTTTGAAATCAACGGAAAAGGGTCATCAACTCATCCAACTCTCTTTCCTATATTGAACTCATTTTCTCTCCCCTTCAACAACATTCAAAGGGCAATACCCACATACACCTCTTGCAACACCAACAAGAAACTACACTCACTCTTTACTGCACTCTCTAGCAACCACTTCTACCTACTCCCCCTGAGAGGTAGCCTTCGACATCAATTTGGATAGGACCAAGAATGCATTTTGAAATGCTTCTCGAATAGATGCACACACTTATGCATCTTAGTTGAAAGAAGGAGGGGAAATAAACCATAACTTCTCTTAGAGATACTCAAAAGTATATTTTAGAAGAGCCTTTGTGAAAATATCAACAACCTAATCCTTAGTAGGCACATACTTCAACTTCACCTCATTATTTGCAACTTTCTCTCTCAAGAAGTGATACCAGATTGAGAGTTTTGTTCTTGAATGCATTACCAGATTCTTTGAAATATTGATTGCACTTGTATTGTCACACATGATAGGAATAGGTTCATCATATGAAACTCTAATATCCTTCAATGTTTTCTTCATTCATAATACCTATGTACAACATGATGCTACTGCAATATATTCTACTTTTGTAGTAGATAATGACATTGAATCTTGCTTCTTACTTAGCCATGAAACCAACCTACTTCCAAGAAAGAAAGAACCACCACTTGTACTTTTTTTCGATCTACATGTCCAACCCAATCTGCATCTATATATGCACTTAAAGAGAAGTTAGTATCTTTAAGATTCCACAAGCCATAATCTAGAGTGTCCTTCAAATATATGAATATCCTCTTCACTACTGCAACATGTGATTCTCTAGGATATTCTTGAAATCTAGCCACAAGACAAACTAAATGCATGATATCCAGTCTAGTAGCAATAAGGTATAATATTCCACCAATCATTTATCTATATACTTGCTTTGATCTATCTTAGGAGATTCATCATTCTTGCTCAACTTAAATCCAGTAACCATAGGAGTACATATTGATTTAGAGTCATCCATTCCAAAATTCTTCAAAATTTCCTTAACATACTTAGATTGTGATATGAATATAATTTTCTTTGATTAACTAATCTAGAAACCAAGGAAGAAATCCATCTCTCCACACATTGTCATCTCAAATTCTTTATGTATTTCCTTTGTAAACCTTTTGCACATACCTTCATTTCCTCTGAAGATCATGTCATCAACATAAACTACCACAATTAAGATTTTTTCTCCTTCAACTTTGAAATACAAATTGCTATTTGTAGTACATTTCCCGAATCCTTGCTCCAACAAGTACTTATCTAACCTTGCATACCAAGCTCTAGGAGCTTGCTTCAATCCATACAATGCTTTCGTCAATCTGTAGACCATATTTAGATATTTTGACAATTGAAAACCTTTTGGTTGTTCAATATATAACTCTTCTTCCAATTCACAATTCAAGAATGTAGACTTCACATCCATTTGATAAACTTTGAAATCTTTATGTGCCACAAAAGCTAAAACATCATGATAGCTTCCATTATTGCAACTAGAGAAAAAATTTCCTCAGAATCTATACCTTCAACCTGTGAGTAACCCTTACATACAAGTCTAGCCTTGTTCCTGGAAAATTTTCCATCTTCATTCAACTTGTTCTAGAATACTTACTTAGTACCAATTACATTCTTATTTTCTGGTCTTGGGACCAATTCCCAAGTCAGATTCTTTTCTATCTGTTCTTTAACTCTTCCTTCATTGCTTTGATCCTATTCTCATCTTTGCATGCCTTAGTCACTATTTTTGGTTCTACTTCATCAAGTAAATAGAAATTTACCTGTTCCTTTGTCATAAAAACTTTTCTTGTTGTCAGCACATATTTTTTCTTATCTCCAATGATCTTATCTTCTGAATGATTCTTCTGCACATACTTAGGAGTATTAAAAGTCTTTTCTATAGCTTCTTCCTCTTCAACTATCAACTCTTTTCCTTTATCAAGGGATTCATCATATTCATATTATTCTATTAGTACTAAAATTTGATGTGGTTCTTCACCCACTTTAACACTTACACTCTGAACAATATTCTTCAACCTTTTATTGTAACACCGATAGGACTTGCTTTTTGTAGAGTATCCAAGGAAGATTCCTTCATCAGATTTTGCATCAAACTTTCCAAGAAAAATTTGATAAAACCTTTGGCTTTACAATCCATGACATTATATAATGTAGCCAAATAATTAGCATTTGTAGTCTCTAAACTTTTTCATCGACATCCCATAAATCTTGATTAATCAAGAGATCTTCCATCTTTAGCTTCCACATCTCAAAAAATTTGACAAAAAAAAAATCCATCTCAATTCTCTCTGATGTGCTTTCCATCTGAAAAAATTCTTGCAATAACAATCTCAAAGTATCTTTTGCACAAGCTCCCTCTTAATACTAGATTAGCTCAAAAAACCCAACAACCCACAACTAGAATAAAAACTGATTAGGTTGTGATACCACTTGTAGGGAAGTGAAGGTTATGAAAATAACTCCCTACACTAAAGCTTGAGAGGAGAATATGCAAATCTTTCAAAATTTAATTTAAATTTTTATAAAAATAATGCAGAAACACAAACATAACTTAAATAAGTAATATACCACAACATAATGATTTATGTGGGGAAAACCATTTTAGGAGAAAAATCCCACACTCCAAATAAAATTAATATATTGATGAATAATCTTCAAGGTTACAATATACTTGTATAGCAAGACTTCATAGGAGTATTCACCAACATACAATCAAAAGAAATTTGATAACTTTTCAACAAAGCTTCAACACTTAAAAATTCAACATAATAATGTCTCCATCTCAAGCCCTCAATGTATAGACTCATGGAGGCTCCAAATACCACCATAAAGTATTACCATGGGCCCAAATAGGGTTCCAAAATACCATGGTAAAAATCCATACAACCCCTACATACTAAAAATAGTCTCTTACAATTTGTCATTATCTATCATAGTTGACCATCCAATTTGGGCACACATGTTTTCTAAAAATAAATAATATAAAATAAGGCTCCTATAGATTCTCTTATGTATGTTATAGTTGGTCATCATTATCAAAGTAACCTCCCCCATTTTTAGCCCTTACGATTGTCATATAATTTATCATAATCCTTAAAAACAAGCCTTCCATAATATACCACTAAGTGCATATTTTAATGCCCAATAACTCATTTTTCAAGGAACCTATATGTGGAAAAAATGCCAACTCAAAATCTCATGCCCCTTTTGGTGGAACACAAATATTTAATAATATGCATTATAAATTATGTCAATAATTATGGAAAATGTTAAATAATAAATAAATGAACTAGTAGGAATTGCCAAGGTTGAGATATCTTAATTCCCAACACATATGTAATAGTTTATATTTTTAAATTTTAAACCAAGTTGATAACAAAGAAGAAGCATCCACTAGAAGAGAGGCTATGAGGAAAGAAAATATCTGAAATAGTAACAACCATGAGCCTAAATATTACACCAAATTAACCACAATGGATCACTAATAATAAAAATAACTAGAAAATTATATCAACATAAATAAGAAGGAAGAAACATTAAGTTGAGTATACATGATTCATTCTATGCAAAATAATAACCTTTGTATTTGCATTGGGCACAAGATATTCTTGATTTGGAGTTGAGAAATTGATGTAGTTGATAGGCAACAATAAATCTAAATGTAGTATATGTGTAAGTTGGCGATAATAATGTTGTTCACATTTGTTGGGAGAGAATAAGTAACATGAACACGCACATAACAATATCTATATTATTAAAGATAATTTGGCTGAACTAATGTTATTTCCCAAATTGTTAGAGTATTGGCTTCTACATCCATTATGTCTTAGAAATTAGGCACTGCTTATTCTCAAATGCTTCTCAAGATTGTAGTCAATGTATTCTAGTCAGTGGATAAATATAAGGGAGATTATGGTGATAACCTTAGAGTAAGAGTGTGTTCCTTCTGCTACAAATTTGACTAGACACTAAACATGAGAAATTCATAACATATCTTAGCAAAAAAGTTCATCGTGTCCTATTTTATAAGGCATGTTGCTATAGAATCATGGAATGTGATTGTTAAACAATATTATCTATTTTTTCTCCATTATAATTAAATAAAGTACATGACATGGGAGTTAAAGGCTTATAATTATTTTTATATTTTAGGCATACAAGTATTTCCACTTTTACTATTGATTTATCTTGTCTTTTAAGTAATTAGGTTTTTTGTGAATATAGACCCCCTTCTTTTGGAATATGACAAAAGGATTTCCTTTACACCTACCTTATATATTGTTCAATTTTTTACCCCTATTCAACTTTTCCACTCTACATACACCTCTAGTACTTAATAAAACACTATTCACATTGATGGTCTTATAACATTGAAATGGAAAAAATAGTGAAATTAGGGGTTTTCAAGATATTATTTCTCTCTAAATATTATTAGGATTTAACAATGACTGATATGATATATTGTAATATGCAGGTTCATTTAATCTTAGTTCTCTTAATTATATGTTATATGCATCACTAATTGTTATATTTTCAATCTTTAAGTTCATGCATTTTCTTTCTCACATTTTTGTTTTAGTAATACCAAATGATAATTTTTATAGTGAGTGGATAATTTTAAAATATTTATTAAGTAATTCAAATTACTTTGTAGGATATGCATACTAAGATAATAATACAGTGATTGTTTTGCATTTTTTTTTGGCTTATTAAATTTTATGATTATCATTATGGATTTCATGGTTGTATCAAATCCTACAAATTTGTAAGGAAGCTAAGGTAGCAAAACTTCCTGCACTAATCTTAAGAGGAGGGTTATGTAATTTTTTTATTTTTTTAATAAAAACTATATAAATTAAACATAAATAAACACAAATATCATGCATACCACAACATCGTGATTTACATGGGGAAAACCCTTTCAAGAGGAAAACCCCACACTCCAAAAGCCACCTAGTATATTATTCAAAAATCAAGATTATAATATACTTACAGAGCAATATTTCTCATAGGAATAACACTAATTAGAGATCCAAAGGCAACTCAACAACTATATGACTCTTACACACAACCTCTATCCCATGCACCTAATATATAGGAGATACAATACGTGAAACAATCAAATGGTATTACAAATCCACGAGCTAAAACCACCTAAGAAGTCACACCCATCCTTATCTCCAATAATAGATGCCTATGATGTTTCAAAACACACACCACCACATATAACTCCCCTTTTACATCTCATTTATATATCCATTTTTGTTTTCATATCCTATTTTAAGAGACCCAACTTTAAGAGGTCATAACTTTTGATCTAGGTGTTTGATTGACAAACCATTTGAATTTTTTGAAATCTCATGGAGTTCTCTATCAATCTATAACCATATTTTCTAGTTACAACCACTTTTAGGCCCAAAAATGCCTCTAAGGCCTTCAAATTGGACTTAATTTTTTTCAAAAATAGAAACTAATATCTTCAAATCTAGATATAATTGTGACGAAACTTTACAAGCATGCTTATTTAGCCATTTTGAAGCTTTAAGTAAAACTCCACACCAATCCACACTCAAATTTAAATTTAATATGAATATTAACCTCATGTAATTACAAGGTTGAGACACCATTTTCCTAACATTCTCCTACCCGTTGAGCACCTTGCAAGAGCACATGGAGTATCAACACCATAATTTAATTGTTAGGGGTTGTGAGGCCAATAGAATCTAAACAACATCTAGACTTCTATGTGCTCATAGGATTAGTTAAATAATCTACAACATCATAAAACTCTATAGCTTAACTAACTTCACCCTACCATCCTCGACCATATCTCTAACAAAATGATACTGCACATCGATGTGCTTGGTTTTGACATGAAATGTTCGGTTCTTACATAGGCATATTACACTCTGATTTCCACCATACCTTGTTTAATTCCAATATTTGAGCACAATATCTTGATCCAAATGGCTTCTTTACAAGCATGATTAGTTGTCATATACTCAACTTCAATAGTCGACAAAGAAACCAAAACCTATTGCTTACTCATCCAACTGATTGCACTACCAAATAAAGTAAGCACATAAGCATTGGTGGATCTTCTACTATCAACATCACCTACCTAGTTCGAATCCACATAACCAAAAATATCAAGGGAATTACCATCTCCAACCACATTACCATGATAACACAAGAAATACTTTGAGGGTACCCTACAAATATCTGAAAATTCTTTTAATTACATCCCAATGAATTCTACTAGGATTAGACATATATTTAGAAAGAACTCCAATTTCTTGGGCAATGTTTGGTCTAGTGTAAACCATAACATACATCAAACTTCCAATTGCACTCTGGTAAGGCACTTTGCTAGTTTCTTCTATCTATAATGGGGTTGTTGGACATTTTGAAGTAGATAACTTCATTCCAACTGTAAAAGGAGCACACAATGGTCTATAATCATGCATGTTAAATCTCTATAAAATTGAATTGAAATACTTACTCTAGCCAATCTATAACTTTTTTTTCACTCTATATTTTCTAATTTCCATCCTAAGAATGTGTTTAGCTGCACCAAGATCTTTCATTTCAAATTTAGCTACAAGTTGAGACTTCAATTTTGAAATCATACCTTTCCCTTTACTAATAAATAACATATCATCAACATATAATGCAATAAATAGGAAATGATCACTATCTAATTTATAATAAACACAATGATCTAATTTAGAACGTTCAAATCCCAAACTCAACACATATGTATGAAATTTATGGTATCATATCCTACAAATTTGTTTGAGGCCATACAAATATTTCTTCAATTTACAAACCAAGTCACTTTTACCTTTCACCATGTAGTGCTCTAGTTGTGTCATATAAATATCCTCCTCCAAATCTCCATGAAGGAAAGTTTCACATCCGTTTTCTCAACCTCTAGCTAATAAGAAACAATAATATGAAATTAAATTTACTGGATGCCATTTTTGCAATAGTAGAAATAATCTCACCATAATCAACACCCTCAACTTGAGAGTAACCTTTTCACAACCAAAATTTCTCTATACTTCTCAATATCTCCATCTAGACCCATATTTTCTTATACACCCATTTACAACCAACAAGTTTTTTTCTTTCTTATCATTCTTTACCAAAGATCCGTCGTATCATTCTTTTTCAAAGATGTCATTTATTCATCCATATAAATCTTTGAGGATTGTTCATCATTCAAAACTAATTCCTCTTCTACAAATCTAGGTTCATTAGAGTTATTATTCAAAGAAAAATACATCTCCAATCATTAGTGTATTTTTTAGGTGGTTTTCTATGGCTTGTAGACCTTCAAACAAGATGAGTTGGAGGTTCTTCCTTCTCTTCTAAAGATTAAAAGCTAGATGATCTCTCCTCGACTTCTTATCTATCTAGGGGTATTGATTCAAAATTTTAAGGCATAGAAGCAAGTTAAATCACATCTTTCTATTCACTTTGTTTTATCTACAATGTAACAAAAGAAACCTTAGTTTCTCTAAAAATAACACTTCTACTATATATTACCTGCTATGCTACATGATCCCAAAGCTTGTATCCTTTCAAACCATAGATATAAACATGTAGATATATTTCATATCCTTTTTATCCAACTCTTTTCACTTCTCCTTTGGAATATGTGTGTTGAATAAGACAACTGAGAGGGGGTGAATCAATTGTAGCAATTTTAACCTTTAAAAATTTCACCAGAGGTTAGAAAAATGCCATTGATGGCAACACATGATGTGAAAAACCATCAAAGACAACACAACAACTCTGAACCATCAAAATATAGAATGCTTTCTCCTCATTATTTTTCAGAAGACACTTTCTCCCCCTTTGACATCAATGGCAAAGGCAAAAGATATTTGACATTGTTTTCCTCCTTTGAAATGTTACCGGTATAAAATAATTCCCCTTAGGAGTACAACCAAACAATTCTTCAATGACAACACACGACAATGTGCATATGTCTCACAACCAAATACTCTAAGATGTCTTAGTGAAGGATCATGACTTGATTATGTAGGAGTTGGTGTAGAGTAGAATACTCTACACCATGTAATATTTGGTTGAATATTGTAGCCACCCAAGATGTAGGAACTTCGTGAAAGCACAAGAGAGATCAACTATAAGAGAACAATTATATTCTATCAAAGGATGAAAATGATTGATTATGATGATATGATTGTTGATTGAATATATAAAATGCACATAAGATGCCTTGATTATAAAGGCAAGGTTGTGAGACAGGATTAGATAAGATCTTGACATGTGTCTTAATCCTGTATAATGAGAAAACTATCTCAACGTTATTAAATGACCTAGGATAAAGTATTAAATGACATGATAAGATAAGATAAGATCACATGACACCAAATAATTCTTGAAATATTCCCTATGACCTAAGTAAACATGCAAATATGACCCACTAATGAACTAGTTAGGTAAAATACCTATTTAAACCAACACCCCCTTAAGTGCAACTTAGGGAGAAGAGTATTGTTATACAAATGGTGCAAAGACACAAGAATGGGTCCTAACTATGAGGTCATGTTAGGTACCCATGTACAAATGAAATCTCTTACAAAAGAAGAAAAGGAGAAAACCTATTGGGAGAAAACTCCTCCCCAAACAAGATATTTAAACAAAATGCCCTCTTTGATGAATGAGAAGGACAAAACCCCATGCAAGTAAAAAGATCCCCCATAAGAGAGAATAAGAGAGACCATACACTCCCCTCAAATTTGAGTTTCCTACAAAGATGGTAGATGCTTGACAATGAATGCTAAAGATGATCCAATATCATTGAACAACATTCCTCCCCTTAGGAACAAAAAAAACCAAGAATGTATGTAGGATTTCTTCCCTTCCTGAAAGGAAGATGAGGGAAGAAAGACGATATGTGATATTTCTAAAGAATTCTCAAGTGTCTCCATGTTGATGTTGAAATCTATCACACTCCAAATAGACATTCTGGGCCACAATGTGAAAGATGACAATCTAGAATCCAAAGACAAAGATACCCCTCTGAAGACAAAGAAGCCTCCTCCAAATTCTATCCAAAAGAATCCACACTCATATCAAATAGTGAGGAATGATCATGTAGAGAATGAACAAGAGTTTTAGAGTGTTCCCTCACAATAATTGAAGAAGGATCATCTCCATCAAAGAGAAGATGAATGCAATCAATGATGTCTCCCAAATCTAAAATACGAGACTCACAAAACAAACCAACAGTGTTTGTCAAGTACTCATCCCAAGTAGATGTATTTGGAAGACAATGAATGTCCTACTATACTATATCATAAGGAGCCAAAATTGTGGCAACACAAGTAACATTAGAAGCAACACTAGATGAAGGAGATGTAATTTTAGTGCATACCATTCAAAAACACTTATCATCCCCAAATGATATTATTTCCTCAACATATGACGAAGCAAGAACACTAGATGATCCAATTAATGTTGGTTTAGAGGAATTAGGTAAACTAATGCCATTGATAATGTAAAGTTTTTGCAATTGATGAATTTCATAAAGAATTTTTGAATCATCAAGTTCTTTTAGCAAGAATTCATCTATTGTATGCTTTTTTCCCCAATAGTAATCACATTTTACTTTCCATATATTAAAAGACATGGTTACAACCATCAAACAAACACAAGTTACCCCCCAAATTATTCAATGAAGAAACCCCCATAAATATATGATTTAGAACTTTATGCTCAGTGCGACATGCACCACTTTCCAAAAATAACAAAGTTGACATGATCTTAGTGCTTAAAGATGCCAAATTTGGCCACAAGCTCAAGATAAAAAATTTATACATAATGGGATCAATTCGATCACACCATTGCAAAGTACACAAAAAATTATGCACTTAAAAAAAAATTCATACAAAAATGTTATTGTAGGAGTGAGAATAGAGCTATGAAAGTTCCCAAAATGAGAACGACTCAAGAAAACTTGTGAGAATCTGAAATTTCTAGAAAAATAAGGCACCAAAATAAAAAACTAATTGCACCGTGCTATGAAAAGCATGAAATTATACCCCAAATAAAAAAAATTCTTGCAAAAAAGAGGTCTTGAGATTGAGTTATACTCTTTTGAAGTCAAATTGAAAAATTAAACCTACCAATGATGAGGAGGGAAGATTGTAGGGCAAAGAGTTGATGTCACTGTTGATGCATTGCTGACATTAGTAGTTGATGAGATTAAATTTGATGGCTAAATGATCATCACTATAGAAATATGCCTTCCCTTACACAAAATATTCGTCGCGAGTATATGTCTTGGAATATTCTATTAACAACTGGGTTAGATGAAATATTTTGGTGGAATGGGAATATTCCTTAGAGTTGGAGGTTGTTTAAATTTGATGGTCTAGAGATTGGTTGGGTCGGTAAGGATGAGGGAGTTGCATGGAAAGCTGCAACCATGCCATGTGGCATTCACTGTCGCACCTAGTACCCGATCGTAGGTGATGTATAGTTTTTGAGGGACTACAAGTTTGTATATATATATGCCAACTTGAATATTTTTTGCAACTAACGGTTGTACAACCGGACAATGATACAACCGATTGTATGACCAAGGAGGGAAATTTTTTTCTTTGAGGGCCCATGGAAAGTCCTCCAAATTTTATAACTTGACGGTTGATCTTGGGGTTTTTGCGACTCCTGGACACAATTGAAAAGTTTGTTTTAACCCAAAGTGCTCCAAAATTATAACTACCTTTTGGATTCAACAACCACTTTTCAACTTCAAACCCTCATATATTTGGCCTCATATGTCCAATTTAGATGAAACAAAAGGAAAACTAGACTTTATCTAACCATTTTAACTCAATGGTGAGATCAAATTTGTACCAATAATCTCAGATTTGAACCTAAAATACAAAGCCACAACGAAGAAACCCCAAAATATTGTGTCTTTCAAGATTTTTTCATTTTCCAAGTCATCATTTGACACAAGAGAAGAGCATACTGAACTTTTCAAGATCCACCAATATTTGTAAACTAGATCTCTCAATAAATACTAATATGAAGCAATCCTTCAAGCTCTAATACCATGTAAGAGTTGGTATAAAATACTCTACACCATGCAAGATTGACTGAAGATTGTAGCCACCCAAGATATAAGAACTTCATGAAAGAACAATAGAGATCAACTATGAGATAATAATTATATTCTATCAAAGGATAGAAATGATAGATTATGATGATATTATTATTGATTGAATATGTAAAATATACATAAGATGCCTTGCTAATAAAGGAAAGGTTGTGAGATAGGATTAAACAAGATCTTGACAAGTGTCTTAATCCTGTACAATGAGACAACTAACACAAAATTATTAAATGACCTAGGACAAAGTATTAAATGGCATGATAAGATAAGATCACATGACACCTAAGACTTCTAGAAAAATTCTTTAGGACCTAAGTAAACTTAATATGTAAATAGGACCCACTAATGAACAAGTTAGGTAAAAAACCTATTTACACCAACAAACCATGCCTCTATAAGTGTCTTATCAACAAGAGTTGATGTAGGAGACAAGTTAATCAGGTAACAAGAAATCACAATATCTTCAACCCAAAACCTTTATTCTAGACCAACACCACTCAACATACTCCTAGCCTTCCCCATCATTGTCATGTTCACTCTTTCTGCAATTCCATTCTACTATGGAGAATAAGAGTTGTCTTTTGTCTTAGAATGTTGCAATATTTATAAAATATATCAAAATACTTAGAGAGAAATTCACCACCATTATCAGTCCTCAAACATTTTCTTTCTAGTTTGCAACTCAATCATTACTTTAAATTCTCTAAACTAATTTGAGACTTTAAATTTACTGTTTAGAATATATACCCATGTTTGTCTACTATAATCATCAATAAATGAAACATAATATATGGATTTTCCAATTGAAGGAACATCTATAAGACCAAACACATCAAAACGAGTAAAATTCAACACACCACAATATTTCTGAGAAATTGAGTAAAACTGAACATGGTTTTTCTTTCTATGAATGCATGCTCACATAAATAAAAATTAAGATTACAATCATTCAACCCTTCAATAAGGTTTTTATTTTGCAAGGTCCTTAGATCCTTTTATCTAGTGTGGCCAAATCTCTTGTGTCATAACATAGTATTCTCTATAGGTAACTTTGATTCAAAAGAAAGAGCACCCTTGGGTACCTAGAAGCCATGACCATCCATTGAAGATGAAACCCTCACCTCTTCTAACAAAGTACCCACAAATTTTCTTTTCACAATAGTAATATTGCATTGAATAGTGCATACATCAAGCTTATACAATGTGCCAAATATGACACCTCTAGTAATCACGATAACACCTCTAACCATATTGCATCCTACATCAAAAAATACTACCTACACACCCACATCTATTAGCTTGCTCACAGATAATAAATTTCATGCTAACCCAGGGATATGCAACAAATTATTAATCCTTTTTATTCTACCATTAGGAGTCTTGATTAAAATTTACCACAACCAACAATATTTAAATAAGAATCATCACCCAAGTACACCTTACCTCCATCAAGTTCTTTATATTAAAAAAACCAATCTCTATCAGAGGTCATATGAAAAGGTACACCTAAGTCAATTAACCATGCATCATTTGTTGGTATGTGGCAACTGATCATTCTATACTGTACACTCTTCATGTATCCTCGCCGGGGTCCGAGGCCGGGCTGGGCCTCGAGTGGGGCTTCGGGGGCGGCAGCCCCTGAAAACGGGGGTTTGGGGTCGGTAGCCCCCGAGAAAATTTTTTGTCCTGCTTTTTCGCGAAATTACCAAAAAAGGGAAAAAACCCCGATTTTGTATAACCCTAATTTATAAAGGGTTTGGGATAGAGTTACAGTATCATAAGAAACAGGCGATTATTCGCGATATTGTAATAGGGTTTTGCACTAGTTAATAATATCATTGGATGGCTGCGGTTTGGTGGATGTAGCCCACATTGGGTGAACCACGCTAAATTCTCTGTGTTAGTTTTATGTGTGTTTTATTTCTGGTTTATTTGATAAAATCTGCATTTAGCTTTTAGATATTTTCCTTTGAAAACCTAACATCATTACCTACACAAGTGGTCAAAGTTGTAATGAATGCATCACCATCTTCCTTCTCTTATTCATAATCAAAATACAATCTCTTCTTATTTTCTTCTTTTCACTCCTTACAAAAGTGTCAAAGTTTACTGCAGTTCCAACAAATAGCTATGAACTTTCTAGGAGATTTGGATCTTCCCTTAGATTTTAATTTATAATGCTTCTCATTCATCTTTACTTTTAATTTATTGTCGACCTTGATAATTTCACACTAAGTTTGGCTTCCCCTTATGTGCTTGGACCTAATTATGCTTATTATTTTCCCATTTTATTATTGTTTTTGAAAAATCAAGATAGAATTGGGAATTAAAATTAAATATTTATTTAACGATAATTTAAAATTCAAAATAGGCTTATTCAAGGGCACCCTTGCCCTTGACCACCCTATTTTGGCCCAATTTTTAATATTTTATTGTTGGCATGAATATGTTTACAAATTTAAATTGAATTTTTGGCCTTTCAAAATAATTATTGCAAGAAATGAAGAAATGCATATAAAAATGTCTTTTTTACCAGTTGAACATCTATGTAACATGCCCAATTTTCTACTAAAAAATTTCCTATGTTTTTACCCACAAGTGAATAAACCATGTTGCCATCACATATAATAAATTTTTTCTTTTCTAAAACAAAGATATTATGCACATTTGAAATAAAAACTATTCTAAACTTCCATTGCATATCAATATAATTTCACAAACTTTCCATATTATTGATTTCATATTGAATAAACTCAATTTTAACATTCATATTTACAATCTTCCATAAATATGGGTACAAAAGCACATACATAGCTCCTCTGAGCTTCCAACATTAGAAATACATATGGTCCAAGCAATCCCCCTTCAAATCTTGGTTGTCAAATGATGAGGAGAAGCATCACTCAAGCTCTTTTCCGCCAACCACAAACTTACTGCGATCCCTCACACATCTACCTAATAGGTAAGATGGCCCTACCCTTCGATGAATAGATTGGTTTGGTAACCCCATAATACTAGCCTTTCTTGAGCTTGGTGTTGTTTCCTATAAAGTAGAACTTTACCATACAGTGGCTACAACCTATGTGTATGGTAGTTCTAGAGTAGAATGCATTACTGGATCACAATGAATTGACAGTGTAAATAGTGGCAACTTACACTAATTTGGCCAAAGAATTCAACACTCAGTTACTTCGAGTGAGAGTCATCCTATTCACACACCTTCTTAGCTCGATTTGTAATGACCACACATATTCTATGCACAGTCTATCCCCTTCACTGGATTATCCTAACCCCATGAATAACCTAGATATTATTTTCTAGTTTACTAAGAAATTTCAACTAAAGTAATTCATATGCATGACCTATCCCCTCCATTGAATTATCCTAACCCTAGGAACAACCTATGGTCATTTCATGATTCAAACCTCACATGTAACTTCATATTCAAAACTTCACAAACAACTTAACAATAAATGACCTTGGCTTAAAGGCATGATCACAACAATAAATGGTCTCAATCAAAAAGGATATTCCTATCAATAGAGGATTCCATACAAAGTAGTAACTCAACATTAAGTCGACTCCATTTGTAAAGCATAATCAATAATAAAATGATCAACTAGATCATATAGGTTATTCTCAACCTATTTGTTTCAATCAGTAATCAAATAACAACCCTTCCAAATAGGTTATTTCCAACCTAAGGTTTCCATAAAAAGTATTGTAATGATCAAGTGATCACAAACAAATCATAAAACTTCTACATTCAGTATAACTCAGATAATCACATGTTCACAATATTCTCTATGTTTGTATATTTATCTGAAGGACACTATCAACTTGCGAGGGGTTGGTGCTCCTGCTCCCATTGTCCTCTTCACAATATGATTCACATATAGATTATCAACAAGGTTCACAACCTATCAATGATGATATGATAATTATGCCATTATTCACATGGTGTTACTATCCACATTAACCACAAGGCTTTACCTATCTTCATAAGCTATCAATTCAAGATATCACCTCAATGTGATATTAATATAGTCTACTTGACTAAGTATAATTCCTAATAACCACTCAAATTTCAATATATAGTACACATACATATAAATATAAATGCAACCCAACCAAAAGGTTTCACGAAAAACAAGAATCCATCAAGAAACAAACAAACTTAACCAAGCATCACTACACATATTCAAAAACATTCCTTTATCAATTGGAACAATCACAAACAAAACAATCTTTCCAAAATAAAAAAGCAAATGAATAGAATTCATCATGCTTGTATAAATACTTCCACTAATAATTACTTCTTCCTTGCTCGACTCCCTAAGCCCACTTAACACATTCCTCTAAGATCAATCGAAATCTTACTTCTAACCTCTTACTCTATCCTCACTAAAATCACTCTCAAAATCTTCTCAAACTCACAACTCAGAAATGCAATAGAGTATCTCTCAAAAAAATCAAAATACAAGAATGTAGTTATGCGTTCTCCAATGAAGAATAATTCTTCCCTATTTATACAAAAACTTGAGCACTCTAAGGCTACAAACAATCTCCTAATATTGCCACTTCTCACACACAAACGTTCAACTCAACTATGAAGTTTCAAGGAGGCAAATTAAAAATGACGACTATTTGCTCAAACTCAGCCAATCACTGTAATTTTATGATAGTAGAGTGTTTTAATCAGAAATGCAAGGATAATGTCTCTATAGGTCGACCATTCCCAACCAACTTCCTACTTGACTAATTCTCTATTTCCACTTGTCTCATTCATAGGAAACGTAAAGTAAATCATACGTCTAAAAGATGAGAATAATTCATACTTTGGCGCCACCTCTTATCCTTGGTTCCACCTCTCATAGGCATGACTCAGACTTAGTCCACAAGATTCAAAATAGTTTAAAGTTTCCCCACAAATTATTACTCAACAACATACTTTGTTCTTTGTTGACTTAGTCTCATTAGACTTCATGCACTGGTTTATTTCCACTATAAGCTGCGCTAAATTCTTTAAGTGCCTCATACTATATTATATGCTCTGCTGCACCATATTAACTATGATAATCTACACTATATATTAATGCACTCCATGTTACATTGTAACCATTTTAAATGCATTCCCCCATTAAATGTATATATATCAATATATATATATATATATATATATTTATATAATGTTTCCATTATAATATATATGTATTATTATATATATTCATGAAATCATTCTTTGATAAATATGCAACATTATACATATATATTATTAATATATATAAATATGTAATATAACTTATATATATACGTTTATCAAGTCATTATTTGTCAATATATATATTCACATATATATGTATGTCGAAACCATCAATTGCCATTTCAAATATACGTTAACAAGTATATATATCAATATGTACATATATATGAGTATATTATTGTACATGTTTATACGTATGTAAACATTATTAGTACATACATATATTCATATATTTTAATAAATACATATATACATATACATATCATGAACTTACTATCCTTAATCAACACAAATACATTCATATCCTCGTCGACATGCATATACATTAAGTGTATCTATATACACATATATAATCAATTCCTCAAGTATGTATGCTCATAAGTACTTCTAGTCATATATACGCATACATGCTTATGCTCTCTTGCACGAGTTATTATATATATACATATTTACATGTATACATTTAATGTACATACAAATTGATGTAAGGATAACTATGCAGAAAATAAACAATACTTAAAGATTCAATCATGATAACTCAATCAAAAACAATCTAAGAAATCAAATAAATTTGCACAATCATTTCTATCATCCTTGAAACTTAATACCAAGGGTTTTACTTACCTGGTGCATGATCTAACTCGACTTAGACCAACTAGGGTGTAAGTGTGTGAATGGTTAGTAAGGCTAAATTTAAAGGTTACCAAACCAAGTTCTTCTCTTGAGTGATACTTCCCCTCTCTTCTAGAGGCTTGAACTTGTTCGTGCATTCAACTTAGTGCATCACAAAGGTAGTTAGCCATTCACTTGAAATCCATTAACATCATAGATCATTTAAATCATAAAAGCATTCAATTGCAATACATATTCACTTATGTATTTTCCTTCAGTATATAAAACATAAACATTCCTTTGAAAATAATAACATCACAATACATACTTCAATATTTCATTCACTTATTAAACATATCAGAGTCATGATTTACATTCATCATCCTATTTAAAAATGAAGGTAAAAGTAACTCAATAACTAGGAAACAGGGTATAACAATCTAAGCAATTTAGCATCCTAAAAATAAGTGAAGACAATTCAAGAGCATAATAAGTAGCCTTTTACATTATTTGTATCAGTTAATATTCATGTTAGCAACACATCGTCAAGTTTATGTAAGATTGTTTTATGTTTTATGTTCATTCTCTTTTGAGTACTAACACTTGCAAGATCTTCTATCAGTAATCAAATTCTCCTTGTACATGAGATGTGCATCGTGACTTCAGTCCATCAAGGAAAGCAAATTTGAATGGTAAGTTTCAATACTTGTGATTTATCATTTGCTTTTATCCATTTGCCTCTACTTGACCCAAGCTAACAACTCTTTATCCAACATCATCATCACCATTGTGGAGGTGGAAACACCAAAATACCTGGTTTAATTAGGAAAGTCTCTATACAACATAACCCTCCCTCCCCTCTCCTTCTTGTAGGTGGAAGATGAAATGTTCCCCTTAGGTTTTCCCCAATTTTTTAGAATAAGACCAACATTAACACCATTGATTAGGGTTAGCATCAAAGATAATCCAATTGGAAAGTAACCCTCACCAAGAATGTTTACCAAGATCCCAATGAAGGTGAGGTGATAGCATATGGTGTCAGGGATCATTAGAAAATAACTATAACTAAATTACAATGCTGGAAATGAAAGAGTAGGCGGTAAACCGACCATGAATTCTGCACTACCACTTATACAATAGGGGAAGTTATTACAATTATTCAAAACTAAAAAACTCAACCACTTATTCAGCAGGAGTAGCAAAACTAAATGAAAGAAATGTTGAAAGTAAAGAGGTTGGTTCAATACTATTGAAACCAACATTTACAATGTGCTTATTATAATGATTTTCAATAGAAGAATGCTCCAAATCTACAACAATGATTACACTATATTTTTTTATTACAAATATGAATAAGAGCACCCAAGAAATATCACATGAAATGGAATTAGCTACGCCTGATATGAAATACTAGCAAACTGAAGTACATACCAACAAGCTAAGCAAGCATAGAAATGCTTATTTCTCCCACAATAAACTTTCGATGCACTCCAAACTGAAAACAAACACTTATTAAAGCAAGGCGACCAACACACATAAGATTGACAATGCAAACAAGCCACCAAATGGGAGGCACAAATCCCAATGATCATCTAGAGGAATGGTACGATCCAATGAGAGGGGTGTCCTCAATAGAAAATTCAATACTCTATAATAAAATCTGAAAATGCACAAAGAGGGGCACCAATAGCCTAGAAATTGAATGAGAAACACCCACAATGAAAATAAAATCACACTATGATCTGCAACTGAAAACATGTTTCAACCATGTCCAAACCAACAAACACAAAACTGATAAAATCACCAAAATCTCCAACAATGATGGTCAATCTACTATCTCTGAATAAGAAGCAGTCTCATATCCAGCTAGGTGTTATCTTTCAAACACGAAACTGAATCCTCGTTAGGAGGTATGCATTCCTTGAAGCCATAAGCCTAAAATCAAATCGGTAACAATTCAATACAATAGACAATGGATGTCAAATGTTGGAGCAAAGCCTCTCTTAAATAGAGTTTCAAGGTGACTCTTCAAATTCCATCTTTCCCTCCAAAAAGGGACGCCCAAGCTTTTTTGCAATATTTTAATTTTAAAATTCACTTATTCCTCCATTACTCTAGGTGTCCAAAGCTCCAAGGTGAACACTTAACTTTTTTAAATATTAAATACCCTTTAATGAAGCATCCATCCTCAAGGATCACATTAAAACAACATTAAGTCATCAATCACTAGGCCAAGGGGGGCAAATATGAAAAATATAACATTAATGACTTAAAATAACTTATCCCTCCAAAATGCACCTCAAAACCACAAATCAAATATACTCACTGCCTTGCCAGAAATAGAAGAGCATATTGAACTGCTACCAACTTGAGCACTGCCAGAAATAGAACTTACTAAAAATAGTAAATTCAAGAAAGTTTCCCAATTCATTTGTATGTCATATCACTATGAAGCTCTCTGAAAACCCAAAAAGAATCCACAAACCAAAATCCATAAATCCAACATGCAAACCTCTGAAAATGCCAAAAACCTCCAAACAATTGAAAACCCTAATTTCACCTCGACGAGCCTATGGGCCTCTGGAATAGGTCGACGAGCCACTGCACTGCTTACTAATGAGAAGGGGACATACAAAATATCTAAAGTGGATTTGGAGAAGATTGAAGACCTGATGTCGAGATCATGAATTCAAGCACAATCATTCATCAAATTAGGGCAAGATTAATTATTCATCGACAAATGAAGTTTCAAAGTTGAGTTTGACAAGGAAGAACCTATAAATTGTAACACACCTATAGTTATTTAGAGATTCCAAAAACCATAATTCTCAATCTAGGGTGTCCATACCCTTGATTAGTCAGTTTGAGCTCAAATTTGAATGCCAGGTTCCTCTGTCTCCGCCCTTTTCTTCTCTATTTTCAGTTCCTATCAAACAATTTTGTATTATTTTGAATTTACATTAGTTTTTTGTAGTTTTATAGTTAACCTAGTCTACATTTACAAAATCACACATGTCACATCCATTCACATCAATTCAACTCCTAATCAGCTCCAAAAGGGGACCAAAACCCTAATCTAGCATTTTGGATCTTCCTTGAGGATAGTAGTCAAGTGGTCTTTTATGATATTTTTTGTGTCCCCACAATGTTGTAGGTTGAAAAGTGTGATTTAGACCCTAAATCTCTTTTTCCTACATCACACTTAGGTCTTCCATGAAAATTTAGGGCCTCTCTAACATTGATGGATACCTTCCTCCTCATCTCCTTAGAAAGAAAAAAACCCATCACATCTTCAATCTTCAAGATAAGAAAAGTACTCCCAATAGCCATAACAAGAGAATCCCATGAATCAGGAAAACAATAAAGAAATATCTAATATTTCTCCTCCTCATTCATTTATGATGCCAATTAAGCCACCAATATATTGAATGCTTCTAGGTGCACTATAACTCACCCACCCTCTTCCATTCTCAAGGAATACAATTTATTCCTTAATAAAATATTATTCACTAAGGATTTGGCTTGATACATCTCACCAAGATTCTTCCATAGTTTTTGTGTAAAGGTCTCTTCATGAAAATTAATTAGAAGAGAGTCTACTAGGAACAATCTGGTTAGACCCTTGGCTTTACAATCCATAACATCATATTGAGATCAACCAAAGTAGGATCTACATGCCTTAAAAAAATATCACCAACAACATCCCACAAATCTCAATCTATTAAAATATCCTCCATCTTTAGTTTCCACATCTCAAAATTGTTGCCAAAAAACTTCTCTACATCTATTCTTCCTGATGTTCTTGTCATCTAAAAACTCTTACAATAGGATCACAAAATATATTTTGCACAAGATCCCATTCAAATCTGGATTAGTTTCAAAAAAGCCAACCCATAATTGAAATCAAAGATGATCAAGCTCTGATGCCACTTGTAAAGAAGCTATTGTAGCGAAACAAATTCTGACACTAATCATGAGAGGAGGGTTATGCAATTTTTTTTTAGATCAAGTTATAATAGTTAAAAAAAAATACAAATGACATTCATACCACTACACAATGATTTATGTGGGGAAAACCATTTCGGGGGAAAAACCCCACACTCCAAAAGCCAGCCAATATATTATTCAAAAATATGAAGATTACAATATATTTTCTCACAAAAGTATCACCAATCGGAGATCTGGAGGCATCTGAACAACTATATGACTCTTACAACCAACCTCCATCTCATGCACCTAATATATAGGAGACACAATACATGAAACCATCAAATGGTATTACAAAATCATGAGCTAAAACCACCTAAAAAGTGGCAACCATCCTTATCTCCAATAATAGAAGCCTATGATGTGTCAAAACACACACCGCCATGTGTAACTCCCTCTTTATAGCTCATTTACATGTGTCCATCACACTTTTATATCTCCCATTTCAGGAGACCCAACTTTCAAAGGCCATAACTTTTGATCTAGGTGTTTGATTGATGAATCGTTTAAACTGTTGGAAAGATCACGAAGTGCTATATCAAGCTATAGTAAAATTTACCAATTACAAAACTTTACGAACATGCTTATTTAATCATTTTGAAGCTTTGGGGAAATTATACACCAATCCATGTGCAAACTTGAACTTACTGTAAATTATAGTAACCTCGTGTAATTGCAAGGTTGAGGCACCATTTTCCTAACAAAATTGTCATTTCTTTCTCTTTCATTTTTAGTTGGTGTGTACCTAGTGGTATTTTCTATAAAGAGACAAGTTGGTGAATTTCATGTACTTTGATTTTTTTAAAATTGGTAGGTAGTATATATACCTACATACACAAGCATGGCTAACATGAACTTGGCCAAAATGGCTCCTTAGTTCATCATTTTGGATTTCTCATGGTTACTAAGCCTTGAATGGTGCCTTTCCCTTCTCTCACATTGTCTATTTGAGGTATATATTTTTGCAAGGAATGTTTTCTTTATTTTATATTTTTTAGTTAGGTCATATATTGGTGATTTTTATGGCACATGCATATATAGATTAGTAATATAGACACAATTATCTTGTATTGTTAAAACATGTGTATGTGATAGATAGTAAAAGAAAATCTATCCAAGAATTATTGCATATATGCACATTAGGTAATACTACATCAATAATGGTTATGTGGTAAGAGTTTTGACTAATTAAACTTCTAAAGATAAATTCTCAAATGTGTAACTAAACACTACTAGCCATAAGGCAACACAAAAATGGGATACTCATTCCTTTGGAGTTCTTTTGGAGGTACTTATAGGTTTATCATCAACTTTCCAATCCACATCCTTTGATATGTATTTGGTCACTTGGGTTAGAAAATGCATTTAAAGAGGAACACTCACTATAAAAAAATATAGATCCAACTCTCCTATGTAAGAAGTGTATGCCAAGAAATAAGTGCTTTCTATCATCTATATCGATCTTGCTTATGTAGAAACTAACCTTGATTTATGACTTCGATGAATAATACATTTGAATTCCTTAACAAAATTGGAGCTAGTTTATAAAATTAAAGGTGCTAACAAATTAATCAATCTAATCTCCCGTCTTTGATGTTTTATGAGAATTATTGGTTCCACCTTTTGACTTTCTATTCTTGTAAGAGTTGTTGCATTCAAATGTACAATTATGATGTGCTATATTTTCTCTCAATCTAATACTTTTTAGTTGGATTGGAATTAATTTTAATTTATTTCCAAGATAATTTACTATTGGATGCAACTTATTTAAAAACTTATAATTCTATTCAATTATCTTATCAAAGAGTGTATATTTTTTCATGTTGCATTTGCCAAGTTTTGTAGGGCATCAATGCTCAATTTTCATGTGTTGCATTCTTCACTTTACTTTACATATTAGATCATTTTTTTGTTAAAATACATGAAACTAATTCTATATTAAACAAATAATTATATAATCTAGTCTAAGTAAATTTCCCGAAGCCTTGCTCTCAAGTGCAAAGAACTAGAGAGAATGTATGATGTGATATACACATTAATAATTTTAGTTTCTTTGTGTGTGGAATTTACACACTTAAAGAAGTAACAAGGAACTATCTAGAATTTGTAGCTCTTTGTGTTTTTGGATTTTGTACATTTCAAGTAGTTGAAAGTGTAGACATGTAAAATAGACATCATGCATCTAAATCCATTTTAATTAACATCAAATTCTCCTATTAATCAATTAAAATAATTTATTGATTAATTCCCTAGCTTCATCGTACTTAATTAAATAAATCAAGTTATTTAATTAAGTCCTTAAGTTCTTCTTATTTGATTCAATAAATCAAATATCAAACTCATAAAATCCTCCAAGTTAATTAATCTGAATTAATTAACCTCTAATTATAATCAACCATTCTCTAGCTTTTGACTCAACTTGAGTCAAATCTAAACTCTTAACTAACCCACCCCACTTACACCAATAAATCATTTCTTTGATTTATTATTTCTTCTAATTACTTTCAAAAGGACATCAAGATGAAATATTCTTCAAATTTGAATCTTCCTTCCAAAGGACTTGTCCCTTCCAACAAAGCATTAAATGCTCTTACACATCTCTTACACAAGTCAACTTAACATTTAATTCACCTTTCACCCCCCCTAAACATGTCATTTCATGCAAATTCAAATTTCAAATTGGCACATTGGCCAAAACTTGCACAACCCTCATCGTCTCAAATCTTGACAAGTGGCATCTTGTCATTGGCTTATGAATGATCCCACATTCATCCAAATCTCTCAATCTTCCAACCTTGAATCTATAAAAACAAGGAATTTTTACAACAACACAACTACAACATAATTTGATGCACAATCTTGGCATTTGCATCATCATTATCATCTTGACATCTTTTGTTTATCAGGGATTGGGAAAGGGCATCCTTTCTACATCACAAGGAGCACCAATCCCTCTATGGGATTAAGGTTTGATTAATTTTAGATAAGTTTGCATGCTTGTAAGCCTTCTTTATATGTTTTTGTTATCATGTTTTCTTATCTTAAATGTGATCAAGGATTTCATAGGGAGCTTGATTATTGCTTTTGCTAACTGGGCTAATTCTTCTTTGTGTTGATCATGTCAAACTTAGGCAAAAATCAGGCTCACAAAAAGGAATATGAATTTAGATGATTGATGGTTCAAGTTTTCTTCATAAACATTTTCTATACAATTTATTTGTGCATTTGGATTCTAGCATTGCTTCTCTTTCTCTCATGCATGTGTAAGGATTACTTGCAAGAATGCAAGTGGACTTCCAATAGCTTGGTACACACCTTAACCTTGTCACAAAGTTAAAATATATGTACACATATTATTGTATGAGTTGAAAGTTATAAAAATCCTTGCCTTCTCACAAGGAGGGTCTCAAACGCCAAATTGACCTAATGGAAAGGTTAGGACCCAATAAAACACTACACTCCAAACTTTTAACTAAGTAAAATTAGATTTGGATGAAAAACAAGGTGGGGATTCAAATTTTGCAAATAATTTGTGAGATGGATAAAATTGAAAAAAGATCCATAAAACTTTAAACTTGATTTAAGGGCAACAAATTGACCACTCAATATCACCTATATATTAATTATTAAATGTCTAAATACTCATACTCTTGAAAGAGAGGTCACAAGTTCAAATCGTACAGGGGGTAAAGTATGTACACCTCGTATTGTGGAGCACGAGTTAGGTGCCTCCCTCATATTGAGAGTACGAGGAGTCCCAAATACTGTAAGCTGTCTCTACACCCAAAAACAGAGCGCCTGGGATCGTGGACTGTAAAAGGACCTTTCCTTTCCTTTCCTTTTGTCTGACTGTATTTATTAATAAATTGAAATTTATTTTTTTTATTTTTAAAATTTTCAATAAATTAATAAATACAGAAAAGATACATCCTGCTGACTGCATAGACCTCGCCCACCAGATGTAGGGCCATGTAGGGCCAGGCAGGCTTCCTTAAAAAGGAGTGGGGAAATTAGGATGCTGACCTAATTTTAAAAACCTAAGTACCTAAAATAGAACCCTAGATGAATCTCGTGATGTTAGGATGACGGAAGGTGCTAAATTTAGTGTAAGTTTGCAGTCATGGCATTGACAGCTATAAATTCGGGATTATTCGTCCCTTCTCGTCCTCCAAGGCAATACGCTGGCGTTGGGCACGCGAGACGAATAAGAATGATTTCCGGTTCCAATCCCGCAATGGCCAGAACAGAGATTCAGTGCCGCAGTAGCGCCCAGCTGAGAGAAGGGATCGCTGAATTCTACGACGCGTCTTCCAGCGTATGGGAGGACATTTGGGGGGAGCACATGCACCACGGCTTCTATCCATTACACAATCCTCAAAATGTTGATCACAGGGCTGCTCAGATTACAATGATCGAACAAGCCCTCTCCTTCGCTGGACTTTCTGGTATGCTATGCTATCCTTCTGGATAATGTTGCCCTCTTTTTATTTTTAATTTTTAATTTTGAGTTATTATTGGAATTTAATTGTTTACTTTTAGTTATGAATTTATTTTCATTAGTATGATATAATAATGAGTAAATTGTTTTATTATTGGAATTTAATTGTTTACTTTTAGTTATGAATTTATTTTCATTAATATGATATAATAATGAGTAAATTGTTTAGATTTTTCGCTATAAATATTTTATTGAATTATTTTAGATGGAGGTATCGAGTAGTCCCTTATATTTTATTTTACTTGAAATTTATTTATTTAGTTTTGAGTTGATTTTTTTGATTTATATACAATAGTTTATAAATTTTTTATCTCTTGGTCTTTTATAAATTATCACTTGTGAAATATGAGTTCGTGCAGATTAACTTAAAAAATTATGTAATTGAATATCCATAAAATAATATATAATTTCAATTTTGTTGTTATTTTTTTGATGGAAGTCATCCACAAATTCTTGATCTTTGGTGGGCTCATTTAGAACCTTTCAACTTCACTAGTAGACCAAGGGCCCATTGGCAATTTTGCTGTTTTTGGATTTTGATTGTGTTTATATTTTTGCATCAACGGAATTTTTGCATCAACGGATCACACTCAGTGATCCATCGTCGGGATGATAGAGTGCAAAGGAGATGAATAATGGTTAGTTGCAGACCCAGTTAGCTTAAAAAGAAAAAATGAGAGGTTGAAGGAATATGACACAAATCAAAGAGAACGAGAGATAAAAAAAACTAATAAGCTAATTGAAAATTTGAGAGCCCAAAATCATATAATGAAAAGGGAAAAAAGGAAATCAAGAAATTAAGAGAAAAAAATGACCATTTTAATGAAAATTTAATTGATCAATTGAAGATAATGAATAGAATCAACATGAGAAGAATGAATATGAATTACATAATATTAAAAGTAAAATAACTAGTATAGATATCTTAAAATAAATGCATATGAATTACACTGTTATATAATATAAATAGATTGATATTTCTGTTTCTATATATATATATTTTAAATTTATGTACATATATATTTTAAATTTATATAATTTAATTTTGAACACATAATTAAATAGATAAGAAAAATATAGAAATTATTTTTTCTAACTTTTATTCAAGTTTTTAATATAATAATTTATAAAAAAACTATATATATATATAATTAATTAATTAATTAATTTCACTTACCTATTATTTTCATTATTAATTTTTTATTGTAATATTATTAATTATTCTTGTAAAATAAATAATGATAATTTTTTAATATTAATTCAACGAATTTATTAGGAAAATAAATATTATTATTTTTATTATAAAATAATAATTATTTAATTTTATTTTAAGTATAAAAAACCAAAACACATATTTATATGTCATATATGTGTTTTAGTCTTTTTTTTTTTCCTCGAAAAATAATTCATAATATCGATTGATATTGAATATCTTTTCTATCAATCGATATTATGAATTATTTTCCGGAGAAAAAGAAAAAAGACCAAAACACATATAATTAGAATAAATATAATGATATTGAATATCTTTTCTATCAATTGATATTATGAATTATTTTCGGGAGAAAAAAGAAGAAGACCAAAACACATATAATTAGAATAAATATAATAACTAACATATATTAAAAACTAAATTAAAAAATTAAAAATATTTACTACATTTTTCAAAGTAATTTAATATATCAAAATAATTAATTCTAATTTTTACAAAAGTAAAATAAAAAATTTACAAAAATAAATACAATAACTCTTAACTGAAAATTAAAAATTATGTAATAAATAAAATAATTTAAAACAAAACAACTCAAATAAATAAATTATTGATCTCATTTCATTTATTTTAACATAAAAATAAAAATAAAATTAATAAGACCTTTCATCCTCCTTTAAACAATTGACCATGAAATAAAATATTGAAGCAGGGTAAAAACAATTGTCCATGGAATAAAAATATCATCCTCCTCGAAGGAGGGTGAAAAAGGAGGGGACACGTGGCACCCGAAGCACCAAACAAGCAGGAGAGGATTGAAGACTCCTGATCAGAGAAGAAGCAATCTGATACGGCATAGCCAACCCTGGAACAAGTAGGAAGCCGAGGCTCAATATTGTTGGTTGCAGAGGAACGTCTGATAGAAGAGGGGCAAAATCAACCAACGAAGGAGCAGCCTGATCAAGAACAGAGGAGGGATGCTCGGCAGGCACAAAAGGTTTCAAAACAGCATCAGGAGCAGTCGGCAAAGCCATAATAGGGAAAAGCGCATCCGGAGTAAACCCATCATCATCCGAATCAACGGTATTGGAGGAGAGAATTCTACCACCAAAACGCTGAGCTCGAAACCTTATGACTGGAGTGGGGACAGACTGAAGCAAGTAGCTAGTGGAAAAGCACCGACAACTGGGAAAGGGAGGGCCTTGTAATTTATATTTTGAATTAAAAGGTTATGAACTACTTTTAAATGTTTGAAATTTTAGTTAAGGCTTATATATTCTAAATTGGAGACCAGAAGGTAGACTTGTACGCTCATTGAAGAATTTAGATTTGAATTGAGATGTTCCAGTTCGTATTCCAAACAGTCATGTCTTATTAAAAACTGGGTCAAAGTAGCCGTTATGAAGATCTAGCATAGGCAAAGAGTTAAAGGATGATAAGTAACATTCGTAAAACATAACAAATATTATATTCATTTATTTTGTTGGAGTTCAGAGAACGAATCACAAAGGCCAAGAAGTGTTGTGGATGTTGGATGTGGCATTGGAGGGAGCTCAAGGTATTTGGCAACCAAGTACGGAGCAAATGTAAAGGGCATCACTCTCAGTCCCATCCAGGCCGCCAGAGCTACTGCTCTCACTCTTGCTGCAGGCCTTGGAGATAGGGTGGGTAATCCTCTACATACAATTTCCATTATTTTATATTAAAAAAATTACAGAAGGATTTTCATATATATTCAAGATCACTCTCTGGGAATTGTTCTCCAGGTAACCAAATGTTTAATTTATTTATATTAATTATAATTTCTTTCTTCTTTTCAATTGCAGGTTGATTTTCAAGTTGCTGATGCATTGAACCAGCCTTTCCCAGATGGACAGTTTGATCTGGTGTGGTCAATGGAGAGTGGAGAGCATATGCCAGATAAAGAAAAGGTAGATTAGAATAGGTCCTCTCATTATCACCAACTAAATATTTAAGGAAAGTGTATTTTGGCTTTTATTTAATTAATGGAGATGATAGGTTATGAAGTGTGATCCAGAACATTAGCTTGACAGTTTCTAGATCAAGTTATGCAAACTTTTTTCTTCATCAATTTTTTGAATCACACTCCATGATCCATCATCAAAATGAAATAACAAGATAAGAAATGAAACAATAAAAACACAGCTCCAAAACTGAGGTGAGAAAAATGCTCAGTATTGAACTAGACAAGATCAACCAAATGGCTAACAGAAAACAGAACCAAAATGGCAGTTTTAAATGCAAATTAATTGTCTACCAACATGAGAAGAAACAATCATGGGTTAGGACTGCTCCATCATGCACACCTGGCAGCCCACACAAGAATTTAAAGAACTTTATGGTCTGTGATTTAGCTTGAAGTCTTTAATGGCAAATATTAAATTGTCACCTCTGTTTTATGGGCTCAACAGTTTATGAGGGAGCTGGTCCGTGTAGCAGCCCCTGGTGGATCCATCATAATAGTGACATGGTGCCACAGAGACCTCTCACCCGGGGAAATCTCTCTCAAGCCAAGTGAGCTGGTAAGGTTTTTCAACGCTTTAGAAGACAAAAACAAATTTATAATTGTTTGTGCCTTTTACATATTGCTGTCTAATCGAAACTATTTTCAATTCATGTCAGGAATTATTAGACAAGATATGTAGTGCATATTATCTTCCAGCCTGGTGTTCTGGGGCAGATTATGTGAAACTTGCACAAGCTTGCTCACTAGAGGTGAATTGAATCAAGGATCTAAATACTACACTAGCAAAGTTATACAAAAACAATTCACAATGAGATGAAATGCAGTAGTTACTAGCAACAAATGTGGTTGAATACATGGGCTTTGTGCAACAGGATATTAAGACAGCAGACTGGTCAGAAAATGTAACTCCCTTTTGGCCAGCAGTGATAAGCTCAGCCCTAAGCTGGAGAGGAGTTCTGGGTCTCCTTAAATCTGGTAAATCAATCTTCTCTAGCTCAATAACAATGCCCATGGCTTCATTCTTCTTTTTGAAGTGAGTATCTTCTAACATCCACATAGAAAGACTAAAGAACAGGACATAGCTAAGTTAGAACTCCATGTATGCACGCCCTTCAGTAAAATAATAAGAAGGTTTCTTGGGTGTGGTTGTACGTGTTTAAGCTACTCTAGAGTTTAAATACACTGTATGCACCAGGAGCAAACACATGGGCTTAAAAAAGATGCTTCTTTTATTGATCGAAACTGTTTATTAAGGAACTTGAACCAAACTATAGCCTTTTTCTGTACTTACAGTTCTTTATTTTGGACAGGGTGGAAGACAATAAAGGGGGCATTTGCTATGACCCTTATGGTGAAAGGCTACCAGCAAGGACTCATAAAATTTACAATCATTACTGCTCGCAAACCAACATGAAGGAATTAAAAAAAAACTAAAATATAGTTTGAAAAGAAAGAAAGATTATAATAAAGACAAAGCTGTGTATGGCTGATAAAGATGTAGTCATTGAGCTAGCCTCTAAACCTTGCTCTGGTTTTGGGAGGTTTTATGGTATTATTTAGATTATAGCTTTTTGAAATTTTATTTGGTGCAAAGAGTCTGCCCGATTTCGATTCTTGACAAAGGTCATTAACTAGGTTAGTTATTTTATTGCATAATATATCTATATTATGCCGATAAGATATTTATAATTTCTGGAGGGGATAGATCGCTTCTCTCATAATCAAAATAGTTCCCTTTACTTTTGCGTTTGTGGTAAAACCATTCATAGCATTGCAAGTCTAATATACGAACAAAGAGCAAGCAACACTTTGTGTAAGCCTTATTAACAGAGAAAATTTCACTTGTAGCATATTTTCTTATAAATATTGTGATTACTATATTCCATGGGAATTTGTGTTGCAGCCCTTGTATAGAATAAATTATGTAGGATTCCAAATTTTTTGATGTTGTACAAATTAACAACAAAACTACATTATACTGGAACTAAATTACACTTAAACTATTAGCATATAGATATTACAGAATTTCAATTTTTTTGAAGTTGTACAAATTAACAACAAAATTCCAAAATAGAACTAAATTAGACTTGAACTATTAACATATAGATATTACAGAATTCCAAAATTTGTAAAGTTGTACAAAGATATTACTAAATTTCGAATTTTTTGAAGCTGTACAATTTTTGTCAGCTTACAATATATCTACTGTAATATTTTCTTCTTTCCTTTGCGAAAACAGAATACAAATCCAAACGTAAAGTGTTGAATAAACAATATTTTATAATTGAAAAACCCAGATTTTTGAAAAAGGACCGCACAAAAAGAAGAATGTGAAGGGTAATTGAATATAATTATAACATTTAAGTGCCAAACCAAAGAGGCATATCTTTGTGTGTGTCCATTGTCACAGCTAATTTCCTTGCAAGGTGCAAGGTTAATTTACTAAATTGGTGAGGTTGAATTTAAGCCCCACTGTACATGGTGCTAGGTGCCATCCCTACCTGGTTCAACAGCATAGATCGCCGTCAGTCCATAGCAGTGGTAGCAATAGGAATTCGAATCTATTTTTAAGGCAATTTCTATTAATTGAATAGTACAATGAACAACTAACTAATGTGTACTCAATGAAAATTTATGGTTTTTTTTAGAAAAAGTTGTTTCATTTATCGAAAGTGATAAAAAGCAGAGCCATCAAACATAAAATTTAAAATTGAATCTGTCAGATTAAAGATTTGTTTTTTTCAAAATATCTAAAATTTAAGATTTGATAAATCTATATTGAAAATTAAAAAAGCTTTAACATATATATTTTTATTTATCTATACAAATTTGTTTACAAAATATACAAACATCGTTTAATTTAAAAAACATAGAATCATGAATAATAACAAAATATTTTTATAAATTTATATTAATATTCATAAATAATCAAGATAGATTAATGGGGCTGTAAGAAAAATACTATTTAGAACCTATTGTTTGAAAGAGAACATGGAAAAAAAAAATCTGAATTTTTTTTATCTATCTATAAAAATAGTCATTGTGATTATTAGGAGGAATTAGACTATCTAAACACTGTCATAAAAAGTTTTTTTTTTAAGGAAAAGCAAGAGTCGCATTCATAATTGAAACTATACAACAGACTACTTCTCTGTATACTACTCCTGAACCCTAATTCCGATTTTTATTTGAATCAGGTATAGAAGCTCTAATTTCAACACCAAATAATCTAACACTGTTGGAACTACCATTAGCTGCAAGACCCCTTCCATTATCACCAGCTAGACTTCTTCCATGCACAGGGAAGAAATTTTGTTCTCTCAAATCCCTGTTAGTATCATTATTTGAAGCAGTTCATCCTACATTTGGAATGCCATGCAGGCCTCTTGAAGAGTAACCCAAATGAAGTGGAACCACTGCAGCACCATAATTAAGTAGCCCTGGATTATTGTTGTAAAATGGAATGGACCTATCATTCACAAGAACCCAAAACTCTGACCGGCCAAAAGCTGACGAAGGATAAAGAAAGTTGGCTGGTCTTCCTACTATCTGTTGGTAGCTGATGTCACAAATGTTCTGCTTCAATTTACAGCAACCGAGGTCCACAATACATTCACGTCCACAACATATACAGACACATCTCAACTCTCGTCTCAGATTACTGATATCACAAATGTTCTGCTTCAATACTTGGTCGCTCAGATCCAAGAATAATGTGCAGCCAACAAAAGATCCCGAATGCAGACACAGAAGAAGGCAGTTCTTAAATTGCCGGAAAAAGATGTCCCCAAATGTTTACACTTTTATCTCTATGTAGGCCTGCTTTCATCAACTGTTGACTGCTTGGCAACTTCTAGATCTTGTGAAAATAAGTCTGATATACATTGCAATCAATAAATCCACATCAGCCATCCAATTGAGGATCCTTACAATTGAGGATCCTTAATCTAACAAAGACAGATCATATGATGGGGTTTGATTTTGATTGCCTATGAACCTACATGTGCTAAATCCTTGAAACCCAATAAACTTTATCTAGCAGAATTTTTAACCCGTTTCACATGTAATATCCCAACTGGAATATTTTATGATATCTGCCCAATTTTAATTCTCTCAATAATTTTTAAGCGTAAACCCCAAAATGAACATCTGCTTGAAATTTTGCATGTGATATTAAACCTAAAACATGAAATACAGGATAAAGACCATCAATTGTAGGCCTTGGTTCATTATATGATTTTAGTTGCATCTATGAGACAAAAAATCATTTTAGTACCACATGTCATAAAACTACATCATCCATGCAAGTGTCTTTTTAACATATTTTTACCAAAAGGAATAGAGTGAGATTTCTAACATCCCTTTGAATCCTTTATACAGGCAGATGTTTATACAGGCAGATGTTTTGCTATTGATTGGGATCAAGAGTTATTTTTTCTATTATCAACGTTTTCAATAGTTTTGACATATTTTCTCTTTTCTATTATCAACATTTCAAATAGTTTTTACATACAGTCGACCTCTATTAGTATATCTAGCCCAGTTGAGTACTTGTTTTTTCTGCGATTTCTCTAGGATGAACACACATTTGGTTTCTTACTTTGGCTATATTAGAAGGTCTAGGCCATCTTAAAGAACCTTCTGTGTTGGATAATCAATTCTTCTTAAAAGTCTCCAATATTTGATACAAATGATGCATATTATTCTTCATGTATCAAATACAAGACATTATTGCATAAATGTGGTAGGCATATTGCATAAAATGAATGGTAGTACAAGCCATTCATACAACCTTTGCATTGATTTATAGTTTGTCTTCTCTATGGCCCCTTCTTTTACTCTTAACTTGATGGTAACCTGACTTATAGTCTAGCTGTGTAAATACTTGGTAGGCACCAGTGGTCACAACAGAATTAACCCCTAAATCAGGAGCAATAGTTTTGAATTGATAAGGCATAGATCTCATAGATTGCTGAATAAAAGAAACAACAGAAATATCCTTCTGAACTGGCCAACCATCCTGATCATACGGAAAGAGGCCTTTATTAGCCCGTTTGGAAGTTGGGTCACTTATTCTTGTTGGTGAGGCATATAGTCATATAAACATATTTATATATATTTTAAATTATTGATGTTAATCATAATTTTTATCTTATGCATATAAACATATACATGGGTATGCATTGTGTGGAGCAGGATATAACATATGCTGGACCTTCTCAGAATACAGTCAAGGAATCTGGAATTTAATACCCATACATTGGACCAGCAATATTTTGTTTAAAACGAAAATTGTCTATTTTAAGATTACCATGCAGTTGAACAATGCTGGGTGGTTGAGTAAAGTTGTTCTTTAAGGCATCTTTGGAAGTTATCAGCTAATAATGATCACATGAAAGAAAGATGCAGAAAACACTTGTCAATGTGTCGTAGCAGACTGCTGAAATGAAAGGTTTCCTCACGTTATCCATGAGTAAAATACAATTGGACACTTTTCACTGTGAGTAAGATTGATAAAAAAGATATGACATTTAGATTTTGAGCTGAGTATTTCCAGGACCATTAAAGGAGCACATAGCATAGAGATATGCCAGAGTACCAAGAAAAAATAAGGTCTCAACTACAATGGCGGAGAAAGAACTGAGCTTGAAATGCAACATCGAGGTTTGATGGCAAAAGGGTATTATTTGGGAAGATTAAAGCCTCACTTTGTTTTGTATTGAATCTGTTGTACTTAAAACTCAGTGAGCTCAATAAGGAAGACAAACAAAATTCTAAAGCACTTTTGTGACCCTTTAATGTCTGTGTAGATGGATGTGCAGTCCATGTCAGTAGTTTGAGAGTGAGTCCACAATCCAATCAAAGGATATATAAGTGCTGACATTAGGACAGATAATCAAAATCCTGAAGAATATTTTTACCCCTTTAATGTCTCTATATACTTGTAGTTGGTGCATTTTTGACAATAATACAATATGTTCTCCACTTTGAGAAGAAAAGTTTACTGGGCAGTTAAATTTTTTGTGTCAAGTCGTTATTGCAGATCATAGGAAACTGAAACATTTACATTTAGATAAATACCTGTATTACTTCATCGAGAAACAGAGCATGTGTCGAAGGATCTATCTTCTTTGACAACACCCTCTGTAAATGCCTGACTGCAACCATGATTGAATGCATTTGATCCATACAAGCCCCCATCCTTTGCCACAGTCCCTCATTTCCTTTCAAACTGCCTCCCAGCTGAGGAGTCCCACTCCTCTGAATCCCACCTGGACCAAAACCTGAATCCACACTTGCTGATATCGCCTAAATCTTTCTACTCTGAGGAAATAAAAAACATACATACTCCACACTACTTGCAAGGAAAGAGTTGTATTTACCATTTCATATATTCATATAACAAAATTTCTATAATTAATTGCATTTCTCTGTTACTTTGGCTTCAGAACCAAATGTCGCGTAAATTCCACTACAGCAGGGTGAAAATGGCGATTTCAGAGTGCAGAGAAAATTTTGAGCAGAAATTGATGATAATATAAGTACATTTCTTTTGATACACACGCATATCATGATTTTGCTGCACACTGCACAGACAATAATTTCAATGGACCAGAATGTCCACATCACAAATAACATACTTGAATGTATCAAATGAAATGGAATTCAAATTGAGGATTATAAGAACCTAACAGGGGCAGTGGTAATTTCTGTTCATTTTTACTTCTCTGCTCACAACACCGCCATCCCCTGTCGCACACTGCCATCCCCTGCCATTGCCATTTTAGACGGACGAACATTGATTACCAGATGGTGGTCTGTGCGAACGAAGGATTTGTTGGAGAGTAAATGGTTAGTACTCCATGTTGAAAACCTCCTATATTCCCGTTCGTGCGTAACCAAGTCACTCTATCCAACTTTCCACGGTCAAGATTTTCATTCCCTCCGACATTTCTGCAGATGTTTTTATGTACACAGATGCCTGCGATTGTTACAGTGATAATGCGGTTCAGAATTCCGAATTTTCCAAAACCCTCCGCCTTTAATCTTTATTTGAATTAGCTCCATTTCTCATGTTCTCCAAATGAATTTTGAACGATAAATTTGTAGTTTCTCTTCGAACGAAGAACGTTGGTGTTTTGTCTTGCCAACTGGGTAGGAGTAAGATGTGCGAGCTCCTGCTCGTGTCTTAACCTGCGTTCCTGCGAGGATTTCTTCTTCGCTTCACGCTTTTCCTTTCTCTCCGACACCTTCTTCTTCTTCATGTTGCCGCTTCGGCTGATATGTGTCACCGACATGTCTGCTGACTTGCATGGCTCTTCTACGTTGCAGGTTCATGAGCAGCCGCGTATCGTTTGTGTGGCGTGGCGAAGGATCAAACTCATTTTAAAATCAAATGATTATGGGTCTTATATAAAAGCTACATATAAAGTTTGCCAGGCACGAATCCTCCGGATCTCTTTATATTATGACCAAAAAGCCCGGAAATTGATTACTAACCGATTATCAATGTAACACGTGGCTGCCCATAGTATTATAGCACATATATCCACGATTGCAATAAGCGGTGGGGAAGGCAAGCTTAAAAAACTAAGGTGGGATGTATGTAGCACCTAAAACCAAATTAAATAATCAGCGCCTCTAATTTATAGACTGGTATTCATTCAATCATTTTGTAAACGGTGATATTTCGCTCTACAAAAGCTAGCTAAATAAATTATTCACGCTGTGAAATACATTTCGATGTACACGTACAGAATGCCGCAGCAGTGGAACGCCTATCGGCGTAATTAGCATCTCTTCTCGAGATTATTATTTGTTCATTTTCTTAAATGCTTTTGAAGTTGAGTATGAATGGATGTGCGAGGATTTCATAGGACAAGGGGTTACGGTATAGATCCAATGTGTATTCCTTAAATTGGTTACTATAGCATCTAGCATTTATTGCTCGTGGAGTTGATGTAGGACTTGTGACATAAAAAATTAGGGGTGGATGATAATGGTGGAATGGAATATTTTTGATTAGTTAAATGTGGTCAGTATTGATAGGGAGAGGTAGATGGGGAAAATGGTGGAGATGTGTACATTAGGTGAGGAGGAGGAAAGATGCGAGAATGGTAGAATATGTAAAGGGATGAGGTGGTGGTACAAGGAGAAGTCATGATAGTTGGGATGGGAAGGGATTTAGTAGTAGTTAGGTGAACTTGGGTATAGGAAGAAATATGGCGGGATGTGGATTTGGAGGAATGGGTGAAGTGGAAGAGGGCTTGACAAAGAATGGAATCGAAAGAAATGTGAAAAATGGGGTATTAGGTTGATGAAGGGGTTGGATGGTTGTGGATGGTACATTAGATGTGATGTTGTTAGAAATTGATGTGACATTGGTAGGAGCAATACAAGGTGTAGTGGTCTTAGGAGATTAGAATATTTTTAAACGATGCATTTGCATACACAATGTATCCTATGTTTTCCAACATCTCTAGGTCAATTAGGATGGTTAAGATGAAATTTCCTAGAGAATCTATCAAATCAATGGGAATTGAGGAATCATTAGAATTAATTGTATTCTTAACTTGTTGAAGTTGTGTTATAATTTTAACTTGGTTCTATAGGTCTACCTAGGATTTCGGATACAAAATCTCTACGATAGAGAAAAAGGAAGTAATATCATTAGTTGATGTTAATGAGTAAGATGATTTAGTCATTAGGGGTTTGAACATGGACTACAATGGGGAATGGCTCTAGTAGGATAAGCTTTCACCCTATAGAAAGATGGCATGGGGGCTTGAACTAGCTTGATCATAAAAGAATAGACATGCATCTAAAATAAGGATAAACTAGTTGGATCCGTTAGGCTCTTCCAATGAAGGTGAAAATATCATGGACTCTCTTGGATGACTAAGATTGTTGGATCAGTCAATTTCACCAAATGAAAAAACTTTAAAAGTGAACCTTTTTATTGTGTTTAGAGGTTAAAGGTAAGTTCTTTTTTGTGCATGGTTGTGTGTGCAAACAATATGCTCATTAAAATTACCCAAGGCTATCTCCAAGTAGCCTAACCATAATTTATAACCAAAAGATTTGGGATTGTCAACTAGACAAGAAATTAGACAAACTATGCAAACTTGGAAGATACAAGATTTGTAAATCATTAGACAACAAATTAACATGGAAATCAGCAAACAAAAAATTGACAAAGTATTGGAATTAAGAATATTGAATAAGTGGGTACAAATGCACCTTTGAGATAAAGTGATCTAAATGAAATTTGTGTATAATACTCTTGATAATACCTATAAAATTTGGGAGTTATTAAAGAAAAAGGACAAGGGTTCCCTACACAAATGACCTACTTGATAGCATTGACCAGTTCTAACAATCACCATAACACCATTATCTAGGAGGTGAGCCTTGACTAGATAAAAGGTATAAACTTGAAATTTGCTAGGGTTCTTCTTAGTAAAGTGTCCTAACTCAAAACTATTCACTTGCTAGTGACCAATACATGACATGCAATTTGTAGTAAAATTCAAGGGGTCCTAATAAACATGAATGATAAAGAGTGTAAGTTGAAGAATTGGAAGCATTTCACCTAGTAGATGTAATGAAAAAATTCTTAAATTAATAGGGATTAGTGCTAACACTAAGATGAAGCATCCTAGGAGATTTCAAGTCTTGATCTACAAAGTATTCGTGAAAAAAATTCAAACCTAGTGGTCATGATTCATTTGAAAAAGAGATAAAATAATCAAATTAGAACCATTTAACTTAATAAAGCTATTTTTTAATTATCATGCATGGTTCTTGGACTGATAGAAGTATCTAATAGAAAACAAGATTGGAAGATCATTAAAATAGAGCTTGAAATTGAGAAAAGGTAGCCATTGGGCGGTCTTACCTCTTGGGGCAGCCTTGACCCTATAAAAAGGTACTTTAAATTTTTTGTGAGATTTATTTAGACAATTTAAGGGGTATTTTTCATTTGTAACTTATTATGAAACTTTGCAAAATTTTCTAAAACTACCCACAAGTACAATTTTGTGAAACAAAACCTTGCAAAAACAAAGGTAAAGGGGGGGAGGGGGGTCTACCTCAATTAGTCCTCTTGTTGGATTTGAATCATGAATCCATGCTAAAATAATGATAAATAGTAGGTCATAAAACTAGTCTACGAAAAAAATCTAACTGAAATCATAACCATTAAAACCTATAAGATGATGGTGAAAGGTGCGTGAGAACTCTACAAAGTGGGGTAGGAGAATAGTATTGGGATCAAGGTGTTGGTTCAATTCAAAAGGGTTTTAGGGTTTCAAAGAGGGATGATATAGAAATGGGAAACCATAATTATAAAACATTCTAGTGAGGATTTGTTATGGTAATGGATAGTAACTCCAAAAGGTATTAAAAAGGGGCTTACATTCACAAGGGGTTGATCAATTTAATACAATACAATGGTAAAATAAATCCATGATGAACTAATAGAAACGAAAGAGGATGGGATGAGGTCTATAAATATAAGATATGAAGGTGGTTTGATGGTGGATTTGGGAAAAACCAATTGGAAATGGCAACACACTAAGATAAAGGCTTCAATAATGGAAATAGGAAGATGGGGAGATGGAAAAATGCATTAAAAGGGCGGTGGAAATGAATGTCGATGTCTTTTAACTATTTGGGGGAGAAGTATGTAGAAGATACCACAAAAAAGTCATAAAATAAACTCATTTCAAATAAATACCATAAATGGAAATGGCTCACCCTATTGAAATACTTAGAAATTAGCCATCAACTGCCAAACATCCTATTGCAATATTGTCCAATGGAAGAATGCAATTTTTTTGAGACTTTGGGGATGACTAAAGGCTACTCCTAAATTTTTTGAAGTAGTGTCGGGGCATTTTCTATGAGCAAAAATAGCACAAAACCATGTGAGCAACTCAAAATTTCCCCTTTTCTATGTAAAAATGAACAAAGTTGGTTTGTTTATAAGAGCTTGCTTTGGGAATTTCAAGATGCAAAATTAGTACATAGGAATCCCTAGAAACTAATTATATTACATTCAAATATTGTGGTAGGAGGATGAAAAGTCAAGGTCACCATATAAGGTAGCAAACTATGAGCATAATCTATGAATGGAAATTAAGCTCAATTTCATATGGTACCTACTATTAGTTTTAGATTAGAAATGTAAATAAGCATAAATGCAACACACAGATCCAAGAACACAACAATATACCCTGGGAAAACCCTCCTACTTGAGGGAGAAAAACCCAACAACATATTCTCTTATAATCAGAAAAATAAGTGCAGAAGACTGCATACAACAATTAGGCCCTTGAATTTGGGCCAAATAATATATATGCTCTTTCTCCTAGAGCGAATACTTCTGCTAAGAATCAGATCTTCTGCTGAAAGATGCGAACTGCTACTGAGAAAGCGAATTGGAGTGTGAATAAATCACTGTCCAAGCGAGAGGTCTCCACCTCCCTTAAATACAAGTCTAGGCAACCTCTTCTCTAGGTCAGCCCCTAGAAAGTATAAAATATAAAATATTATTTGAAGGCAAGGCCGATCTGCCTTGATGAACATTTATTAAGGGAAAATATAAATGTATTAAGGAGAAAATATCTCCCATCGCTACAACACTAACACCTACAACTCAAAGGGGGACATGTAGTAGCTGGTAGTTCCAATTATTTTGATCATGTTAACGTAGGATTTAGGAATGATAAAGGCAACGTTTTCACATAGGATAGGCCTAGAGACAACATTTTGACAAGGGGGCAAGGGGGATAAATTAATAAGAAACTAAAGGTGGGGTTATGACATGGGATGCCAATAAAAATAAAAGAGAGCACATAGGACATCTAAAAGGACCATGAGAATGGCATAGGAAAGGGGACATGGATGGTTGGGGGAGACATACGATAAATAAAAGCATTCAAAATGACACATTACACACACAAATGGGTTAGGGTTTAAAATAGACACAAAAATGTAATTAGGAAGTTGTGGGGTATGCAAATTCTATTATTATAATACCTTTCAAGTTATTCACTCCTTCGTGTTAAAGGTTGTGCCTTTGTGTGAAAATGACTAGTCAAATATTTGATTGGATGAGGTCTTAGATTTGTTGATTGACCTACTTCATGAATAGGTAATCCTTATGTTTTGATGTCATTTCCATGTCCTTGTGGATGTTCATTATGTAATGAGGTGATGTGTTGCTATCATTCTAATCCTTGTTCTCATGAGAGAATGAGATCATAGTCTAGTGCTCAATCACCACTATTGGAGAAAACTCTCTTTTTGTATGGTCATCATGGTGATGTTGTCACATGACAAGGTTAAGAACTCCATATGTGTCATCATGTTTAGTAAATTGGTTTTGAATGCCTTAAGGTTCAATGCATAGTGGGGTAGCATCTCAGGTGCATAGGTGTGCAATGTGGCATTTTGTTTTTGCATTTATATCATGGTAATTTGTTCATTTGTTCTTTCAATGCTAATGCCTTGGATGAAGGCTCGAGGCATACCATTTGGTATTAGATCCCATGTTGCAACATTGGGAGCTTTGAGTTGTGGTTATTTGTATTATGTATGGATTTCTGTTTATTTAATTTGATTAATGTGTATGTTCTAACCCATGCAATTTTGTTGTGAAGGAGAATTCATCCTAGGAACTATTACAATCATAAGGTAGGTCATTATAACCTTGACCAAAATCTCTAGAGATCCAAAGTGTCAAGTCACCTATGGTGCAATGTGTTGAGCTTGGAGAAGGTATTGCTGCATATAAAATAATGGGATTGCTACAAGAGATGTTAAAGAAGTTTCCACATAGGTATGAAGAAACATGAGAATTTAGTTCTCAATTAACTCAAGGGAATGGTGAGATAGTTTTGAGAGAGGGAGAATTCTAAGTCCATGTGGGTCTAGGGTGAAGGAATGACTCAAGCAAGAGAAGCCTCATTTGGAGGCTAGGCAAGTGGGTGGTGATCTCAATGTGTCAATAAGTCACATGAGGGACCCTCTTTGAATTCATCCACCAAGCTTTTAAGGTTCCATTCAGGGAGCCAAGGAAAATTCTTGGTTGTTGGATCTTGGTCAATGTTTTACTATACAACCATATACAATCAACATAAAGGCTCACTTTGTCATCATCATGTAGCTTCATGATTTTGCTTATACTTCATGGGACTAGGAGGAGAAAAGGTAGAATTTGGACATCTCAACTATCACACGGGAGACTTTTTATGAGAGGTTCTATGTATGTTATCATTCACATAAATTTAGGTAGCACTATGCTAATGAGTTTTAGGAGCTCTAGAAGCTTGGAATGCCAATTTCTCAGTATGAGAGTTGCTTCTTCTAAATGAAGTGGTATATAGGCTACAATTAAGATAATTTTCTTTTCAGTAAGTTTATAAGAGGGTTGAATTCTTAATTGTGGGTGTTGTGCATATATTAGCACTTAAGAATTTGGAAAAAGGCCATGAGGGGTAGTTTAGGTCTCACATAGTTGTTTTGTATCAAGTAGATTCTAGGTTTCTTGATCTCATCCCCAATCCAAGGGGATTTTTAGGACTTCTACTACACCCTCTAGGGATGCTCTACCATAATAGAGACAATACAACAGGTATAAGCCTTAGTAGGTATTGCAATCTAGTTAGGAATAGCATTCCATCTTGCTCTTGGAAGTAGAGGTAGTGTTAGAAGGATTTTGGGTCTCAATTATAGGTTAGAAGTGGTTAGCCTAGCCTTAATGACTCAATCTATTATAATTCAAGTAGACTATATATTGTGTAGGTTCAAACAATTAGACCATGCTACACATATGAATAGGAGGGCCATCTTTCTAGGTTTTACCCTAGGGATTAGTTGTAGTTGGTGGTAATGGCACCATAGGCTTTGAGTAGATGGTCAGAGAGTGTGGAACATAAAACTCTGAGATAGAAAGTGAACCCTTCAAAGTGAGAGTGATGGCAAGTTTATAAAAACTCCTAGATGGGTATCCGTTTCAAAACATACTAAGGAATTATTGGGGTTAGGATTCTAATGGATGGTGGGGCTAAATATTTGAATTTAAACTTGGACATTAACATTTGGGGGTGTCAATGTCTTTCATCGACTAGGCCTCCAATATTTTGGGGCAAGATAATAACATAAATTAAGGTTTGATCATGTGTGCATTGCATACCAATAATACTTTGTTTCTTCAATGGGCTAAGTGATACCTTAAACATGACTACAAGAGTGGACATCAAAATGAGTGCATCAACATAAGATGAAAAGTGTGAAGTATACAATATTCAACCTTACACTTTGACCCTACTTTAGTAAGCTTGTAGAAATATGTAACAAAGTATGATAATGCAAATATATTACATAAATATAATTGAAATATACAAGAATATTGTGAAAATTATGTAAAAGAGATCATGCGATTTATCTTCCTTTTATCTTTTCCTTCATTTTGGCATAAACTTGAAACCTAAAATGCATCCAAGTAAGAAAGACAGTTTCCTTCTTCAACATGATTCATGCTAATAAGAAATAGAATGAATAATTTCTAAAGGAAATTATACACCTACAATATACATATTTATCTACTGAAATATCTTCAAAGGAAAGGAATAGAACATGAGATCCATGAAGCAACATGTAGAGTAGAAGTGGGAAGTAGGGGGGCACATGAGAGATGAAAAAAAGTCATGTAATTGAAGAAACCAACTTTGCATGGATCTGGTTGTGAAGGAGAAACCCAAAAAATGGTGAGGACATGGTAGGCCAAAAATAACTTGGATAACTTAGGTAATGGTTGTGGTCATGACATTGTAAAAAAAATGGGGTCAAGTCATGCTTAAAAGAATTTGGATAATGAATAAAAGTTGTGAAAAAGTAATTAATCAAAGGGGCTAGGCTAGGCCCAACTAAAATGGAAACATGGTCAATCTAAGTATATTGGTAGATTAGCACAAGGTATACCCCCTTAAATACATTGGCAAAGATAATGTGAACTCAATTGATGGAAGGAAGTAGAAGAGGAATTAACAACTTCCAAGGTGTAAATAGGAATATTGTTGAGTAGAGAGAAGGGGAAACGATAAGGTATGTGTTGCCAATAGTAATTGTAACTAATATTTACCATAAGGAAATGGATTAAAGATGTTTATTTAAAGAGAAGTATCGATTTTTACAAGTGAATTAATAATAAACCTCATAAAAGACAAAGTGTGGTGTATAGTGACAAATGGCATCATAGTCTAAGGTGATGCCTCGCTTGAGAGAATCAAAGAGTTTCCTCATGGAGAAGAACAATAAAACTATATTTTGGAAGTAATAGGATTGTAGCATGCATAAGAATAGGGAAATCAACAAAAATGAGGTATGAGAGAAAGGGAACTATTATATGAATGTGTGAAAAGAAATTAACATAGAATAAAGTAAGAGAGGAACATGCAAATCATTGTACATAGTATAGAAAGTGACCTAGCTTGAGTAGTAGAGAGGAGCTCATATGATAGGAGGAAATATGACATGTACAAGGAATATAGGAAACATAAAGCTATATGAGTGGAAGAAATAAGGTTAGATTAAATTATAGTATAACATCATGAGCAAGATATAAGAAGAATATAATTACTTAAGCTAAACATAGGAGTGCTTTTATTATTATTAGATTGGGATATTTATAGGTCAAGTTGTCTCATTGCATAGAATTATGACACTTGTCACAATCTAATCAAATCCTCATCTAGGGTTTTCACTTTTGCTTTTATAAGCATTCATTATTGTACTTTGTAATAATTCTCATATATTATTCAATACAAAATCATATTAGATGCTTGTGTGGATCAAATTTCTTCTCAAGGTTGCATAGACATAATCATTGCTTTGATCTCTTGTTTGTGATAGATGTTTTGGTTGCAAGAGATTATTGGGAGTTGTGAGGTTAACTATCAAATTCATCATGGTACAAGAGCACCAAATTTGTAGCTTCCTATTTGAATTTTGAGATATTTAGTCTTGAGGGAAATTCAGTTAATCTTGGAGTGAAATAGGCATATCATTCAGTCGAAAATGACCAAAAACCTAAGGATCAACTTTCATTTTGCCAAAATTTGAAAAGTTGATTTTTTTTAAGAGCCAAGAATTTGTATGGAATTCTGTATGGCCATACAACTATGTATAACCTGGCTCCATTCCACTTGCACCTAGTAAGAGGGTTTTCATAGTTTTTTTTTAAAAAGGGGGTAAAAATATATTGAAATCAAAGGAATATTACAAAGCAAAAGGCCACAGACCCATCCAAAAACTATCACCCAACAAACAAAGAAGTCCCCGAAGGAACCCAACCAAAACCAACTACAAATTCTTGTCCTCCATAATTAACCGTTCTAGTGCCAAGGAACACTCTGGGGATAGAAGATCCCAGTCACCAACATCCCACCCCACCAAATGCTCAGAAGCCCACTTGCCAAAAGATCATCCACCCTATTCCATTCCCTTGGAATATGACAAAAGGAAATAAAATCCAAACCACCACACAAAATCAAAATTTGTTTAACCACAATAGCCAATTGCCAATTGGCCCCATCCAACCTATCCTCATTTAGCATATCCACCACAATTTGAGAATCAAATTCACAAATAATCCTTTTCCATCCAAGGGAACAACCACGCTTAATCGCATCAAGAAGCGCTAGAGCCTCTATAAGATTATTAGAATGCTAACCCTTATAGATAGTGTGATAAGGTGAAATCTCCTAATCTAAAAACGGAAAACAAAATAGAATGAAAGAGAAGCAAATGGCACCTAACACCTCAAGATTGAGCTACGTTGAACACAAATAAAGAAAGATAAAAATAACAAGATAATATAACTTCTCCCTTGTGTTGATCCTTGGTTGGCCCTTGATGATGCTTTGAATATGCGCTCCTTGATGGAAAAATTGTGATAGTAATGGTATTTGGGTGATCAATGAGGATGGATAAATGCAATAATGGCTAAGATGCAAGATGCACAATGTAGGTGAATTGCAATAACAATGGATAAAATGGCTAAATGGCTTGAGAGCATAAGTTTGGTAATAGTGTATGAAAGTCCCTTAATGAATGAAAAAAGGGGGGTATTTATAGAAGAATTTGAATTCTCTAGAGGATTCAACGGTCAAGATTGAGCCACCATGGCCAAGATGGAGGGCTATGGTGAGTTGAAGCCTCACAAGCCCTCACATCTTGCCATGTGGAGGATGAAGTGTCCAAGGACATGGCGAGATGGAAAGGGTACAAGGTGACATGGAAAAGGCCATGTGGTCTCAAGGTACTTGCAAGTACCTTGGGATGGGAGAGGATTTCCCCAAAAAAACATTCCTTGACCCCATATGGGGTTGAAAGTGATAAGTGAAGACTTTTAGAAAGTCCACCTTTGTCACGATGGGGAATGGGGAAGGCATTGGAAGAATAAAAGTGAATTTTTAATTCACTTTCTTGGAAGGAACCAAAGGGTAAGACAAGATTCCCCTAAAAGGGGTCTTTGTCAAATGTGTACGATGTGTCCTTTGAGAGGTCATGGGGAAGACAAATGCATGAGGGGAATAAGTGTGAATTTTTAATTCACATGGGGAAGAGGTCAAATAAAAAAAGGTAAGTACCATGAAAGGTTGACCTAAGGACATGCTAGAAAAGGTAAGTGATTAGGATTAGGATTGTGCAAACAGGTGATTAGGCTAATTAATGATGATTAGAGGCAAGTGGATAGATATGGAGGAGGTGACATGAATCATAATTAAGGATATGCACATCTTAATGAAGGATTAATTAGATTAACCTAGATTAGTGAAGAGGTTATGGAGGATGGGAGAAGGAGAGAGAAAAAATGAATTTAAAATTGAAGAGGATAATCGACTAAATTAAATAAATTGATTGATTTATTTAATTTAGAGAGGAAATGGTAAAGGATAAAGTATTTAATTAAATACTTTTGGGAACCTTAGGGAGAGGGGATAATATTAATTAAATATGCCATTTAATTAATATAGATGGATTAGGCGAATAAATGATGAGATTATGAGCATATGGAAGTGGTCAATTTTAGGTGTCTACATTTTGCCCCTCTTCGAAATATTATTAGAATAACAATGTTTTGAAGAAGAATAAATGCAGATGGCTGACTAGAAAAGGATGCCCTAGTGTGGGAGAGGTTACGTGAGCTATTCAAATGGAGGGGAGTGAAACGTCATGCCCCAATCATGATGGAAAATTATTAGGGAGAAGATATGGATGAATTTGGTAGGGTATGCCCCCTCGAGAGGGTGGTAGGGGAAGAAAAAGGGGGTCCCAGGTGAATTATCGATAGGAAGAAATGAAGGGTACGGTTGGATAGAGCTCAAAAAATCAGGCAGGTTTGCCTTTTGAATAGAGTTGATCGGACACACGGTGTGCAAATGGCGGCCCACAGAAGTTTTGGAATTAATGAGGGCCTAAAAAGGTTAAATAAAAAGTAAAAATACCCCACTTAAAAGTGATTTAAAATGGGGGGACTCATTTGTACACCTGGCAGTTGAAGAAGAGAGAGAGAGAGGAGAAGAAAATGAAGAGTGGAGGGGACGAGAATGCCAATCGATTACGATGATGAGATCGCCCACCGAGTGAATGAGGTGTAGGCGTTCTTCAATGCACGCGCGATGCCACGCCAAGTTAGGTGTCAAAACCCCCTTTGTAATTTTAAGCATTTTTGAGATATTTTTTAAGTTTAATGCATTTTTCAAAACATGGGTTTTGGTTTCGGGGTAGGTTAGGATAATGGGTTGGGGGCGAAATTGGGATTTCGCTAATGGGGTAGTTAGAATAGGCTATTAGAGGCTACAGGAGGGGGGGAAGTGATCTGCCCCATTAATGGGCAAAAATAAGAAAACAAGACCTGAAAAGGGATATGGGGAAGAAAATTGGAGGGCAGACTTGCTCCGGGGTTGATTTGGGTTGGGTGTGCCCAAAAAGAGTCAAGGGGTGGTGGCGCCTCAAGACAGGGGCAACCGTGCCCAACAGGGGTGACCACGCCCCAGGAGGGGCGGCCCTGCCCAAGCATGGGCGATGAAGCCCCGGAAAGGGCGACAACGCCCGGGGAGGGGCGGTCGTGCCTAGAAAGGGGTGGCCACACTCGGGAAGAAGGGGACACAGACGAAAAAAGAGAAGAAAAGAAAGTTAAAGGCGAGAAAAAGGGGAGGGAATAGTGAGAAAAATAACCTGAGACGTGGAAAATGACTGATAGAGTGTTGCTGTATGGATGCAGCAATTTGATTGGTTGCAGACGCGAGAGAGACGGTTCGAGGTATTGATGGCAACGATGCAGCCATGACGGGAGCAGACCACCATGCTCCAAAGTTGGTAGGATTAGGACATATGCTTGGATATCCCATGATGAGAGCACATCGAGTGTTGTTGAGAGTGCTCATAGAGCGTTAGAGTTCATAGACATTCACATTCCATCTGCCGATAGGGGAGATGACGGTGACGTTAGAGGACGTATGGTGGATTCTGAGACTCCCTATAGCAGGGCGACTAGTGAGTGAGCCGAGGTCTATGGAGGAGGAGTTAGATCAGACCCTATTTGTGCTATTTGGACATGAGGACCTTCCCATTGAGGGGCATGGGCTGGAATTGGATCGATGTTTGGCAGTGGGGGTACCAGCACTACCACTGTATTTGTGTGGTTTGATCAGTGGGTTACTGTTACTGGACAAGAGCAGACGATTTTGCAACCTGAGATACATGGAGGTTATTCAACATATTGTTGAGGGGAGGGAGGGGCAGTTCGCATGGGGGACATGTGTACTAGCGCAGTTATACCGAGACATGCACATGGTGTGTTATCGAGGGGCACTCAGTGTGACATAGGTGACCCTATTGTAGGTGTGGGTGTGGGAGCATATTAGTGTTGCCAGGCCAGGAGTAGTTAGATTGGGGACAATGGATGAGGCAACGCTTGTGGCTTGGTGTTATGGTTCCAAGTATGGCTAGGTCTTGAATTATGAAGGCCTCAAAATTTTAGATAGATGGAGGCAGATGATAGATGAGCTAGAGGAGGAGGACATAGTATGGTGACCATACATGTTTCAGTGATTTACTGGGTGGAGGGTAGAGGAGGGGAGACACAGGGCTTATTTCTGCACTATTTGTTTCATAGTTGAGATGGAGCCATGCATAGTGGAGGCGCACATGCCCAACTGAGTGACCAGACAGTTTGGGATTGTACAGGATATTCCGCAGGGGCAAGACAGGTTTTGGCGGATCAGCCGAGAGCGGTCATGGGGGGAGCCAATTACTCCAATATTTTTTAGAGAACATTGGGCGACACTTTAGCTAGTACCTTATCTAGGGAGGACCAGAGGGGATGAGTAGGTAGGAGTGACACCTCGGTTTGCGAGATGGTTTCGAAATCATCGATTGGAGAGGATTACACAAGAGGTGCCTATTACAGGTGCACTTAGGTTTGGATCCGAGGATGAGCAGAGATTGGCAGCAAAGAGGAGAGTTGGGAAGGGGAGAGCCCAGTGGAGGAGAGGTCAGGAGGCAGGTAGGGTAGTAGATCAGTAGGGCACAAGATCCATATGACAGGTGGAGGTAGGGGTCGCAGGACAGCTGGTGAGGCCGGTGAGGAGGAGTAGACCACAAAGGAGGGAGCGAGTGGTGTGGGAGCAGTAGGATGTGGAGATGAGAGATGAGCCTGAGGTAGATGTGGGAGCTGGAGGATAACAAATGGGGAGTGTACAACCAAGGAGGACACAGGAGGAGGTGGGGTCGCAGCAGGATGAGGCAGAGATGATGATGAGGGAGGAGGGGCAACGACAGGAGATAGGTCAAGAGAGGGCAGGGACCTCACGTCAGCCTACGAGGATATTGAGGAGGAGACAGTGGAGGAGAGCCCAGGTGGAGAGCAGAGCCGAGCAGGTACTCGATGATCTAGAGATGTAGATGCATAAGGAGAGAGAGGAGTCAGAGGTGAGACAATAGATGAGGGTGGGGCAGAGGGGGCAACCGAGGAGAGTTCGGGTGGCGATCAGGGTTTAGCAAGAGCTCGAGAGACTAGAGATGGAGATTCACGAGGAGAGATGCACAAGAGGATGCGATGGATGCGAAAATCCTTGTGGTGGAGCCACTGGCGACAATTCCGTATGTACCAACCGAGGACCCTGTTGTATTATTGCGAGGGGCCCAGGCGAGGCTCTGAATGATAGAGTAGATTCTGAGGATTGCAGAGGCAGAGGTTGTGAGACTCAAGGCCAAGGGGAGGAGGCTTCAGATAGAGGTAGTCAGATTAGAGGCCATAGGATAGAGGGATTATGGATTCATTGTTGACCTCTTGACCTCACAGGTACAAGATGCAAAGAGGGAGAGAGGTGACCTACGCGGTGAGCTAGACAGGGTGACTTGGGACTAAGACAAATTACAAGCAGCGATGACTATATTATAGGTCAAAGGATAGCAGGAGTCTGGAGGGGATGGGTAATAGGCTGAGAGGGAGATGGAGGAGTTGAGGGCACACATGACAGGGTTGGTGATGGAGAGGACTGAGATCCAGGACATGGCATCTGTGATAGAGACAACACTTAGGGATGCGAGGTCGAGGGCAGAGGCAATAAAGGCCTAGTTAGAGATTGCGTAGAGAGAGAGGGACATGGTGCATGCAGAGGTACTTGCCTTATAGGCATAGGTTCAGGTGATGCAGGGGGAGAGGGATACTGCATGGGTAAAGGCTTAGGCTATACAAGCAGAGAGGGATGTTACACAGGCACAGATAGTGACATTGCAGAGTGGTAGTGATGGATCAGGGGCAGTGGTGCAGAGACCATAGGGAGAGAGGGATGCGTTAGAGGCACGAGTAGTGGCCACGAAGGAGGTGAGAGATCGACTACAGGCAGAGATCAATCAAATGAGAATGGCATAAGGGGCATGGGTAGAGGAGAGGAGAGTCATTACCAGAGATCAAGACTTATATAGACAAGAGCAAAACATATTCCGGTGTCAGGTTGTAGAGAGAGATGAGTATATGAGAGAGGCATCCTTCTGGATGATCGCTTAGCAACAGGCAGTTCCAGATCCGACGCAACACACATTTCACTTTGATCAACGGGCTCCTTAGATGTCCGTGCCATCCTAGTCACTGGGGACACGGACCTGAGGATACAATGGATCTCAGGTGACCATCCCTCATAGAGGGCTGGTGCTCGAGTTTGCATAGAGGTCAGATGTGGGCAGCTCATTTGATAGATGACATGATATCAAATTTTGACAGGTGCAGGATGGATGGACAGTACAGAGTAGAAGTGATTATATTTGATGCAAATCCTTATACTTGTACTTTATTTTGTGATTATGATGGACACAATGGATATGCATTTTGATGATATTGATGGACATTATTATGGACTATGTGATGGATTTTTTATTTTGATATTTATATGATATGCGACAAATCTTATGGAAATTATGTATGTGGTGGATGATCCTATTTATGCATGTGTGTATGTTTATGATTTTATGATGGATGGTTATTAGGATGCGATGTATGGATACACCTATACTGATTTATGTTTATGCCTATATGGATTTATGATATGCATGTTGTCTAACACCTATGATGCGGGATGTGATGGATGAATTATGATTGTTTCTATGTGGATGATATGTTATGATATGCATGATGTTATGAATGAATTATGATGCATGATATTATTGATGATTTTATGATTGATCCTATGTGGATGATATGTTATGATATGCATGATGTGGAAATGAACCTAATAGTGGGTGATGCAGGTGATGATGTATGGGAGATGTAAATGATATGTACTAAGATGAATATGCTAAATGGATGAACTAACAATGAATTTTAAGATGAAATGAATTTTAAGATGTATAGAATAATGAATTACTCTACACACCCTAAAAAAATGCTTATGTATATGAGGTGGAATGCATAAGAGTGAATCTAAAATATGGGATGAAAATGCAACGTGATTATGAATGTAAATAAGGGCCTGCATGATGATGGAGATGAAGGAGGTGATGGGTGTGCAACTACACCTGTCAAGAACCATAGGAATCCTAAGGGAAAAGGGGAAGATGGAAGGAATCATCATTTGCAGAAACAAAATCCTAAGCTAGGAAAAAGAAAGGATGGAAGGTACATGAAATGCAAAGGAGGATAAAATGAAATGCAAAAGCTAATACAATTTTTCATCTTTGGAGCATTGATTTTTACTATAGCACAAGACACCAGTTACCATGGTATATGGACCAAGGCAAATTAGTGTCTAATGCATAAACAAACACAATAAACAAGAAGGTTATCCCAATACCCCAAAGTCATGATGACTTCGGTCGGGCCAGGTATTGGAATAACCACAAGAACAAAAGGATGTCCCAGTGTAACACAAGACCTTAGGGGTCTTGGTGGGCACTACGTGGAACAACCAGAAAAACAAAAAACAAAAAAGAAATCAAGACATGCCCCTATGTAAATCAGTCCAAACACATCATAATATGAGATTATGGTGGCCTTGACAAGTGATGATAGGGAGCCCAAATGATAAACAAAAACCACAAGCATCAAAAGATTGCAATCAATTTCAAAACATTATTTTCCATAGGATCAAGATGATGGATGGGGTTGATGCGACATGTTAAGAAGAATACATCCTATTGAGACCAAAGATGGATGCTAAACTAAAAGATTGACAATGACGCAGGATATTCGAAAACCGATTAAATCTCGTGACATAAATGGATCTTATTTGTGAGGTACCAGTGAGATAAGGACATATCTTGACAACAAGACACAAGACTGACTCATCCTAAAGACCTAGGGGCTCGGGGGTTGATCCTTGCCTACGTGAAAGCGCAGAGCCCTCATAGTTCAGTTGAAGACCATGATAAAAGCAAAACAAATATGATGAAGATAGATGATGGAGGACAATGATCAAACACACTGACCACAAAAGAAAAAACAAAGAAAATCCCCGGGGGCAGATCAAATGATCAGCCTTGCCTACGTGCAAGTGCAGGGGCAACGTAGTTCAAAAAGGATGAAAGACCCATGATGAATAAGATCGAAAAGTGGACAATGGTGATGGATGATGAAGGACCAAATGCCTCAGGGTTGGATGAAGTGATTGACCTTGCCTACATGAAAGCATGGGGGCAACGTAGTTCACCAAAGACGAACAAATGGAAAAAGGATAACAAAAACAGCCTCGGGGGCAGATCAACTGATCGACCTTGCCTACGTGAAAGTGCAGGGGCAACGTAGTTCACCGAGGAGGGACAAAAAAAGATGACAGACAAAAGAAAGCCCCGGGGGCAGATCAAATGATTTGCCTTGCCTACGTGAAAGCGCAGGGGCAACATAGTTCACCAAAGATAGGATGGGAGCTAGATGGAGAGCGACACGATGAATGGTCCTAGGTGGAGATGACCAAAGCGACGAGGTGACACAGGCTCAGATTAGGATAAAAGCTCAGGATGATAAATAACGGATGAAGTGCGTCTAATGCTCAACAAAAATATACCAAGCGACCGGATGATAGATGGGAATGGGAGGATACGATCGATAGGATGATAAGGATATTTAGATCTGGATGGATAAATCATAAAGTAACTAGGACGCGAGGTAGATAATGATTAAGATCTATACGAAAGGCGCTGTTGCCAAGTTTTCACCAATCGTACGTATCCAAGGTGCCATGCAAGGGTGGTTTTCACCATAGGATGAATTATTTCTCTTTACTGTTTTTGGATTTTTTTGATTTTTTAATTTTTTTTGTATTTTGACAATTTTTTACTTTTTTTTTGTATTTTTTGGATTTTACAGGATAAGATACCCTAGCTGACCTAGGTGTAGAACCTCTTTAGATGCATGATGTTGATGGGTTCTTCAAGGGGCTTCCTTTCAGGTGTAGATAACCTGTACACTCCAGAACCATATTTGGCAGTGATGATTTAAGGGCCTAACCAATTTGCTTCAAACTTGCCCTTCTTATCCCGATCTTGCTGATTCCATTGATTTTCTTTAAGGACTAAGTCGCCAAAATTGAATTGGCAAGGGCAGACCTTCTTATTTTAGCTTCTCTTGAGCTGGTGTTGATAGGCTTGTAGATGGTTGTAGGCCTTGACCCGTTTTTAATCTAGCAATTCCAGCTGTGCAAGTCGTGCAACTCGGGTGTCTTCATCGGTGATCATATTCTTTAGTGATATTCAAAGTGAGGGGATTTCGACTTGGATCAGAAAGATAGCTTCGACACCATAGACAAGTGAGTATGGAGTGGGGCCGGTGGAGGTGCGGATGGAAGTGCGATAGGCCCAAAGGGTGGGATGTAGGTGGAGATGCCAATCTCGACCAGTGCTATTAACCATCTTTTTAATGATTTTAATCAAGGTTTTGTTGGTTGCTTCTGCTTGACCATTACCCTGGGGGTAGTAGGGGGTGGAACAACGATGTTGGATATGATAAGTCTCGCAAAGAAATTTCATGCACTTGTTTTTGGATGGCTTTCCATTGCCAGTAATGATGGCAGAGGGGATTCCATATCTGTAGAGGATGTGGCAAAAGATGAATTTGGATATCTAAACACCAGTAATTTGGGTGAGTGGTATGGCTTCCACCCACTTAGTAAAGTATTCAGTGGCTGTGATGATGAAAGTATGACCGTCGGAGGATGGAGGGTAAATCTTTCCGACCAAATCGAAACCCCATTGTGAAAATGGCCATGGTGTTGTGATGGGTTGTAACTCTTGTGCAGGAGCATGAATCAGATGTACATGTTGCTGACAGGGAAGAGACCTCTTGAAAAACTTGCAAGAATCCTTTTCCATAATAGGCCAATAATAGCCTACTCTTAGAATCCTTTTAGCTAATGCCATACCATTAGAATGGGCCCGCAAATACCACTAAGCACCTCTACTAATGTGGTGTGGGATTTGGTCTCGTTTAAACACCAGAGAAGGGTTCCATCATACCCACGTTGATAAAGCGTATCACCTATGATTGTGTAATGGGCTGTGCGTTGGATAAATGATTTTCATTGGTTGCATGTGAAGTCAGGTGGTAAGGTATTTTTATGAAGATAAGCGTAGATGTCTTGGTACCAAGGGGATTTAGGACCTACAATGTCACATACCATTTCGCTCTTAGGGATGTCATATGCAGGGATTAATAGTTGCTCTATGAGGAATTCACATTCGGTACGATCTCTGGGCATGTCCAGGAGGGAACCGATGGTGGCCATGGAGTCAACTGCTTTATTCTGAACTCTGGGTATTTGATCGAATTGGATGGAGGAGAAATATTTCTTGAAGTCATCCACCATGCATTTGTAGGGTAACAGTTTGTCATCTTTTGTCAAGAATTCATCATTAACCTGCTTGATAACCAATTGGGAGTCACCAAAGACGTGTAAGTGAGAGATACACCATTGGATGACAATCTTAAGGCCTGCGAGAAGAGATTTATGCTCGACAATGTTGTTGGTGCAAGGGAAGGAAAATTTGAATGAATTTGGTATATAGTCACCTTGGGAGGTGACAAGCAATACTCCTACTTCTGATCCATTGTTAGTGTAGACCCATCAAAGTATAAAGTCCATGTGGTGGCTTCTGAAACTGAAAAGACCCCTTCATCTGGAAACTCTGTTTCTAAAGGATAAGCATCTACTAGTGGAGCATCTGTTAATTCATCTGCAATGCTTTTCCTTTGATTGCTTTGTGATCTACGTACTTTATGTAAAACTCACTTAGTAACATGACCCATTTAGCCATGCGACTAGTTAGTGTTGTTCTAGATAGCAGGTATTTAAGCGGATCAACCTTAGAGATGAGCTTGACCGGATGATTGAACATGTAGTGTTGGCGGTTTTGCGAGCTGAAGACCACAGCGAGGCAATCCTTCTCCATTGGGGAATAGTTGAGCTCATAACCTACTAAGGTTCGACTGATGTAGTAAATTTCTCTTTCTTTCGAGGACTCATCATGCTGTGCCAATAGTGCCCCCAATGCCACATAACTATCTGAAATATAAAGGAGGGGATTTCCTAGGATAGGTGGCATGAGAATAGGTGGATGAGCCAAGTATTCCTTGATCTGATAAAAACCAAGTTGACATTGTGGGATCCACTTAAATACAATGTCTTTCTTCAGGAGGTGTGTGAACGACTGACATTTGTCGGCAAGTTGAGAAATGAATCTATGGATGGGCTGGAGCTTACCTTGTAGAATTCTCAACTGTTTCAAGGTGCAAGGTGGAGGCATTTCCATGATAGCCTTGACCTTAGCAGGATCAACCTCTATTCCTCTGTGGGAGACAATGAACCCTAAGACCTTTCCAGCTGTGACACCAAAGACACATTTCTTTGGATTAAGGTGTAGCTTGTATTGTTCCAGACATTCAAAGATCTTCTTGAGGATAGTAGGATGTTCTTCCCTCGTTCTTGATTTTCCTAACATGTCATCAACATAGTCTTCCATTATTATGTGGATGAGGCCATGGAAGATGACTGTCATAGCACACTGGTATGTTGTCCCCTCATTCTTGAGGCCAAAAGGCATGACATTGTAACACAATGTACCCCAAGGTGTTGTAAAGGCGGTCTTATGTTGATCCTCAAGGGAAATATTAATCTGGTTGTAGCCAGAGAAACCATCCATGAGGGACAACATCTCATGTCCTGCGGTGAGATCGACTACCATATCAATATTTGGTAATGGAAAGTCATCCTTGGGACAAGCTTTTTTAAGGTCTCAAAAGTCTATACAAATTCTAATATCTCCATTGGGTTTTGCGACTGGCACTATGTTGGAGATCCAGTCAGAGTAGTCAATTGGTCTAATGAATCCCGCCTCTAACAACTTTTCCAATTCTTTCTTAACCAGTAGAGCCACTTGAGGGTGCATTTTTTGAAGTTTTTGCTAGATAGGTTTTGCATCAAGATGGACATCTAGGTGATGTACCACCAAAGTTGGATCAAGGCCGGGCATGTCTGAGTATGTCCAGACAAAGTTGATGATTCCTTCTTTCAAGAGGTTGGTGATGGTAGAGTTTTCTTCTTCTGATAGTGCCTTAGCCACATAGGTGATCTTGGGATTTTCCTCAGTTCCCAAGTTTATTTGTTGTGTTTCTTCGATCAAGATGGATGATCGACTGAATAGTTGAGTCCCTACAAGGGGAAGATGAACGTCCCCATCTTCTAGCGCTTTGTTGAGGTTTTCACTAGTAGATACACCCTTTTGTTTTTACCTTTTAAAAGTCACAAAGTGCCTCAGGGAGGTTTTCACTAGGTGACCCATTTTTGATTTTGTTTCTTTTTATTTTTGCAGCTAGGGCGCTCATCTTCCCCTAATCCCATAAGATGCACATATTGGTCCACTGAGGGAAAGGTGTTGAGAGGTGCGGTACCTTGCTGGTCGTAGTCAAGGAGCTCAGGATGTTTAAGAGATAGGTCAATAGTGCAGATGTATAGGCAATCAAACATGGAAGGAAGGTCAATGTGATCTAGGTCATCATATGCGTGAATGATGGATTCCTCCTTCGATATGTCTTCGAGGGAGCCGTTGTCTACACTAAAATTTTTAGGGGCACTAGATGATGCCATAGGACCCTTTTGTTTTTGGTCATAGCCCAAGCCCAAATTTCTTGGCCGGATGGTAGTTGCTTCGATGGGCTGACATTTTCATTGCTCTTCTATACCAAGACCTCTGCCTTGGTAACTACACTTTTCAATGAAATTAGATGCACATGGCTAGACCTCCTGGAAGTATTCTAAGAGGGGGCGCGGCGGCTTAGGTTCTTCTTTGTAAACCCATTGCTGATATCTTCTTCCATTTGATCTTGAAGGGAACCTAGATCTATGAATGTCGTCGAGCCCATGTTCTTGGAAGTGAGTGCGAGTGTCTTCTTTTCTTCTTTGGGGATATATGGAGAAGGTTGGCCATATGTACGTGGTGAGGGTGGCATGGTTGCCATGTTCAATGCTGTACACATTTCATACTCGCCACACCCTTGTCAATGATCTAGACCTTGGTAATGGTGGAATCAGGTGTGGATGAAGAGGTATTAAATGTGTTGGTGGATGGAGGAGAGTCTGATGTCTGAGTTGCTCCCATTTCTACTCCAGGGCAGTAATGTGAATGTGGAAAGGAAGCTTCTAGGGAACGACAATATTCAAATGGTTGAGGATCAACTTGTATAGTTACTTCCATTCCTTGAAAAGGAAATTTCAGACATTGATGATAGGTTGATGGGATGGCTTGCATAGAGTGAATCCATGGATGACCAAGAAGGATGTTATATGGAAGTTCAAGGTCCAAAACATGACATAGTGTATTGCACAATGGGGCCCAATTGAACACGAAGACAAATAGTGCCCTCAGAATCTCGTTCTGCATTATCATATGCTTTGATGGTGATAACTTGATTGTTTAGGTCAGCTAGGGTGTATCCCACCTGATGTATAAACTTTAATGTACAAATATTTAGGGCAAAACCATTATCTACCAGTACCATTTTTACTTTATGACCATTTACACCAACTTCAAGGTGTAGGGGCGGTTATGACTTGAGTCAAGGTGAGGCATATCTTTCTGGCTGAAACCTAATTGATAGGTTGTTGAGAGATTTCCTACCAATGCTTGGAATTGTGTGGGATCGATGTCATTGGGGAATTGAGTGCTTTGTAAGGCCTTATTCAAGATATCTTGATGTGCAAGAGAAGACTTTAGTAGATCTAGGATGGAAATCTAAGCCGAGGTCTTTCCTAAGTGATCAAGGATATTATATTGCGAATTGACAGATGGCAGTTGGGTAGATGCGGGGGCTGCCGTAACCGTGGTGTGGGTGCGACGGGTGGTAACAACACATTGTGGATCTTTTCCTTTGACACGTATCATGGATACACATGGATCCACTTGTTCAATGTATGTGACAAGACCTTGGTAATTGTATGGCACATTTTTGTAAGTGACATTATTAGTGCTGTTATTTTGGTTGATGTTGTTGCTAGGTCCGGGATTGGAGTTGGATGTGCTAGGACCCTGATTATGCCTGGGAAAAGCATTCTGATATATTTGAAGTTGAGAATTAGACGAAGATGTCGTGTTAGCATCCACATAGATTTCACCCCGATCTATGAGACCCTAGATGTAGGTTTTTAGACCTTGACACTTGTCCAATGTATGTCCCTTAATCTTTTGAAATTCACAATACTCGTTGTCTTTGAACCAAGTTGGTTTAGGCTTAGACTCATCAATGGGTTTGGTTAAAGGATATGTGATGGGGTAGTTTTCTTGGAGGAGCTTGTTAAACACGATGCTGAGGGGTTCTCCCAACTGAGTAAACTGACATTTATTCCCCCCTTGGTTGTTTTGATTTGACTATTGACGGGGTGCTCCTTGGGGCACAAATATTACATTTGGGATTGACTGTTGCTGTTGAGGAGAATATTTTTGCAAGGTGGTAGCCACCTGGACATGTTTGGTGTTAGTGACACCATCATTGACAATATTTTTATTCTTATTCCAATAACGAGGTTTATCTCTAGAGGATCTCTTTTTATCAAAATTGAGAATTTTGACCTGCCCTTTAGCAACAAGGGCTCGTTTCAGGATAGGACCCTTTTCCACGAGTTCCGCAAAGGTAGTGATGCAATGGAGTTGAAAGTTGTGAGCCATGTCTGGATGGGAATTTTTGATGAACAACATAACCATGTCTTTTTCCTGTAGTGGGGATTTCATCCGGTTGGCTAAGGTTTGCCATCTTTGCAGATAGCTTGCAAAGGTCTCTCATCATGCTGTTTTTCTTTCAGGAGATCAAGCGTGTGGATGTCCTTCTCTAGATTAAAAGAGAAGTGGGAGATGAATTGTTTTGACAGTTGCACAAAGGGTTTGATGGATCCTTTTTCAAGGCCCATGAACCAGTTAAGGGTGACTCCTTGTAGGCTCTTGGGGAACAGTTAAATGAGATAGTTGTCATTGTGCATGAACTCTTGGCAATGGGCATAAAATTCTTGCAGATGGGATTTGGGGTCTTTGGTTCCCTTGTACTTATCAAATTTTGGGATCTCAAAGTGTTTAGGTAAGGGAACCAAGGAGATGGAGGGATCAAACAAATAGGGACAAATATTCTCAAACTTGAATGACTGCTTGCCCATCCCAACCTATAAATCCTTCAATGCAACTTTGACTTCTTCCAAGTCTTTGTTAATGGGTGCTGCAGGAGTTGGAGTAGGCTGATTGTATGGATAGTATTGTTGGTATGATGAGGATGGCACCGCCACAGTTGGATCATAGGTGGGTTGAGATGCATACGAGTGTGTTTGCTAATTCTGGTTGGTATAAGCGGATTGTGGATTGATGTAAGGTGGATAGGAAGATGACGGATTGTGATGAGTGGAAGCTACTTGTTGGTAGGGTGGCTGTTGCTGGTAGTAAGAAGCGGGCGAAGTTCCGTGTTGTTGCATAGGATTTTGATAATACAAAGAGGTAGGACCCCCTTGTTGATATGATGATGGCTGTTGGTAGTAACAGATGAAAGGTGCACCTTGCTAGTAGGATTGTTGTTGCTGGAGGTAGGGTGGATAAGATTGGTATTGTTGAGAAATGGTTGGCTGTCACGTGACGTATGTGGATGGATTTGATGGCTGCTGGTAGGGATGAGTCTGTGACTATAGAGGATTTGTGTAAGGTGGCGGTAGGGTCCACGTTTGGTTTTGACTGGTTTGATGAGGATTTAAATTGAGATGGGATGGAGTAGTGTATGTGTTGGATTGATGGTAAAGGTATTTTGTGTGCAAATTATTTTGCGTTTGCGTAGGAATATGTATATGTTGTTGTGGAGGTCACTGTTGTGGCTATTGTTGGTGAGATGGGTGAGCTACTGAAGTGCCATGCGGCGGTTGTGGCTATTGGGATGTTGTTTGTGTTACCTGATGTAGTGGTTGCGTAGGAGCCAAGATTTTTTGTTGTGGGATAGGAATGTTGTGTTGCATCGGTTGCTGATGAGGTGGTAGGGACGAGGCAACAACAGTAGTAGTATGTTGAGGGGGTGTTTGTAATGAAGTGGACTGTTGGGGATTGGTAGGAGGCTATTGGAATGTAGGTGGCGGTAAGTTGTTAGCAGGTGCCGATCTTGGGGGTGGTATTGATGTGAGGGAAGGTATGCCCCCAATATTGATAGGTGGATAACTAGGATGTTGAACTGGAAGCGGTGGAGCAGATGGGATGTATGGTGGCATGCTGTAGACGTAGGGATCATGGTGCTCAGGTTGTGTTGCAGAGGTTGCGGTTGGGAGACGAGGATAACTAATGACTTGGTGTATCACAAAGTTTCCAAATTCAGGATGATACCAATGCTCAGTGGGTGCACCTTTAGGGACATGAATTCCCTGAGAAATTTTATGAAGTTTGTGGATCGACGGGTGCGGGAAAAGTGTTGGTACTAGCATATTGTGACGCATCAAAATTGGATGGTGGTTTAATGCCTCTCATGAGTAGAGTGACAAGGATTTTATCTCCACGTTCGTTGAGGAGACGATTCATCATCTAGACATTGATAGGGTCATTAAGGTATTCATCAACAGTGACTTTGGGCTGATTTACCATGTGCTCGTCACTGGGTGGTGTGGTGTTTTGGATGCCCGTATTGGATTGGGATGAGGCACCGTTATGGTGATCTTGTGGGATGTTGGGAACATTGCTAGGATCTTGTGGGATATTTGGTTGGGAACCTTGGGTCTCTTGGTTTGCCATTTGCTCTCTTTTTTGTGAACGAGTCTGAATGGGCATGAACATTCAAAACAACTAAGTGATCTAAGATGTTACTAAGCTTCTCAATGATGATCTAAATGATGATTTAGATTGATTGATTGGATAAGATGGGGTTGGATGATAGATTGATTGATAGGATATATGATGAATCAATTGATGATGTATCAATTAATTGGATGATTGGATTTGATTGAATTTGAATGGATTTGATCAATAAGACGATTGATAGGATTGGATGGAATCAAATTAAAGATCAAATGATTGGATGATTGGAAGGGTTTCTAAACTGGGTTCAGAGATCACCCTAGGTGATGTAAGGTGTTGATTGATCAGATTAAAGGATGAACTGATGATCATGAAACTGAATCTGCCTTGAGATGGAAGGGGATAGGGCCGAGGATGATGATCGAATTAGGATGGATAGAAATCCTAAGTGGATGTTCAAGGATGACGATCAGATTTAGGCACCTAGGCTAATTCGGATAACGACTTCAAACGAAGTTCAGAGGATTTGGATTGATAAAGCGATGATGGATGTTGCCAGCTAGAGATGCTATGAGAGTACCTATATGATGCGGGTGATGACTGAATGACCTTTGGAAAATGCAAATGGACTAAAGGATGAATTACGAGTGAATGAACGAGGATGAAAGTGTTTAGATCACAACAAACGATAAGGTTTTTGGTCCCCACTGTTTGGGTTTTGGGAGGGTTGACTATACAAAACAAAGAGCCAAAGATGTTGATTTTACTGTAGGGAGGCATGTGTGCTCAGGAGTGGCCACCCCTGCTAGGGCAAGGTCGCCCTTGCTAGGGCCCGGTCGCTCGATTGGTTTATGAACTTGTCCAAATCAAGAATGAGACCAAACAAGCTTGTCGGATGGTGAAATGGACTTGCTAAATGATGAAACGGGTTCCTTGAACAACAAAATAGATTCGTTGAATGATGAATGGGTTCCCTAAACGGAAAAACAAGTTCCCTGAATGGTAAAACGGGTTCCTCGAACAATGAACGGGTTCCCTAAACGACAAAACAAACTTTCTAAGTGGATGAATGGGTCCAAGGAATGGAAGAACGAACCCTCTAAAAGGAGGAATGGGTTGATGAAATAATGAAACAAATGCTCAAAATAGAGGGAATGGACTGATGAAATGATAGAGGGGATGCTGAGAAATGACCTATTTTTGGGCATAGCCACCATTGCTAGGGCCTGGTCGCCCCTCAGGTGAAAACATGGATAAAAAATGGTTGATTATGGTGCAAAGGGGCGTGGGTGCCCAGGCGTGGCCTCCCCTGTTAGGGAAAGGTCACCCCTGCTAGGGCTTGGTCGCCCCTATTGACAAACCTGAAGTTGACTTACGTAAAAAATGGCTATGGAAAAGGATTGAAAACACTTCAAATAGCAAGGAAAATGGCAAGACTGACTTGATTTGTAAGATATACACCGGTTTCACCCAGAAAAGACAATTCAAGCAACACAATGCTAAGATTAGTAAGAAAGGTATGGCCAACATGGTCCTCTAACTAGGCTAAACAAGGCGATCTAGGGAGTCCTTGATATATGCTCGGTACGCGAGGCACAATCCATGAACACTAGTCTGTCACAAGTGTGATTCGGGAACCCCAACGAGATACTGAAAGACCCAGACCAACTCTTCACGTCCATCTAGGTATCACCCTAGCTTCGACGCTCCGCCAATTACGACACGACTGGATTGGGGTACAGCTTTAGCCTCCCCCCTTTATATACCCCACTGGTACACATGGTCAAGATCGTCCCTTGGGGTGATGAAATCCCCAAGCAAGTCCCACTAAAAGAAGATGTTAATTGTTTTCAGCTACTCCCCAGGCTCACATGACGATTCTCACCCCCTTGGGTAACACAAAGAACTAAGTAAACTATGATTTCTCTTCACCTAGGATCACCAAATGGCGGAAGGGGATTTGATACGTCGATAGTTTACTTTTTAGATGAGGAAAGAAAATTCTATGACCCCCTACTTAGTCTATTTGCCTAATTAGTGTAAAAAAATTTGAAATTAAACAACTAATTAAGGGTCTTGGTCCTCTCCACCTGCAAGAAACAAGTTAGTAGATTTTCCACCATTCTTCGTCAATCGTAAAATTCCTACACAAAAATTATTATAAAACCCTTCACAATCACCAACAACACACGTTAGGGGGTCAATATTAACAAAATGATAGAAAACAGAGTTTGAAAATGCACTAAAACACTATTTTTACCTTTTGTTTGGACCTGGCCCCCTCTCTGGTGAAAACAAAGAGTTGAAACATTAGTTCTGTTGCAGAGAGGCGTGTGTGCCTAGGCATGGATGCCCTTGCTAGGGCGTGGTCAGCCTTGCTAGGGCGTGGTCATCCCTGCTAGGGCGTGGTCACCCCTGCTAGGGCCTAGTCATCCCTCTGGTAAAAATAAAGAACTTCTGATGCCGGTTTTTCGTAGATAGACATCCCTGCAAGACCTGGTCACCCCTTGGGTTAGACAAAGGGCTAAAAATAATGACGTTGCTATAGAGGGGCGTGTGTGCCTGGGCGTGGTCGCCCCTGTTAGGGAAAAGTCACCCCTGCTAGGACAAGGTCACCCCTCTGAGTCACCTAAACCTGCAAAATGCAAACAACAACAAACTTGAAAGAAACAAACTCGTTTGTGGGTCCCACCGAGCGTGCCAGAAATGTGATTAGGTGAAATCTCCCAGTCTAAAAACACAAAACAAAATAGAATGCAAGAGAAGCAAATGACACCTAACACCTCAAGATTGGGCTACATTGAACACAAATAAAGAAAGATAAAGATAACAACAAGATAATATACCTTCTCCCTTGTGTTGATCCTTGGTTGGCCCTTGATGATGCTTTGAATATGCACTCCTTGATGGAAAAATTGTGATAGTAAAGGTTGTTGGGTGATCAATGAGGATGGATAAATGCAATAATGGCTAAGATGCACACAATGTAGGTGAATTGAAATAACAATGGCTAAATGGCTTGAGAGCATAAGTTTGGTAATAATACATGAAGATCCTTTAATGAATGAAAAAAAGGGGTATTAATAGAAAAATTTGAATTCTCTAGAGGATTCGACGGTCACGATTGAGCCACCATGGCCAAGATGGAGGGCTATGGTGAGTTGAAGACTCACAAGCCTAACATCTTGCCATGTGGAGGATGAAGTGTCCAAGGACATGGTGAGATGGAAAGGGTACAAGGTGACATGGAAAAGGCCATGTGGTCCCAAGGTACTTGCAAGTACCTTGGGATGGGAGAGGATTTCCCCAAAAAGGCATTCCTTGGCCCCATATGGGGCTGAAAGTGACAAGTGAGGACTTTTAGAAAGTGCACTTTTGTCACCATGGGGAATGGGGAAGGCATTGGAAGAATAAAAGTGAATTTTTAATTCACTTTTTTGGAAGGAACCAAAGGGTAAGACAAGATTCCCCTAAAAGGGGTCTTTGTCCAATGTGTACAATGTGACCTTTGAGAGTTCATGGGGAAGACAAATGCATGGGGGGAATACGTGTGAATTTTTAATTCACATGGGAAAGAGGTCAAACCAAAAAAGGTAAGTACCATGAAAGGTTGACCTAAGGACATGCTAGAAAAGGTAAGTGATTAGGATTAGGATTGTGCAAAAAGGTGATTAGGCTAATTAATGATGATTAGAGGCAAGTGGATAGATACAGAGGGTGTGACATTAATTCTAATTAAAGATATGCACATCTTAATGAATGATTAATTAGATTAACCTAGATTAGTGAAGAGGTTATGGAGGATGGAACAAGGAGAGAGAAAGAAAGAATTTAAAATTGAAGAGGATAATTGACTAAATAAAATAAATTGATTGATTTATTTAATTTAGAGAGGAAATGGTAAAGGATAAAGTATTTAATTAAATACTTTTGGGGACCTTAGGGAGAGGGGATAATATTAATTAAATATGTCATTTAATTAATATAGATGGATTAGGCAAATAAATGATGGGATTATGAGCATATGGAAGTGGTCAATTTTAGGTGTCTACAGATAGAAAATAAAAAAAACATCACCCTTATTATCTCTGCCAATACCACCAATTCCTGCATGCCTAGGATTCCCCCTAGAAGAGCCGTTGGTATTAACCTTCAAAATTTCTTGAGGGGGAGGATGCCACTTACCCTCTTGATGAACCTTCTTCTTGACTTGGAACAAGCCTTTTCCACCAGAGAACCCAAAGCTCTTGTTCACCAAATTCAAATTCCTAACAATGGCAAGATCACTAGGATCCACCAAAACAAAAAGGTCACATTTCGTAGAGGTAGTCTCCTGGATCTTGCCCATAATCTTATCCCATAAATGAATCCCCACTTGTTTCACATCCTGGAAGATTCTTCGATTCCTCTCAAGCCAAAGATGCCACAAAATAAAAGTAGGGCCAACAACCTAGGCAATCTGAAGGAAAGATGTATGTCCAGGTGGTCTGCCCAAGCCACCCCAAAACTCCACCAAAGAAGTAGCATGGACACAAACATGATTCCAAACCCCCCACCAGCGATGCCATATCTCCCTAGAATAAGGACACTGAAAGAAGAGATGTGAAGTGCTTTCCTCGCTATTACTGTAAAGCACATAGATAGAAGGGCCATGGAAGCTCCTCTTCTGCAGATTCTCCCAAGTGAGGCACCTATTCTGAACAACCAACCAAGCAAATAAGCTGCATTTGGGCCAAGAAAATTTGTTCCAAACTAGCTTCCACCAGGGGACACCAACCTTCCTAAACAACTTCCTATCCAACTCCAAATACCCTAAGGCCATCAAATTTTCCTTTAGGGTCAGGGCCCCAATCCAAAGTGTCACTCCCCTTAAGGGAGCTACACATTCTATCAACCAAAATCCTAGCAAGCCCTTGTCGCATCTCCACCGTTCTACCAGGTGGCCACTCTTGGGGCTCCTTCCAACGAGCTACCTCCACCTGTCCCAAAACTTGAACAGATTTGAAGTCCTTCACCTTACTCTAACCCGTAGCAAGTAGACTATCACAGAGAGGCTGCAAATGAGGAAACAAAGACATGATGGGAGGATACCGACCATCCCAGGAATCATACTAGAAAAGAGTCTCTGAACCCTTATTGGAAATCCAAAAAAGACCCTCCTTAATTAACTTTTCCCCTATTTTGAGGGTATTCCAAATCATAGACCCCTTCCCTAAGAGAGCACATCGAGGCACATCACAAGAATCCACCCCCAAGATACTTTTGAGTTAGAATTCTAGCCCAATCATAATCCTGACAAGTACACCATCACTGATATAATTTAGTAGCTAACACCAAACCATTTTGTCCCATTGACCTAAGCCAAAGATCTCCCTCTTTTTTAGGTTTGCAAACAAACTACCACTTAACTAGACTCCATTTTGAGGAGAGTAGATTTCTTGTCCACAAAAAATGGCGAGCCCAGGAATCATACTAGAAAAGAGCCTCTGAACCCTTATTGAAAATCCAAAAAAGACCCTCCTTAATTAACTTTGCCCCTATTTTGAGGGTATCCCAAATCATAGACCCCTTCCCTAAGAGAGCACATCGAGGCACATCACAAGAATCCACCCCTCAAGATACTTTTGAGTCAGAATTCTAGCCCAATCCTAATCTTGATGAGTACAACATCGCTAATATAATTTAGTAGCTAACACCAAACCATTTTGTCCCACTGACCTAAGCCCAATACCTACCTCTTGTTTAGGTTTGCAAACAAACTACCACTTAACTAGACTCCATTTTGAGGAGAGTAGATGTCTTGTCCATAAAAAATGGCGAGTGAGGGCATCAAACTCCTTAACAAAACTAACAGGGGCCACCTACACAAAACATCTGTAAATAGGTAGGGCCTGAATCACCTATTTTAGAAGAACCGCCTTCCCAACAGATGAAAGCCATTTACAAGTCCAATGGCTTACATGCCTACGAAACTTATCCAAGATCTCCTACCAAAAATTCCTGGGAGGAGACCCCACATAAAGGAGAATTCCAAGATAGACCAAAGGAAGAGAACCAACTTGGAATTGAATAATCTCGACAACCTTGTCTTGAATGAGATGAGGAGTATTGAAGAAAAAAATGTAAGACTTACCCTCATTAATCTTTTGACCTAAGGCAACCAAGTAGACGTACAAATTTTCCCTTCAATTTAGAGTTTCATTTATTTTGGCCATTCCCATCAAAGCAATACCATCAACAAATTGAAGATGAGAGTGAGGAGGCAAACTGTTACTCCAACTCTAGCCTTGAATCAACCCTCGACTAACACGAGACTTGATAAATCTACCCAATCCCTCAGCCATGAGAACAAACATATAAGGAGACAAAGGGTCTCCTTGCCGAAGGCCTCTCGATGCGTCGAATAAATTTGAGGGCTCCCCATTGATAAGAACCGAAAAGGAGGTGGAAGCTACACATCTCATAACCTGATTAACCCACTCACTACCAAATCCAAAGGCCAAAATGATTTTTTCCAGAAAGGCCCATTTGACCCTATCATAAGATTTGGCCATGTCCAACTTAATGAACATGGACTTTTCATTAGAAGTTACCATAGAGTGGATAGCCTGCGTAGAAATCACAATCCCATCCAAAATTTGTCTGCTAGCCACAAATCCCCCCTACTCTTTAGAAATTAGAGAGTTAAGCCACATATCAAGCCTTTCTGCAATCAATTTAGTGAGAATTTTGAAAGTCACATTACATAGAACAATGTGCCTAAATTGATCCAGAGAATTAGTACCTTCCTTTTTGAGAGTAAGAGCAAGAAAAGTGGAGTTGAAGGCTCTTAGCATTTGTTTATTCCTCTGCGACTCCTGAACCACCTCCAATAGGTCAACTTTAATGATCTCCCAAAACTCTTGAAAAAATTTAATTGGAAAACCATCAGGGCTTGGAGCCTTCCATTTTTTCATTTGAAACATCACTGACTCCAATTCCTGAAGCGAGATGGGTCGCAAAAGAGCCTCATTCATCTCATCAGACACTAAAGAAGGAATGCAAGCCAAAATAGAGTTCTCCTCCTCCTACACAGGGGGTGAGTCCTCAATGAACAGAGTTGAGAAGAACTGAGAAGCCTCCCGAGAGATCTCCCCCAAAGAAGAAATTTGAGTCCCCTCCAAGGACACAAGAGAGGAGATGAGATTCCCATTTCTCCTAGGAGCAACAGAGTTACGAAAGAAGGTAGTATTATGATCCCCCTCTTGAAGCCAATCAATGCGATACTTTTTTTCCAAAAAATATCCTCCCTCAGCTCCCATTCCTCAAGCTCCTTGGTTGCTAAAGCTTCTTCCCTGCTCAAAACCACAAAAATACCATGATCCCGGATTTTTCGAGTGATAGAGTTCAACTGAGCTTGAGCTTCCATTTTATTATAGTGAAGGTTACTAAAGAACTACCTATTCCACTTCTTGAGCCTATATTTCACATACCACAATATTTTAGCAAAGGAATAAATGGCCCTACCAAAGGCAGGCCTCCCTTTGTGCCACCAATCAAACATCAATTCCGAAAGAGAAGGGTCCCACAACCACATGAGTTGAAACTTGAAAGAGGAGCACCTTGAGGCTCTGAAAGGAACAATAGAGAGTTTAATCGGCCAATGATTAGACCCTATCCAATCCAAGATCTCAGAGCTGGTAGACCACCTATCACTCACCTAAAAACAGGAGACGAGAAATCTGTCAAGCCTCTTTGAGATGGCCTCTTCATCACATCTTCTATTATTCCAAGTAAATGTGCCATTCTTTGGATTCACATCAATTAAGTTCAACAAAGCAATATTGTCCCTTAGAAGGTTGGTAGAAGGGTCAAGCCTTGCTAAACCACCACACTTTTCCTCCAAACAAGAAACAACATTAAAGTCACTTGCTACAATCCAAGGAAGAAGAGGAGCAAGAGACTGAACATACCTAACATGAGGCCAAAACTGGGATTTACCCAAGTGATCCGTAGGCACATAAACATTAGTAAAAAGATAGGTTTCACCTAATTCCAAACTAGTAGCCACCATAGAAATAGAAGAGTGACTCATGATCCACCACAAAGGAGCAACCTTCCTTGGATCCCACAAACATGCCACACCACCATAGCTACCAAGGGCCCCAACACACTAACATAAGCCACACATACAGACGCTAGGAGCTCCATTCATCATACCATCCACCGTTAATTAATTATCCTAAATAAAGACAATATCAAGAGAGTGCACTCTAATCATCTCATGAATAGCCTTTTGTCTAGGGATGTTATTCATACCCCTAGTGTTCCATGAAATAACAATCATTTGTGATATTGTGAGAAATGAGAATCCAAGGGCTTCACCAACCCTGAATCCACAAAAATCTCACCAACCAATCTAACCTTCTCCTAATCCTTCTTTCGTCCCACCTTGTCCAAGATTTCTCTGGAAGCCCCTTTTTAAGAGACTTTTGCTGCAAACCCAAGGCTTGCACAACCCCACTGCTTTTCCTAGAATCCAAAGACTCTTTTACTTGAGGGGGGACCAGATCCACCAAGGCACCAACACCCTTCGACACTGTAGACTCCTATGTAATTAGAACATCCTATAGCTAAGGTGGAACATATGTTTCCATTTGACCCTCTTGTAAATTTATCAATGGAAAATCTTGATTAGCTTTATCACCATCATTTGCCAAAACCATATCCAAAGGTCTAGCATCAAAGAGCAACCCAACTGGTATTCCTTCTTCTTTGACTAAGTCATCTAGAGCATCAAACCTGTTAAATATTTCATCATTTTTCCTATCCCCTAGAGTTGTCTTCTGCCCTCTCCCCTTATTATAGGGTCTAACATGAATAAAAACCTCTTTGTATGCATCCCCCTTGACCATCAAGACCTTCCCCTTATCTTTCTTCGAAGCAACATTGGAAGGATTATTACCTGCATTAGACGACTGAATGACTCGAGGGAACTTCCTTTGTAGGTGCCCATATTCATGGCAAATTCAACACCTAAAAGGAAGGGTTTCATAGTTGAGTTGTTGAATCCAAGAGGGGGATCCAAGGAAAATTTCAAGAGAATCAGGTAGGGGTTATTTAAATCAACTTCAACACAAATTTTGGCATAAGAGATAACCTTTCTATCAAGTGTTTGTTGAGCCAAACCAATTGGCTTGCCAAGCAAAAGATAAATCGAATGCAAGATATCACTTCTCCAAAACTCAGTCGGAAATCAAGGTAGCCAAACTCAGAAAAGAACTTGTGTAGGTAACTCCTTTGCCAAATTGAAACCCATATGCCAGGGTTTCATGAAGAGTCCAATCTGATTAAAAAAGTACGGGTTGCCTTCAAAAGCCCTATTTCTATCAACAATGCAAGTAAACACCACCAAAAATATTATTCACTACCATCATTATTTCCATATCCCCTTCAGGGTTCCAAACCCATTGAGCCCACGATTCCAAAATAGGAAGAGAGAGGTGAAGCCCCATAAATTTGTAGATTAGAGCATGATTGCTCAAATACACAACGCCGTCTGCAACAAACTCTGGTTGAATAACCAACACCAGACGCTCTTGGCATCGCTGCAGACAACCATTCACCTTTTTAATTTTGGGGATGCCTTTTTCATAAGATGAACCTTCCCCAATCAAAAATTTGTTCTGATGATCCATTTCCATTGCATGCAAGCATAAAAAATCAAGAAGAACAACCCAAACCACCTCTACAACCATGAAGGAGGCAGGAGAAACGCTGAAGAAAGAACCAAAATCCTACAACAAAAGACACCAACACACAAAGACAGCAGAGAAAAATGATGCCACTCAAGAAGAAACCACACTACTCGCCCCTGAACGCACCCCAAAACACATGCAAGACACAAAAAGAGCGTGACCAAGGTTTCCCCTAGCCCATGCAGGAGGACAACAACGATGCCATTCAGATCCCTTGAGATTTATTTTCAGGGTTTTCATAGTTTTTTTCTTTATGTTTTTTAATATTTTTTTTGTTGTTATTCATAAATCAAAAACAAAAAATACACAAGCCATTTTGTAGGTTGTGAAGGTACTCTGCATGAGGGGTTTGATCCACAGGGCCCATTTTCCCTCACGACAACTCATTACCGGTGGAGGCACTTTCCTCGCTCCCCAACTGACCTCCTTCTACTGCTTGCCACCAAATACTCCAAGTAGATTCCACTGATGGGTCAAACTCGTTGCTCGACGATTTCACAACACATTAATCCCCAACATCGACAAAATATTCCATCACTCAAAGAATATACCAAGGCAGTGACATCAAATTTATTGGTAGTGTTTTTGGAATTTTTGTTTTCAAAAGAAAAATTGATAATTGTTTTTTTCTTTGATGCAAGCATATTTTTTTGGGAGGTGAAGGAATATTCATGCATATATTCTTAGCATGATTTCATGCTGACATCACCACAATGTCAACCTTATGACATGTTTCAAGCCCCCCTCCAAGCCCTAACTTTCCCTAAAGGAGTTATTTTTTTGGCATAACTTGGGAATACGATGTCGAAATTGAGAAAAAAAGATATCGTTGAAAAGGTGGTTCCATGCACTTTCCAGTAGTGCAGGTTTTATCATTAGGATTTTTTGGTGGTTCATTTTATTCTTAGTCAAATTTAGGTCATTTTTTCTTCCAAGATCATACCATTTTTCCTATATCTCCAATTTTCATAATTCTTACGGTGTTGGAAAAGTATTTAAGAGCTCTTCAGATCCATACATCCACTTTTTCTAGAATATGCTATAGGTACATTTTATTAATTTTTTTGTGATTTCCCATTTTGCTTGATCACTTGGATGTCTTGGCACTTGGAAATGATTTATTTGTTTGAGATGACTTCATTTGATCTGATTTACATGCACTCAAGTTATTACTCTTCGATTTTTTCATTTGAAGAAGTATTACAGTTTTTTTTGTTCATTCTAAAAAAGGATAAGTATGAGTCTTGGCGACATGACATCTTAACACATCTCAGGTTGCTTGATATTTTTCCTTATCTTTATGGGATCATACCTACACTAGACACACTAGGGAATTATTCAATATGGGGTATTATCATTGATCATTTTGTAGGATTGGTTTGTTCTAGTGTTGAAATGACAATATGTGTGTTGTATTGGACATTGATTGTCCCCACACACTTTGGACTCAACTTTGGGAGATACATAGAGACCCTTATATCTCTCCATTCCTATAGGATCCTGCTGCAAATTATCTCATTACTCTTATATATGTAGATTACCTACCCAAGCTCAATGATGATACTTTAGAGGAGCTTGAGTATATCATAGGCCTTGCATGTTTTGATGGTTCAAATACTTGTCTTCATGATCCCACTCTTCATATCAAAACTACATCACCATTTTTTTTTGTTCTTGATCAGTTTGGCATCACCACATCCTTGGCCCCTATTGGTTCAATGCAATAGGACACCCATCATCTTTCAGACATAGCTACTTGGGATTCATATCTTCCAGACATATCATCCTTGTTTGTAGTCTTATATTGCAGATTTGGAGGATTACTTTGAGGACATTCATTTCCTATTTGTTGACAACCACATCAGCATTGTCGGCTCATCATCTTTATCACATTTGCACCTCGTTCTACATCAATCTTCATAGGTTTCTAGATTAGCATCATCTCTTTTCAACATGTGAATACATGAGCACTTTTTAAAGGTACAAATCATCTGGATTTGGATTCCTAATTCTTCCCTTTTTTGGGAATGACTTCTCCAATGGGGAGAAATGTTGTTTGTAGGCACTTAATCACATTTTGTCTTCAAGCATTCATTATTGGCACATGAGCTCTTTCTTTATGAGGGGGATTCATATCCTCATTTTCTCTCTTCTACTGGGGGCATCTATTGTACTTGTGTGATAGAAGAAATCCTTGGGGGGTCACATTGAGTCCTATCTTTCTTTCACTAATGTAGTTATTTCATTTTCTCTGTTTTGGAGAGGAATTTTTCCCATGTGGTTTTCTCTCTTTTCTTTGGTTGTGAGAGATTCATTTATTTGTACATGAGTACCTCATTAGGCCTTGTAGTTGGGATCCATTCATGCATCCATCATTGCATTCTTCATCAGGGTTTTTAGATTCTCCCTAAGTTGATCTTAAGGGTGGTAGGGGTGGACGGTGTGTTGGAGTAATTAAGAACATCACTTGATAATTAATTAGTCATTAATTAATTATTAGGTCACTTATTACTTTACTTACTTAAGCTAAACTTAGGAGTGTTTTTTAATATTAGATTGGGCTATTTATAGGTCAAGTTGTCTCATTGCATAAGATTAAGACACTTGTCACAACCTAATTAAATCTTCATCTAGGATTTTCACTTTTTCTTTTATAATAATTCATTATTGTACTTTGTAATAATTCACATTCATTATTCAATACAAAAAGCATATTAGATGCTTGTGTGGATCAAATCTCTTCTCAAGGTTGCATGGGCATAATCATTGCTTTGATCTCTCATTTGTGATAGATGTTTTGTTTGTAGATGATTATTGGGATTTGTGGGATTAACTATCAACTTCAACATAGATAACATGTGCATAACATAAAAAGGAGCAATAGTAGTTAAGGAAGCATAACACCATAATGTAAATATACAAAAATAAAGAAACATAAAAATGTGCAGACAAATAATAAAAAAAGGAGAGCACAAAGGGATCTATAAAAGTGGATTCAATCATGACAAATTAATATAGTATTATGACCATTGTGAGAGTAAAAATACCCCCTTTCCATAAAAAAATGTACACAAAGGAGGAAAGGGGAAGCAAAAAGCTAAAAAAAAGTAGAAAGGTTGAGATAATTCTAGGGAAAAATTATACAAAAAAAAGAGGACATTTAATGCAGTAGAAATAAAATAAAATTAGAAACTAGAAGGAACGAGAGGTGAAAGAAAGAAGAGAGTGAAGACAAAAGTTAAATTCTAACTTAAAAGGGATCCTTTTTAGAAAAAAATAATAAAGGGAAATAATAAAAGAGAAGTGAAAAGAGAAAGAGAGAAATATTTTTTTTATTTTGAAAGTAGGTGTGGGAAAGGAGAAGAAAGGAGAAAACATGATAGTAAGATGAGTATATGAGTGTGTTCCAATATAATAGGTACAAGCACATATAGCTATGAGTGAGGTACCTTTGATGTATGAGGCCAAACCCTAGGTTTTTAAGAAATATTTGAATTTCAAGTGTTTACTTTTAGGGTTTCAACATGAGAGAGTAGGGCATCCAAGTGTTGTTAAAAGCTTAAATTTAGTATAAACACACTTTAGATAATAATAGCAATATGAGAAGATAAAAGAGATATTTCACAAGACAAGGGTTGTTTGTGGGCCAATATTCCCTAATATCTAATACACTTAAAAATATAACAAACCCTTAAGGTAGAGAAACACCACACAATTCTTTTTATGGAAGAAGTCACTCCACACTATATCCAATGATCCATACATATGAAATACTCTTCATATATCTTGCAATGATATTCAACACAATAACATAATGGAGGGGTAAACCACTAATCCCCATGTAGGAATGATTATTGCCCAATATATGTAACTTAAGGGATGTGTGCTCCATTTCAACACCTCCATCAATCTATATTAAATATAATATCATATCCCAATGTACATAATTTTTCATCCCTCATTGACATGTTTCATCCCTAAAACATGAGAAGAAGCTAGATATTAAGATTTTTAATTCATTACAAACACGATGTTATGCTTTATCAACCAACAATCCATATGTGATTGGGTTTGTGTAGGATCATGGGGGTCTAAAAAGTGGTGATATGACAAAAAGGGGTTTTTCATTTGCCCAAAAACATGAAATTTCGCTTTGACTTTTTACTAGGGCCAGATAAAATGTACATGTTGCCATGGTAAGAACCAGAGCAAAACAAATATCTGTTTTAAATGGATATCCATTAAAAATGAATATTTATGTCTTGTTAATGAAATCATATAAAAAATAAATATTAATATATTAATATAATATAATATCAATATATTAATATAATATAATATCAATATATTAATATAATATAATATATAATATATTATACAATATATATTATATTATATATCATACAATATATGATATATATTATACTATATACTATAATATATATTATATTATTATTAGTATTATATAATATATAACATTATTATTAATATTTTATTTAATATTATTATATTATCTAATCAATATATAATATATTATCTAATCAATATATAATATATTATTTTATTCTATATTAAATATATTATTTTATTCTATATTAATATATATTATATAATTAATATATAATATTATTATATTGTATTATCAATATATAATATATAGTATTATTATATTATATTATTAATAAAAATTGTATTATATAATATATAATATATATTATATTAGCCCGCATGGGTACCAGAGTTGGCTTGAGTCTTGGGATTGCTACCCGAGGTCTTGGGTTTGACTATGAGGTCTTGTCTTTATCCGATGCATCTGGGTCGATGGGCGGTTTGGTGCATCCCTAGGGACTAGTCTTGCCTCAAGCTCGCCCCGTAAAGGGAACACACTGGGCTTGAGTCATGGGGATACCCTGGGTTATCAAAAAAATAAAAATATATATATATTATATTAAAACGACACCGACTTTGCATAGGAGGAAAAACAAATATCCGTTCCAAACAGATATCTGTTTGCAGAACATATAAATAGAAAAAAAACTCGAGACTTCATTTCTCATTTTCACCCATGACGCAACTGTGTGAATGGAGTGAGGAGAATGAAACAAATATCCATCTCTAACTGATATCCGAGTTGGAGATACCAATTTTTTGCAATTTTCTTTGAAGGTTAGTCATTTTTAACTATTTTTGTTCAAAAAAAAATTGTTTTAGCATTATTTGGTAAGAAATTTAGTGTAAAATAGGTTTTTTATATTCATTTTAGTTGATAATTTAAAAATTGTTAATTTTTAAAATTTTCAACTTCAATTAGGTCTTGCAATGGTTGAGAATCCAATTCCTCCTCTAGAAGGAAACCTTGCCCAACCAAATCCTCCTCCACCACCACTTCTTCCCTTACAAAACCCTCATATCCATGATTTAATCAATGACAATTTAAGTGAATTGAGGAACATTTGCTAGTTATACCATAGGAACCCTCAGTTGTTTGCAATTAAAACCACTTTAGAATAAAAAATTTCTAATGTTGAAACCCTCACCAACCAACATAATTCCTTTTTAGAGTGGCAAGAGGCCAAGAGGCAAGAATATGCCGATGACTTATTGTACAATTAGGTGAAGGAACTAGACATTTCCAAAGCCCAATTAGCTCAAAAATATTTATCAATCCTAAAACTAAACAACTTGTTGATGTGCGTAAGCCCAAATATTCGATTAAATGGTGCACACATCAGGGTATCATAGATAATTTCTAGGGTCATTGGTGGATGGTTTTTGATAAACTACCCAACAACAATCTTGATCTCCCCCAATATTTTCTAGAAAAACTATATGCTAAATTTGTAATGGGTAAACATGTGAACTACTTTGATACAAGGAATTTCCAAGGCATGGGTAGAGCAATTCCTCATGATAGACCTGGGGAAAATTGAGTAGTACACAAATCGAGTAGTACAAGGCCCATTTATTCTCCCTCCTCCTATTGCTTCCCCACCTCCAATACAACACCCAAAGATTGTTGCAGATGTAAAACATCAAAGTATCTTGGTCGTACATGCTTTGACTGGCCATTTGATCACACAAAGCCAACAATTCGTGTAGCTGCATGATAGTGATACACCTATTGGATCTACTGCTATTGGTATACCCTCCTCTTCTCCACATATTTGTGTGCCCCATGTACAACCATGTATGTTTGGTCCTCTTGGACAACCTACTGAGGCTTCGATGGACACATCCGACTATGAGGTCCATCATATGTCAGATGTAGGAGATGAGAGAGCACAAGCCAGAGCATATCCAAGAGTCATTAGGTGTGAGAGATGACGTGGATGTAACAGTAAGACTTAAAGTAATTTCATAGTGCATTTTATCTTAAATTAACGCTTTATAAGATATATTAGTAATAATGTATATTTATGTGTCGGATTTAAAAATTGTTGATGGAGGATCAAATTTCGTAGGTCCAAGAGGGTATTGTTAGAACCATTTCATTTGGCCTAGAGAGTAACTAAATGGTATACGTTTTTGCACATACATGTTTACAATTTTTTATTATATATGCATATCATTTAAATTGTGATTGAGATTTTAATTTTTCAAAATTTATTATGATTAAATATTATTGGAGATTGTTGCAATATGTTTTCATTAGTGTTGCCATTGATTTCAACCTCTAGTGTGGTCTTGTTGAGAAGGAGTTGTGGTGTTGAGCAGGTGTTGCTAATGTAGCTGGTTCACTTGATTTCTAAGTGCTTTTGAGAAAATTTGAACATAGAGTGTATAAGGTGACAAACTTGTGTTCTACATTGTGCTCCACATTTATTCATGGTTGAAGATGTGCTTGTGCAGTTTGGATGAGATGATCAGAGGTGTTCAGAGGTGTTATATCTAGATTTTTAGGTTTTGGATCATGCAACAGTGGAAGATGTGTTTGATAGTGTGTTGCTTGTGAAGAAGGTTGTCTGGGAGAAACGAAATGCTCCACACTTCTCCATGTTGAGGTTTCTTGTCTTACGGATTTGGGAAAATGCTTATATTGATTGCATCTATCTTCCCATGGAGTGTTTGGTGTTCAATTATTTTGCAAGGCTGGTTAGTGAGTTGTATGTCTGTGATAGAATGGTTGGTTGCACAAGATGATAGTATTCTCAGTTTCATGTGGTTGTGACAATGTTGTTGAATATTTTGATGATGTTAGAATATTTTAGGATGTTGTGTGATGTTGCTATGTGGTCCACAGGATGTTTCCAGACCTAGTGAAGAGTGAATTGATTGTTTGATAGTGTTAGTGTAGGTTTGGCCAACCTGACATGCTAGCACTGATTGTGGAGATGGTTTATTGTTTGTGGAAGCATGGTGTACTATGTCGATGTAGATTTGGGTCCTAGTTAACCTTTGCTTTGGTCTTCCTTCACTTTTTTCAACTGTGGAAGTGTTTGATGCCAACCTATTTAGTGGTTGCACATTTGAGGTGCATACGTTTCATTAAGGCCGACCTAGAGAAGTTGTTTGAGGTCATGAAAAATATATAATCAAGGTTAATTGTTGGAGATGTGTGTGATGAAGAGTGGTGTGAAGGATAATGCAAATGTAATCAATTATTGTGATCTAAGTGCAAGCTTAAATGCCTAAGGCTATCAAAAGCAGTGAGCAATAGGTGCCTACATATTAAGTGTACCTGAAGTTGCTGGAGGAAGTGAGTTGAAGGTTGTGAATGGTGTAGATTTGTTGTGGTGGATATTATTATTGCTTTGAGTTAGTGAACCTCCTTGTAACAATCTTCTTCTATTCTCTTTCTATTCCAGACAGTGAGTCTTTTGGGTAGTGAGCCCTTGGTAGTGAACCATTTTTTTCTAGGCAGTGAGCCCTTCCGATAGTGAGCCTTTTGTAATCAGTGTTTTTATTCATATATATGTGAGTTAATCCTCATCGTGGTTTTTCTTTGATTAGGGTTTTCCACGTAAATCTGGTGTTCTATTGTGTATGGTTGTGAATGTATTTATGTTTCATTAGTTTACATTCATGTTGATGCGTAATAAGGGTTTGAAGGTTAATGAGGGTTTAAATATTTTAATGTACAACTGATTCACCCCCCTCTTAGTTGTTTTATGTGTCTAACAATTGGTATCAAAGTTGTGGTTCCTTGGAAGAAGCTTGACCACTTGAGGTAGATTCGGATGGCGCACAAAAATGGTGTCAAAGTGCCTATGTCTGATGGATCAAACTACGCTTTCTAGAAAGCTAGGATGGAAGCCTTTCTTTTCTCATTAGGGTTTGGTGTTTGGAAGTCAATTGAAAGTGGATGCACTATTCCTATTACTCCTCCAAAAAGTGATGATAGGATCAATGATTATGTGAATAATGGAAAAGAAAGGAACGCTATCTTGAGTGGGCTTTTTGATTCAAAACTTGTGACGGTGATAAGCCTCAAAATTGCTAAAGAGATCTAAACAAAGTTGAAAGCATATATGAAGGAGATGATAAGGTCAAGCAAGCAAAGATGCACAATTTCAAAGCCAAATTTTAAACCCTAAGAATGTTAGAAGATGAAGATATTGTTGGCTACATGCTTAGAGTGGATGAAATTATCAATGCCATCAATGGTCTTGGTGGAAAACTCGAGGAAAGTGAAGTGAAAAGGTATTGAGAACTCTTCCTAAATCTTATAGTGCTAATTTTTTCGCTATTAAGGAAGTCAAAATTTGGAGCAATATACTAGAGATCAAATGTTTGGTGCTTTAACTAATGTTGAATTAAGAGAGTTTGACAAAGATGCTTCAAGGAAAGAAATTGCTTTTAAAGTTATCAAGAAAGAGAATGTTGAATTTGATTTGGATGGTCTTGATGAGGTGGAAGCAAATTTTGTAAATAGATTGAAAAAGGGCAATAGTAAATACAGAGGTAAGTTACCCTTCAAATGTTCCAATTGTGGAAAGATAGGTCATTATGCTTCTAAATGACCAATTAAAGTTTCAAATGACAAACATAAAGATCATGAATGTAAATTTGTCAAGAGTTATTATGTTAAAGAGGATAGTGGTGTATCTGATGACGAGGAATCAAACTATCCAGATGATGGAAGTGATGAATGCTTGTTCATGGCTCTAAATGTTGGAACTAATTCTACTAATCTTGAAAGATGTGTGAAGGAAATTTATCAAGAAATAAGTCACAATATTGAAGGAACTATGTTGTCTGCCTTCCATGCAAGAGAGGAGATAAATTATTGGATAATTGATAGTGGATTCTCAAATCATATGAGAGGTGATAAGAATAAGTTTGTTAAGCTTGAAAATTATGATGGTGGTCTTGTTAAGTTTGGTGATGATACATCTGCTAAGATCTATGGAAAAGGTTCAATTAGTTTTGATGGAAAGCATAAGGCAAATGATGTTCTTTATGTCAAGGGTCTCCAACATAATCTTCTCAGTGTAGAAAAAATGTGTAGCAGAGGATACAATTTGGTGTTTCAGGATGATGGTTGTGAAATAAAAAAGGAAGATCCAGAACATTGGTTGTAGCTAGAACAAGGACAAAAGGAAATGTTTATCAAATCAAAGGTGGTGGTGTTAAGTTATTTATGTCTCAAATCAATGAAAGTTGGCTATGACATAGAAGAATGTTTCACATCGATTTTGACATCCTAGTGAAGATCAACTCTACTCAAGTTGTGAGAGATTTGCAAAGAATTGCAAAGCCTATCAATGTAATTTGCAAGGAGTGTCGGTTTGGAAAGAAGACAAAGAAGAGGTTTAGAACTAAGGAATATTCTATTGCAGGACCTTTAGAGTTGGTGCATACATACCTATGTGGACCTACCTGAACAAGAAGCTCTCAAGGTGGCAGGTATTTTATGTTGTTGATAGATCATTACTCTAGAATGACTTAGGTGAACTTTCTCAAAGAAAACTCAGAAGCTCTAGATAAGTTAAAATAATTTAAGTCTATGGATGATAATGAAATGGATTTGAAAATCAAATGTTTAAGGTTTGAAAGAGGTGGTGAATTCACCTCTAATGAGTTTAATAGCTTTTGTGAAGATCATGGGATAAAAAGACATTTATCAGCTCTTAGGACTCCTCAACAGAATGGAGTTGTGGAAAGGAAGAACAAGATAGTTCAAGAAGCAACAAGAGCCATGATGAAGGAAGCAAATCTACTGGATGTCTATTGGAAATAAGTTATTCATACCATAGTGTGCATTCTTAAAAGAGGACAAGCAAGAGTGAACAGTTAAAAGACCCCCTATGAACTATGATATGGAAAACCTCCTACTGTAAAATATTTTAGAGTGTTTGGAAGAAAATGTTATATCAGGAGAGATGAATATCTAGGAAAGTTTGATGTAAAATTAGATGAAGGAATATTCCTTGGATACTCTACAAAGAGCAAGGCATACAAATGCTATAACAAAAGGTTAAAGAATATAGTTGTAAGTGCAAGTGTCAAAGTGGGTGAAGAATCACACCCAAGCTTAGTGTTGATAGAAGGATATGAATTTGATGAACCCCCTTGAAGAGAAGAATAAAAATAAGAAGATAAAGAGAAAGAGATGACAATGAAAGAAGTTATGGAAAAGATTCCTAAGAATCCTAAGTATGTGCAGATGAATCATTTTGAAGATCAAATAATTGGAGATAAGAGCAAAGGTGTACTGACAAGAAGAAAAGCTGCTATGACAGAGGAATATGTAAATTTTTTTTCACTTTCTAAAATAGAACCTAAAATAGTTACTGAAGCATGCAAGGATGAAAATTGGATCAAAGCTATGGAAGAATTGAGGTAGATTGAGAAGAATCGGACATGGGAACTAGTCCCAAGACTAGCAAACAAGAATGTGATAGGAACAAAATGGGTTTTCAGGAACAAGTTGAATGAGAATGGAGAAATTATCAGAAATAAGGATAGGTTTGTGTGTAAAGGTTACTCACAAGTGGAAGGAATATATTTTGAAGATAATTTTTCTCCGGTAGCAAGAATAGAGGCTATCAATATTTTTTTGGCTTTTGCAACATATAAAGACTTCAAAGTATACTAGATGGATGTAATGTCTGCATTCGTGAATGGTGAGTTAGAAGAAGAGGTGTACATTGAACAACCAGAAGGTTTTCAGTTATCAGAAGATCCTAATATGGTCTGCAGGTTGAAGAAAGCATTGTATGGACTCAAACAAGCTCCTAGAGCTTGGTATGCAAGATTGGACAAGTACTTATTGCATCAGGGGTTCAAAAAGGGTATTGTTGTAAATGTTGAGAGAGATCAAATCTTGATTGTGGTTGTGTATGTTGATGACATAATCTTTGGAGGAAATGAGTAAATGTGTAAAAGGTTTGTAGAGGAGATGCAAAATGAGTTGGAAATGTCAATGTTTGGGGAGAGGAATTTCTTCCTTGGGCTACAAATCAGTCAATCTGATAAAGGTATATTCATCTCACAGTCAAAGTATGTCAAGGAAATGTTAAAGAAGTTTGAAATGGAGGACTCTAAATCAATATGTAATCCCATGGTTACTAGTTTTTAAGTGGAGAAAAAATGATGAATCTCCTAAGATAGATCAGAGCAAGTATAGATCCATGATTGGTGGATTGCTATATTTAATTGCTACTAGACTAGATATCATGCATGCAGTGTGTCTTGTGGCAAGATTTCAAGAAGATCCTAAAGAATCACATGTGGTAGCAATAAAAACGATATTTAGATATTTGAAAGACACTTTGAACTTTGATCTATGGTATCCTAAGGATATTGATTTCTCTTTGAGTGCTTATACAAATGAAGATTGGGTAGGTTGTACAAATGTCAAAAGAAGTAAAAGTGGAGGTGTTTTCCTTCTTGGAAGCATATTGGTTTCATGGTTGAGTAAGAAGCAGAATCTAGTGTCACTATCTACTGTAGAGGCATAATATATTGCAACATCTTGCTACACACAAGTGTTGTGGATAAACCAAACATTGAATGATATGAGAGTATCATATGATGAACCTATTCCTATCTTGCATGATAATACAAGTTCTATCAATATTCCAAAAAAATTGGGAATTCATTCAAGGACAAAACATATCTCTATCTGGTATCACTTTGTAAGAGAGAAAGTTGTTGAGAATGAAGTGAAGTTGGAGTATGTGCCTACAAAGGATCAAATAGTAGACATTTTCACAAAGTCTCTTCAAAAAGATACATTTGAGTATCTCAGGCTAAAGCTAGGGGTTATTGCCCCTCCTTTCAACTAGATGCATGAGTTGGTGCATCTATCTAGGTGAGCAATTCAAGATTTATTCTTTATCCCAAACTGATGAAGGCTACCTCTCAAGGGGAGTAGGTAGTGGTGTACTTGGTTGGTGCAGTTAGGGGGAGCATATCTTGTCCCCCCAAGGGAGAGAGAGTAGTGGAGAGAGAGAAATAGAGAGAAAGTAAATGGGAGAAAAAGTAGTTTGCAGATGTTGCCTAAAGTGAATTTTGCAAGTGTTTTCCTTTGCCATTGATGTCAAATGGGGAGATAAAAGAATCTTGAAAAACATAAGAAGAAAGGGGAGAAAGAAAAAAGTCTGAAATGTAAGAAATGTCCAACTAAGGGGAGTGTTGCTTGATGTAGGGTTTCTTTTGTTGTCGATGGTTTTTTAGAGCTAGTGTTGCCATCAATGACAAATGGGGAGATTATTGGAGATTGTTACACTATGTTGTCTGTAACATGCCACTTGTTCACTAAAGTAAATTTTCTTAAGTTTTCACCTTGCGAGTAAATAAACTATGTAACTTAACCATTGCCATAAAAAAAATCTTTTCTTTATAAAGAAAAAATGAACATAGATGTCATAAAAATAGTCAACATTGATTCCATTCCAATATAATAATTCTCAAATTACAATATTCCAAATAATGTGTATAATTTACATACATAGATCAACCAAAATTCAAAGAAATAGATATAGATGGTCCATAAAACTCCTTCAAATCTTGGTCTACCGTTGCCTACTGAGGAAGAGAAGCATCACTCAAGTGTTTTTCCGCCAACCATAGAATCATATGTGATCCCTCACACATCTATCATAGGATAGATGGCCCTACCCTTTGACGAAGAGATTGGTGGAGCAACCTCGTAACGACAACCATTCTGAGCTTAGTGTTGTGTTCTACATGAATATAACTTGTAAACCCTACAATCTAGAACTAGCATGCACTACATGGAACATGGTGAAATGGCAGTTGAGTCAAAGACAATCACGCTACTTTGGATAAAGTGTTCTCACTCAGTACTTTGAGTGATAGTCATCCTACTCACATACACTACTCTAGATTGATTTGACTTTGGGCCACTATAATCTATGCATAGGTATTTACTCCAATGGGTAATTTTTAAGCCCAAAAATATCCTATCCCCTTTCCCACAAACTTAATGGTATTCCTACTCACACAGCATAAATACAAGTTACTCTCCCTTTAATGGATAATCAAATCCCAGGTGTAACTTACAAGCTATCTAATTAAATCAAATAACTTAGCTATGAATAATCCCCAAAGCTATCCTTGTTTAATCATATCTAGTATAATAATACCTATGGAAAACAATCCCTCCTATTATGGAGTAATTACAAGCACTTTCATAGAAAAGCATAAAACAACTTATTTTTCCTTTCTAAAGAAAATGTTATGATTCCCTAATGCAAGTAACCTCAAGCAGCTTAAATAAAGCATTCAAATCACAATCTTTCACAAATAAAGACAATTAAGAGAAGAATAGATCCTCACACTTGTAAATACGCTTATCCAATTGACTCACTTGACACACAACCTTCCAACAACAACTTCTTAGCTTTACTTTATCAATCCAAAGCAAGCCCCTTACTCACAATAATGCAGTACTCTCACAAAGTAATTCTCAGCTCTCTCAAAATATCTCTCAGCTCTCACAGAATAATGTAGCAGAGTAAATTTGTAGAATAAAAGTGCATCCAAATGAGAGTACTAGCCTCTCTTTTTATACAGGAAATGGAGACTTTGCAGCCTACAAAAAATGCATGCTAATTGAATCCTCTCTCCATGCAAGTTGACTTATAACACATATCTAAAAGGTGGCAACAAACTAAATGTAAACTCATCACGAAATTCTATAGATTGAACCTTCTATTTGACAAAAGCAAAGACAAATTCAAAAGTGCACATGCTCAAATAATGATAGTCTAATTACAATCAAGGTAGAATTCTACAGTTTTAAGAGCATTCATAAGTTGGCACCATGTTGCAACCACTATTCCTTATCTCTTGGCGTAGTTTTACTCTTTGAAATAGTCTTCGGTTGACATGCAACACTTATACTATGTTGACTTAGTCATAGATTTATTAAGCAATAGAGGAAAGATGAGTCACCTCATAATAATAGCATATATAGGCACTTTGATTTAATAAATGCCTTTTTGTTTTGCTATTCCTATTATCACGTATTCACAATACTTTATGAAGTAGGCTTCATATTCTATCGCTTTCCATTTGTGGATATAAGCATTCCTAGTTGGAGTTAAATTGTTGCTTAAATAATAAAGATTCATTTCCATAAAGCATCGACTATAGTTTACTTCATATTGGCCCTTATTGTTGCATATAGCTTTGCATATAAATCGGCCTTTATCTAATGTCATCATATGTATTATTCGGCCTTTAAATACTTTACATATCTTATATACAAATCAGCCTATGTTTCATATATATAAATCACCCTCAAAACATTTCATATATATATATAAATATATATGTATATATGTATATATATATATCCCATGTCAGTCAAGTATGTATAAATTCGATATATAAATGAATACAACCAAGTTGAAATTCACATAATAATAATAATATCGACTGTATATGTATATATATATTCCTATATGTACATGTATACATAGGTATGCATATGTTGATGCATCCACATGGAAATTTCTATTTGTCAAACATATGTATGTATTAATACATGTACACATATGGATATATGTATATACTTATATTTATACATATTTGATAGCATAACCAAGTACATACACAATTACTATCTTATTGATAGAGAACATTCATGCGATGTATTCATACATATACACATACATATCATTTTGGTTTGATAACACCATGCTCATAAGTAACCCATTCATAAGCGTGCATAGATACGTCTACCTATGTACCCTTATGTACGTGTTCCTTCATGTGTATGGTCTATTGTCGACATGCATATGTATACATATACATACATTCCATGTGTGTTCACCTCATCAATTCAGGCATAGTAACATAAGGAAGAACTCATAAGCTCTAAAATAGATAAACATCATCCAAGCATGTATTCAATAGTAATCAAGACCCTTACTAATGCAGACAAATCATACTAAGGATGACTTACTGATTCCCAACATAATAACATGACTCAACCATTTTATCGTGAGTGTGTGTATAAGCTCAATTAGGTTACATTACTAGTTACCCGACCAAGTTCTTCTCTTGAGTGATACTTCCCCTCCACCTGGAGGATTGAACATGTACCTGCATCCAACTAACACATTCCCATAGTAGTCAGTTGTTCAACACAATATGTTTCACAATATTTTTCCATGGATAGAATATCCAATTCAATAACCATCCACTTCACATATATGCATTTCATCACATAAAATTAAATGAAATAACATTCATTTACAATTCATTGATAACAAAGTGCAAGCACAATTTATTCCCATTCAGAATTCTAATTACATTCACACATGCAATAATTACCCTACATAGTATAGTAAATAGGTAAATACACAATTGGCCCGTGTAACATTGTCATTAGTGTTGTCATTGATGTCAACCTCTAGTGTGGTCTTGTTGAGGATTTGTGGTGTTGAGTAAGTGTTACTGATGCAACTAGTTCACTTGGTTTCCAAGTGCTTTTGAGAAAATTTGAATAGAGAGTGTAGAAGACCTGACAAAGCTGTGTTATAATTGTGCTTTTCATTTATTCATGGTTGAAGATGTTCTTTTGTGGTTTGGATGAGATGATCAAATCTATTCAAAGGTGTTATATCCAGAGTTTCAAGTTCTAAATCGTGCGGTAGTGGAAGATGTGTCTGACAATGTGTTTCCTGTGAAGAAGGTTGTCTGGGAGAAATGGAATTGCTTTGCATTTCTTCGTGTTGAGGTTTATTGTCTTGCAGATTTGGGAACATGCTTATATTGCTTGCATCTATCTTCCCTTGGAGTTTCTGGTGTTCAGTTGTTTTTCAAGTCTGGTTAGTGAGTTGTATGTTTGTGGCAGTGTGGTTGGTTGCACAAGATGATAGTATTCTTAGTTTCAAGTGGTTGAAATAGTGTTGTTGAATATTCTGATGATGTTGGAACATTCTAGGATGTTGTGAGATGTTTCTATGTGGTCCACTGGATGTTTCTAGATCTGGTGAAGAGTGAATTGATTGTTTGATAGTGTTAGTGCAGGTTTGGCCAACCTGGCATGCTAGGGATGATTATGGAGATGGTTTGTTGTTTGTGGAATCATGGTGTAATGTGTTGATGTAGATTTGTGTCCTATTTAACCCTTGGTTTGGTCTGCCTTCACTTCTTTCCATCATGAAAGTGTTTGGTGCCGACCTATTTGGTGGTTGCACATTTGAGGTGCATATGTTTCATTGAGGCCGACCTAGAGAAGTTGTTTGAGGTCACAAAAAATATATATATCAAGGTCAATTGTTGGAGATGTGTGTGATGAAGAGTGATATGAAGGATGATGCAAATGTAATCAAGTATTGTGATCTGAGTGCGAGCTTAAATGCCTAAGGCTACCAAAAGTAGTGAGCAGAAGGTGTCTACTTTTTTGGTGTACCTATAGTTGTTGGAGGCACTGATTTGAAGGTTGCAGATGGTGCAGAGTTGTGGTGGATCTTCTTGTTGCTCTGAGGTAGTGAACCTCCTTGTAACAATCTTCTTCTATTCTCTTTCTATTCCGAATAGTGAGTCCTTTGGATAGTTAGCCCTTGGTAGTGAGCCATTCTTTTCTTCTAGGTAGTGAGCCTTTTGTAATCGGTGTAGTTATTCATATATATGTGAGTTAATCCTCACTATGGTTTTTCCCAGATTAGGGTTTTCCATGTAAATCTAGTGTTTTATGGTGTATGGTTGTGAATGTGTTTATGTTTCATTAGTTTACATTCATGTTAATGCATAATAAGGGTTTGAAGGTTTATGAGGGTTTGAATGTTTGAGTGTACAATCGATTCACTCCCCCTCTTAGTTGCTCTATGTGTCTAACAAATACATGTACATAGATTGATAGTCTTATGTATTCTTGTATTTTTATGCAGCAACTTGGTACTTTTACATCCATGATGACTGCTTCTGACACATTGGAAGAAGCATCACAATAGGTATATGTTTTTTTATATAATTGACATTATGATTATATTTACATTTGCATTTATAGTCTTACATTCTTATCATTTTTTATATAGGAAACTATCTTAACTGGTCCATCCATCATGAGCCCTTCTAGAACAAGCATCACAAGCATCACAAGCATCACAAGAGGTTTTTGTTTATTTTATATTGTAGATATATACGTTTAGATAGGAGTAGACATATGTTTAGTTTATGATTATTTCTCAAAAATTATTTATTAATTTTTATCAATTTTATTTTACCTGCTATAGTCCTATGCCCGATTCAGCAATGCGATGAATCAAGGACCATTTCGATATGTTAGGACTCTTGATCGTCCTATGAGACAATCATATGTAGAATGTCTTGCAGAAAAAAGAGAAAGACTTTAGGTAATCAATAATTCCATTTTAGATATATTATAGTTCAATATAGTGATTTTGATGTTAATTTGACAATTCTAAATTATAATATATAAGTTTCTATTTAGTAGTCTAACTTGTCAACTATTGACATAATTAATCTATTTTGTGGTTTGAATTGTTATTGTGCAAGAAACTTTAGATCCACCAAATACTTTGAGGAGGCTCGATTTTATGATCCAACATAAGATTAGAATTTGTTAGAGATTGATACATTTAGGGATTGATACATAGCTATTCGACATGTATATTGTATATAGATCTTGAGATGACATATGCCACATTTTGTAAAACTTGTTTTGAGTTGGCATATATGCCAAATTTGTATATGCACATACACAATTATTCTACAATTTGATATATAAAAATTGATATTCAATCTAATTTTCTCCTTGTGTGCATGTCTTTCTACTTTGAAACTTAAAATTGGAATGTATAATTAGTTTAGAATGGTTTTAAGTTACGATTAATAACATGTTATAGATTAATGAAATTGCACTTTAGTAGAACTTATGAATTACAATTGGTAATCCATCTATTTTAGTGTTAAATTTGGTTGCCTTGGACAACTTCACCAAATTTTATGACCATTTTTCTAATGTTATCAATCATAACATGTATGGTGAAAGGATAAATTACTAGAATTTTCAATGGTGTACCATTATTAAAAAGACTAAAAATACATTCTTTTATAAAAAATGTAACAGTAAATTGTGAACATTTGTGCAAAGTTGGCTTGGTAGCAAAGTGTGAGATGGGATAGTTACCTAAATTTTTTGTTTTTCCTTTACAATTAAAAGGATCAAGATTGTGGTCACAAGAATGTCTGTGCAACTATAAACATGACTTGGCATGCCGAGATGGAATATTTATTTCTCTTACTTGAATTCCCTTGATGTCATTAGAATCTAAAAATTTACACCTTGTAATAGGATAAGTCTCTCATATTCCTAGTTTTGTATGTTGATGACTTATTGATCACAATGAGTTCTTCATCCTCAATTGTGACAGTGAAAATAGTTATACATGATAATTTTTTGATGACTAACTTGATTTTGTTGAGAATTTTTTTTGTGGGATTAAGCCCTATCACTTTATATCCAAGATCTACCTTGTATAGTCCAAAAATACACTTGATTTTCTCTCACAATTACATACAACCAATTGCAAACCTACTTTAACTCCCTTTCTATCCAATGTCAAAATTTAGGCGAGATGTTAGATTCACCATTAGTTGATGTTACTATATATTCATATATTATTGACAACTTCAATTATTTGATTCACTCCAGGCTTGTCATTTCATATGTCATTGACATGAACTCTAGTTATGTAGGAACCTCATGAACTAAAATAGAAGGAAAAATACTAGTTCCTCCACTATACTCAAGGAACTCATAGTTTTGGGATTCTCTATGCAACAGGGGTTGATATTGATTTGATTGGGTACACTAATTTTGATGGGCCAATTGATTTACTTGATTTTAAGTCTACTTCTAGTTATAGTTTCTCACTAGCTTCTAGTTAGGTGTATGTTGGCGAATAAGATGCAAAGTGTCATTCCCTAAATCTTCCAATTATGTAGGCCATCTATTATATTTTATAAAAATGAGAGTACTACATTAATCTATTAGAACCTATTGTATCATAAGTGAACCACACACATTAAGGTTTACATACATTACATTCAAGAGTTCATTCAAAGACAAGTCCAAAATCTTCACCATTGCTTGACTATTAAGTAGGTGCCAACATGAACCAATGTAGGAATGTGTGAGTGATTTTGATGTGAAAATATATACACGTGACATTTTTCAACATACATAAGTAAGTGCATACGCATAATATTTGTTAGTCTATGCATCTTTTCATCATAATCATCATTATTTGCATACGTTTGACACACTTGATGGTGATTACACATACATGTGATATTTTTCAACATACACATGACTTTCATAATCATCATATTTTGCATACATTCTACCGTCAGTATAACCAATAATTCTCGTATATCGTATTTTTCATGTCTTCATGTATAAATACATCTTATATCATCTTTTAACCATCATAATCATCAATACAACTAATAATGCCCATATAATTTTATCGATGTCCTCATATAAAAATACATCAATGCATCTTACTATCAAGCTATCCTATATAAACAACTAATATGTGCCCCTAATATCCTTGCTCTATAACATACATATCAAATTATTACTACTCTCAAAGAAACCTGCATTGCAATATTACAAAAACTGTTAAAAAACAAAAAAACATAGAGTAAAAGTAATTAAACAATGAAAGCAATGCGAACTCCAATGTTGGATGCATTGCCATCAAACCTCATGTCCTACTCAAAGCTTGTGTTGAGAAATGCATGCATATAAATATTAAAAAAGTATGGATTATAAACAACATGAAAAACAAAGTCAACTAATCATTCTTTGAAATCAAATGCAAGATTATAAATCGAGAGATAAAAGTATATGATGAAGACACCACCTTATGAATTACATTGAATGTGTCCTCAATGTTGAAGCAAAATATTATACAAAATTTAATCGCTTCTTGATTCAATAGTATTGTCCATCAAAAAGACCTATATTTGTTAAGAATTGTTAAGAAACATAAACTCAAACCTACTTTTGACTCAACAATGGTTAAAATAAAACATGAATATTGGAAATGCAAAAATTGTAATTTTTTTAGTAATTTTAAAAAATGGGTAGTGTGGACATGTTGAGGTAGGTAGATAAATACTAGGGAAGGTCTCTTTTCATTGCCCAAGTCACTCGATCATTCTAGGGTGCTCTTTTTGGGGTAGTATTTGAAGAGCCCTAAAAGCCAAAAAATGTCAAACTATGATGAAGTCGTTATGTGAGCTCATCGTACATAGGAATTTTTTTTCTAGACCTACAGGTGGATATCAAATCCCTTTAAACCAACCTCTCTCGATTTTGGTCAACTCAACACCGTTTGTGTGTTCTAGTGTCAAATGCATTCTTGCAAAAATTGTCCATGGAAAGCAGTGCAAATATGGAAACAAAAAAAACATTTTTGTTTTGTTTTGTGCATCATGGAGAAAAACCAAGTATACCAAAACATCAAGGTGGGTAGGTAAATGCTACATAAGGCCTCCTTTTTCAACCCAAGTCCCCCCATGATAACATAGTGCACTAATTCGAGGTAGTCTTAAAAGTACCTAAGAGCAAAAAATACAAAATTGTTAAATTTTTAGTATTTTTGGAAAATGGGCAGTGTGGAAATGTCGAGGTAGATAGGTAAATACTAGGGAAGGTCTCTTTTCATTTCCCAAGTCACCCGATTGTTTTGGAGTGCTCTTTCTAGGGTAGTCTCTTAAGAGCCCTAAGAGCAAAATTTACAAAAAGTATAAATTTTTAGTAATTTTGACAAATGGGAAACATGGACACGTCGAGGTAGGAAATTAAATACTAGATAAGGTATATTTTCATTTTCCAATTCACCTGATCATTTTGGGGTGCTCTTTCTGGGGTAGTCTTTTAAGAGCCCTTAAAAGCCAGAAATTGTCAAACTATGACGAAGTCATTTTGGGAGCTCGTGGCATGTTGGAATGCTTTGTATAGACCTACAGGTGGATATCGAATCCCTTCAAACCAATCTCTCTCATTTTTGGTCAACTCAACATCATTTGTGTGATCTAGTGTGAAATGCATTCTTGCAAAAATTGTCAGTGGAAAGCAGTGCAAAAATGGAAAGAAGATTTTGTTTTGTTTTGTGCATCATGGAGTGAAACCGAAAATACCATCACATCAAGGTGGGCAGGTAAATGATACAAAAGGCCTCCTTTTTTCACCAAATTCCCCCTGTGATTCCAAAGTCCACTAATTCGGGGTAGTCTTGAACGTGTCATAAGAGTAAAAATGCAAAAATGCAAAATGGTTAAATTTTTATTATTTTGACAAATAGGAAACATGGAAACATCGAGGTAGGAAGGTAATTATTAGGGAAGCTATATTTTCATTTCCCAAGTCACCTGATCATTCTGGAGTACTCTTTCTAGGGTAGTCTCTTAAGAACCCTAAGAGCGAAAATTGAAAAAAATGTAATTTTTTTAGTAATTTTGACAAATGGGTAGTGTGGAAACATCAAGGTAGGCAGGTAAATACTAGGTAATGTATCCTTTAATTTCCCAAGTCACTTGATCATCCTAGGGTGTTCTTTCTAGGGTAGTCTCTTAAGAGCCCTAAAAGCAAAAAATTGTCAAACTATGACAAAGTCATTCTAGGAGCTCGTGGTGTGTAGGAATGCTTTTTCTAGACCTACAAGTGGATATCATATCCATTCAAACCAAAATCTCTCAATTTTGGTCAAATCAACACCATTTATGTGTTCCGGTGTCAAATGCATTCTTGTAAAAATTGTTAGTGGAAAGTAGTGCAAAAATGGAAAGAAGCATTTTTGTTTTGTTTTGTGTATCATGGAGTAAAACCAACTTTAGCAACACATAAAGGTGAGAAATTAAACGCTACGAGAGGCCTCCTTTTGTTTCCCAATTCCCCCTATGAGTCTAGAGTGCACTAATTCGAGGTAGTCTTGAAAGTGTCGTAAGAGAAAAAATGCAAAATTGTTAAGTTTTCAGTAATTTTGACAAATGGGCAGTGTAGACACATTGAGGTAGGCAAGTAAATACTAGGGAAGGTCTCTTTTCATTTCCCAAGTCACGTGAGAACTTTGGGGTGCTCTTTTTGGGGAGACAAATATGACAGTCAATACCTAGGCATGCTATCTTTCTAAATAAGACCATTAGACAATGGATAAGAGTCTTGGTAAGTGAAAAGAATGAAAGGAATATAAAAATGGGAAAGAATAGTGCTAAAGTCATTTGAGTGTTCCAAAGCATGATGAAGAATGTATAGTCAAGTGTAAGGACGGTCATGAGGAAATACTCTTTTGTGGTGTGTGAGTAGTTGTCAATTGTTAATTATCAACTTTCCTTTGGATCTTAGCAAAGTAAATGGATCAAATGATAACTAGAAGTCTCTGATTAGGAGTTATATTTTTGGAAGTTATGAGAGGATTCATATTTCATTCCAAGAAAGAGGCCAACATTTTGGTAGTGTTATCATCAAAAAGTTGAAAATAGGAATAAGAAACTCCATTGAAAATATTATATTTAGAAAAATAAAATAAGTTAAGTTATGCTAAAAAAAATGCAACATAAGAATAACAATGAAACAATGAGAAAAATCCAAAATACTAAAGTTGTTATCACTAATAAAAACAATGGAGAAACTTAACAAAAATAAGAGATTGGAGAAAGTCTACACAAATAAAATCACCTCCAAGCAATGAAGATGAACAATGTTGGCCAATAGTAAATGATGCAGAGGAAGGAATTAATCTTGACTCACTTGACACATTTCATACAATGATTAATCACATTCAATAATTAGGTGCAACCTAGTTCATCCTAGACACATTGCTTTTGTAGCCTAATGGGCATTCAACAAGAAAAATCAACATAACACATGAAATATTGGACTATTCAAGTCCTCTTACAATGCATTTTGATGTTTTACAACTCATCATTCCTTTATGAAATCAAATGAAACAAATATTTTGCTAAACCCTCAAGCAACTAAGGTTTATTCCTTTTTGACATGGTTTTTCTTATAACAGTCACCCATAACTTCTCGTGGCCAAAAGACACCAAACTAAGATTTTGGAATCCATTAAAGGATGAAAAAATAGAGATTTCTTGAAATTTTTAGCATTTTTCACCATACCAATCAAGAGAAATGAATTTTTTTATCAAAAATGGAAACCTTAGTTTTTGAACAGGGTTGCTAGGAAGCTTGACTTATTAGACCAGTCAAAAAATCTTTCCTTTAGGATTGGTAAGAATGAAAAACACCTGAAATAAAATTATCTTTCCACCCATATAAGTTTCAGACCCATACCAGTCCATACCGGGTCGTACACACATGTTTTCTTGCTGCAAAATAGTAAAAAACTGCAATAAATCATGCAAAACAATAGATCTGCAACACAAAGATCATTTCCACATTCTTCTTCATTCATTACTCAAGCATCCAAGAGGAAAAGAAGCCCCAAAATAGTTTTTTACATCCCCTTTTATATGCTTTCATGAGAAAACCTAAAAGAAACTCCTAAACTTGCATGAAATTGTCTTCTTCAATGACATAATTTGCAAATATTCCCACTAAGATTAGAAAACACCTAAACATGACTCCAAGTGGTCCAAAATGACCTTATTTGCACAAAACAACACAAATAAACTCAAAACTAGGGTTGGAGAACAAATTCCAAAATTTGACAATAGTTACTAAGAGATGCTTCAACATCAATAAACCTTCCAAACTTGAGTGTAATAGACTTGCATATAAATAGAGACAAATTGTTGAGAATAAGAAACATGAACTATAAGTTTTGAGTTGAAAATTCTCTCAAATCAAATATACCTTGAAAATATATTGGTCTGCATGAACTACTATGGATGTTTTGATCTGAATCGCTTGAAAACATACCTTTGTTCTCCAAAAAACCTACATCTTTACATACCAGTTAATTTTTATGCAAAATTTTAATGTAATATTAATCCAACCCATAGAAATAAAATGAATCTAAATAAGATATGAACAATATCATACTTGTCCCATACAAAAAATGATCCTTTACTGAAGTGTGCCTGAAGGGTCTTCTCTCACCTTTAGAGTATTCAATATTGCTTCATGATCGACACCACTAACTATCCATAGTTCCTTTGTTATTGGTTTAGCATGATGTCTCATTAACTTAACATTTGTTTCTATAACAAGGTGTGAATATATTAGAATGGTTTTGTGTTTCTCATAGTTTTGAAATGCAGGTATGCCATTCTTTCTAATCATATATGTTCACAACCAAGTTTCGACAACAACTAAACCTATAGGATACATGAACCCATCATCATATGTCATCGGTTGTGTTAGCTTCTTCTTTCCTTGTACACATAGTTCCAACCAATAGTTTTATCCCTCTTCATTCCCCTACGGTGTAACAACTGCATAGACATGTCCTCGCTATACAATATTTGAAAGATGGTCATAGTCAAGTGGAATTTTCATTTCATCTTCTAAAGAGGATTGTGCTATAGATAAAGGGATTAGATACTGTGGAATCCATGTATCTACCCACTCACTTGACTTGCATTGATCCCAATCAAATTGAATACAATTTTGAAAAAATCAAGCCAACTCTCATGTCCATATAGTCCATGTACCTACATATGAGCTTCAAAATGAATGCATCTTTGAAGATTCTCTAATTGTCTATTATTCCAATTTCTCTTCCATTGAGCCCTTATCAACCAACCAAAAGAACCCGCACACTTCTGAATAAAGTGTCCCTCGTAATAATGCATAACTACACCGATCAATAATAGAATGTGCATCACTGAATGTTGGACCACCTCTAATAGCCATTTGTTCCTTAACTGAGTTTCTCTTCACACATGCACCTAATCCATCATGCTCACCTTTTCCATGCCCAACTTTAAAAAAATCCAAATATGAGGTACACCCCTTTGTACATGCATCCTTCTCAACTAATAAAACGTACGAGCATTCTTGAATTGCCTCGTGCAGTTATCTAACCAAATAAGATTTCGACCCATTGCAATATATTTTTCCTATAAGAATCAATTTTTTTTCAAAACAATGTTGCACAAACTCTAACGAATGAGATATATCATCACTCATGTAAAATTAGTACTCCCTAATTATCTTCCTATCCTCTTTTGTAATATCAGGGGCATGTCTATATGTTATGTGGACAAAAATATCAATTTGAATAGAATTATAATATTGAGATTGTACCTCGTTTTGTGGTTGCTATGTGTAATTTTTAGCAAAATCGACCATGAATATAATAGTTCCGATTGGGAAAGAGTCCTTACACATTCTAAAATTTTGATCCAACCACTGGGACTTATGGCTATGCCTTGCATACTTGTAGAAAATATTTTTCTTAAAATCAGAAATAAAATCAGCAATACTTACTTCTCTTGTAACCAACTCGCATCTAGAACCTTCACCTCCACTCTTCAAACTATATTTCACTGTCTCAAATATTTTTTTCTCAACAATTTTGTTAGCAAATTCATGTTTTTTTCCCTCATGAAAACATGTTACAAACTTTGATAAACCACCACATTGCAAATACATCTCATATAAACAATCATTTCTATAAAAAAACAACCATCACCTCTAACACATAAAGATAAATCTAACAAGTCTTTAGATGACTTCGGAAGTTGTATTGCATGACACTCCTACAATATTTCATTAGTTTGCATAGTAGAACGAATATAGCATAATAGTTCACGATACATTGAAAACTCTATGTGGTATTTACAAATGTATTATGAATATTAAGAGATACACAATAAAATGTATTACAAGATTCAAAATTCCTTTGTGAGATTTAAAAATTTGGATGTGTTTCACAAATTCTTTTGTACAACATTGTTTGGCTACATTTCACGAGATGTTTAGGATGTGGTGTGTGATCTCGATTTCCAATTCTTAACTTTAAAACATCCTTTTCACTTGGTGATACTCTAGATTGAGAGTGCTAAAATTGTTGAATTTCATTTTGAAGAGGACTATCGAGTCTTCCTCTTCTTGAGAGTACTCTAGACAAATTTTTACGATTTAGGTTTATATCAATACAAGTTTTCCTCATTAACAAGCCTTTCTCAAATGATGGCTTAATAATGAGGTTGTGATTACTCTACGAGAATCTCTCTTATATTTTTCCTTACTAGTCTTTCCAATAGAATTTAGAGCATTAAAAATATTTTTAACAATAATATATTTTTTTTCTAACTTTTTGGTCAGATGAATCTTCAATTTCTTTAATAATGGCCTCATTTTGTTAGACTTTAGCAATTGTACAAAAAGTTGACATTTTTCGGTAATGTCTTATTGGAAAAGTATTGATTGAACATTTGGGTAGCCCACAACCGAACCATTCGTGATGACCTTTTTTCCATCAAGTTTATCCATTATGTTCTCTTCTATTTCAAGTAACCATTTTTGGGTTCTTGAATGTCTTGGATTTGAAATTTTAATTTCTTCCTCACAAAGGTTTTGTGTTCTCATGTAATTTGGTGATACATAAGATTCAAATGTTTTATTTTCAATTTTATCAATGTTATTGTTGACACTTTAAGTTTTAAAAGCATTTCATTAAACATATTAAACTTTAAAGGGTTTTTATGGTAAGGGAAAGATAAAGTGTCAACATGGTAGAAAAAAGGTCAAGAGAGAAAATGAAACAAATGGGAAAGTAAAAAATAGAAGACCACGTCTTTTGGGTGCCAAGGTAAAGAAGGATTTTTTTTTCATTTTTCTAACCCACATAGTAGTAGAGATAGAGGGTTTTTTCTGTTGCCTAGCATTGAAATAGCCTACTTCAAAGCATGAAGGAGATATACCTGACCCCTGAGAAGAAACCAAACTACATATGAAAAAGGAGAGAGGTTGGACACGTTAATGGCAAAGGGAGAAACTCTAGGAGTCTGAGATAGATCATCACCCACATGTTATGGAGGCGTTGTGGATGCATTTTTTAATGTGGCTTCATTAACAGGTCAATTATTTCTCCCAATAAATATTTACTTCATTATGAACCAAAATCTATGCCCTTCACACATAATATGATGACCATGCAATGGTGGTAGGGCGTAATCAAGAGATGATGTAGTATGTTGGTCTAGGTTATAGGTTTGAGATGAATATTTATGAGCCTTGTAAAATTCATCTTTTTCCAAAAGGTCTAGTCATTGTTAAGGAAGAATCCAATAAAAGTCATTTGTTTGATGTTCTAAAACCCTAGACCATTTTCAAGGGATGTTATTAATTGTTGAGTCTTGGATAAACAACATACTAGGTTCTACAATGATATAATCATTAACAACCCCAAATGTCATCCAATTCACATGTAATCTCCATGAGTGTAAAGTATGAGGGCATTTAATAGCATAGGTTACTCATTTAGACCTGTGAGATGCTAGTCCTATTCCAAGACCCTATGAAAAGAAACCATCATTGGGTAAAAGTCATGGAAGACAGGGCATTTTGCAAGTCTTTCATGAATAAATAGTGAGCACAAGTTCTGATAACAAGGATGAATGGCAATATTTTTGAAATCATGGTAGTCCTATCGTGAAGTAGAGGAATACTAAAGAAGACTAACCAAGGCAAGTCTCAAGAGGGTTTCATGACAAGGTCTTCAAAGGGAAGATTTAATCAACAAAGGTGATAGTCCAAATGAAACCATGAAGGAGAACCTTTATTAGCCATTAGAGGATAGTCCTTATCAAATGCATGAATGAGGTCATTGAAGCAGTTTTTGTTGAGGTAGTCTTTCACTAGAAAGAGATAAAGTTGAAGTTCCTTGTAGGTTTCTTACACAATTCATTCAAGAAATTTGAGAGATGATACACAAGGATCTTGATGTGATTTAATACTTCTAGTCTAGTATTAATCTCCCAATAGCAAAAGCTTCAGGCTTGATAGATGTTAATTGCGAAGATAATGCAGAGGCTGAAACATCATAGAATCATATGCTAGGTACAATACCTTTGCATCTTAGTCAAGAAAATAGAAATGCATGAATGTTGAAAAAATAATGACTACCATTCAAAACCCTTGCTAAGAAGCCCTCATAAAGGAAAATAAAGAATGCAAGGGCAAGTGATAGAAATGAAGAAGAGCGGTAACAGTCCCTTTGGATAACAATGCATAGGTTAAGATGATGGTGAATCATGCTATGAAAATTAAATGATAAGGGTAGCCTATGAGAGTAAAGGGGGATACAATCACTACACAGACAACCATGGAGGGAAATCTTAAAATATGAGATAGATGGAACACAATGAGGGAAGGACAAAGGCATTTATGATTGAAAGAATATGATAGTGGTGTCATATGACTAGAAGAATGACAATCCATGAGGTCACAGTCATGAAGTTCTAAAGAACAGTCATAATAATAGATAGCCATCAAGTATGTTCAGATAAAGATCCAAATAGTGATGAGCCTGGGCATCCAAGCACAGTGAGCATGATAGTCCCTCATAGTGAACACTCCTAAGAATGTATGGAAGGTTCTTATAAGGTCTTGATGACAACATATTAATAGGTGGAGATACTCAGCAAAAAAGTCTTTCTATGACAATGATAGACAACCAAGAATTAAATAAGTATTGATAGTTGAAGTACATGGAAAACATCATAGTGTTCTACGAAAAATAGAGGTAAACAATTCACAAGGACAACCCAAAGGGCTAGGAACAAAAAAATGGTGTTGAAATGAAGAGTGATGAATGAATAGAGCACAAACCTACAAGTGATAGCTATCAAAACCAAACAATGATGAGTATGAGCAACCCTCCTTGAGGTAGCATTCACAATGGATATTGGATATCATATGCATGAAAGTGTTGATTAAAAAGAGTAGGTTGTTGTATAGAGATACATTGTTGTAATGGAAGATATCTTTAAAGGATAGAACTCAGTAAAGGACATTCATAGTTGGTATCTGAGCTTTCATTTATCACTCACAAAGGAAAAAACAGTGGCATGAGACCATCATAAACCTTGAAACTTTGTCTAATAAAAAACAAAGGATAGTGCAAAGAAAATGCCATTAGAATAATATCATACTAATAGTGGTCATGAGTGAAGTCACATGCCTACCAATGTAGGACCATTCAAAAGCATCCAAATGTGTGCACAACCACTTAGGATTTCAATTAAAGGACAATGGGGTTAAGAAGTTATGTGATTTAAACCCTTGTCTAAATACTAGCTAAGGATCTCTTATTTGCACGATTTTTTTTGACAGCTTATTTACCATGCTCTTATAATGTTCTAACTCTGAGTTGAGATTTAGAATTTTCTCAATAGAAGTATGAGGGGGAGGAGTAGCAACCTATTGATTTGGTAATTAATTTTGAAGATTCAATGTGTTAAAAAAAGGAGGAGCCAGTTGCTAATTTCCCATTGGTGGAGTAGCACTGTATATTAACACCTTGCTGATTTTGTCATGTGAGCATAGGAATAGGAAATACCTAATTTAGAGTCGATGGGTTATAAACCTAATTTTGCACATGGTATGAGGATATAAGGATCTCATTCAACAGTGGGGTATTGTGATTTAAGTCATACTATATTTTTCCCACTTGATTAGGTATTCTTGGGTATACTAGGGAAGGAAAAGACCCAACAACTCCCAACTCAGTAGGAAATATTTCTTGTTGAACTTTCACTACTTCATCATATAGTGTTGATAAAGTGATTGCAACAAGATCCTTTCTTCATACAAATATTGTTATCAAATCAATTTCACTCAAATAATTCTATATTGTAACTACTTCATCTTGATTGTAAGGACCCTTCATACTATTATATGGTTTATGAAACCTCATCTTAAATGCTATCAAAGTATGTATGTCTCCCTGTCTTGTAGTAGCGAATTGATGATACAAAATAGATGGATCAACAAGAATAAAAAATATACTAAAAAATTAATTCCAACTATACCTAGTTTGTGATGGAATTATCACATAACCCTACATACTAGTTATAAGATTTAGGACCCATAGTGAAGGGAAATAACCTACAAACTACACCCTCATGATCAATATTTACTTTTTTGGTAGCATCTTTGATAGCCTAAATATATTTTTCAATTGTTCTGCCATATCCAAATATGAACTTGGAATACAAGTGCTTGAGATTCTTAGGAAATTTATGAAAAGGGGGTCATAGAGCAAGGGGAGAACTTCCTTGTCTAATTTAATCCATAAATGGATTTGTTGGACTAGTGGGCTATGTAGTGATGAATTGGCTATGAGATGAAGAGACTAAGGTTTGGTCAACCTCAAATCTAGTGCTTCTCTTGTTGGTTTCTACTCTTTTATATTGCGAAAGTGGTGGCAACTCAATAATTTGGAAAACAGACTTAGATCTAGTGATAATGTTTCTCTTTTCCAACTTGAAACACCTTTAGATATATGATCCTATGATATTTGACTCTAAGAAACCAACCAAAATCTCTCTTTAGACATGCCTTCTCGCACCAGTTTTGTTGATCAAGGATTTTATTGTAAGGAAGATAAGGTAGTAGAACAACTTCCTACACTAATCTAAGGTGAGGAGGGTTATGCAATTTTTTTTAGATCTAAACAGTTACAAAAACTTAAACATAAATAAATATAAATAGCATTCATACCACAACACAATAATTTATATGGGGAAAACCCTTTTGGGAGAAAAACCCTACACTCCAAAAGCCACCCAATATATTATTCAATATTTCAACAAGATTACAATATAATTGCAAAAAAATATTTCTCATAGGAGTATCACCAACCAGAGACCTAGAGGCAGCTCAAAAGCTAGAAGACTCTTTCACACAACCTCCATCTCATGCACCTAATATATAGGAGATACAATATATGAAACCATCAAACAATATTACAAAACCATGAGCTAAAACCAACTAAAAAGTGGTGCCCATCCTTATCTCCAATAACACATGCATATGATGTGTCAAAACACACAACACTACATGTAACTCCCCCTTTACAACTCATGTATGTTCCAACATGTTTTTACATCTCCCATTTTAGGAGACCCAACTTTCAGAGGCCATAACTTTTGATCTAAGTATTCGATTTACAAACTCTTTGAACTGTCAGAAAGCTCGTGAAGTGCTTTATCAAGCTATAACCTGCTATACTAGTTACAACCACTTTCAGGCCCAAAATACCTCTTAGGCCTTTAAAATGGACTTTGAAACTTTGAAAAATGAAAACTTTAATATCTTCGAATCCAGACATGATCTTACAATGAAACTTTACGAGCATTCTTATTTAGCCAATCCGAAGCTTTAGAGAAAATTTCACATCAATCCATGCTCAAATTTAAACTTACTATAAATAGTAACCTCTTGTAATAGCAAAGTTGAGACACAATTATCCTAACATTTACAACCCTCACCAATAGGTAGATAAAGTTAAAAATTTACCTTTTCCTAAAAAGAAGTTGATCTCTATAAGAAATTGAACTACTCCAAGGTCTATATTTTCTCTAGTGGGATGCTATACATGCCAAGGTGGCTTAATATTTGCATAAAATATGGAGTTGGATGCCTTGCATGTTGGTGCATGTCGTTGTATGATTGGCAGGTTGTTTTTTGGTCAGTTTGGACTTGTGCATGTTCTTCGTTTTAGTTTTCAAGCATGCAAAGACTATGGAGATGACACATGACATTCATGGGTGCCCATGTTAGAGGTTTATAAATATGAGAAATGTTTATGTATTTTCAAATATGCTTTTTATATTTTTTGAGAAGTCATTATGTTATCGGAATTACTCCAGATTTGTATCACAGCGTAAAGACACTTGCAAGAGAATCAACTCTATTATTGTATTGTAACCACTTTGTTACTGATAATACAATTGATCTGTGCTTTGGTGTGTGGTTTTTTTCCCGAAAGAGTATTCCCACGTAAATTTTTGTGTTATAGTTTTACATGTTTAAATCTGAAATTTAATTCACGAATGTGCATCTAAACTATAGTAGTTTAAAGATGTGTAACAAAGTTTTGCAACCCTCTCCTACTTAGATTTGTGTTTGGAAGTTGTTTTCACGCGTAGCTTTCCTTTCAGATTCAAGTAAAGAGAAAAGTAGTAAGATGTATTTATCTTCTTCTTCTAACTTAACATCTATTGAAACAAGCTAACTCAAAATCAAATTAAAACAATTCAAATCACCTACAACCAAATCAACATCTATCATTTTCCATGAATATAACCATTTTTGAGATACAATTTAATTTTTATAATTTTAGTTTCATAAATATCACCTATCCTTTTCTATAGCTAGCATGCAATGGTATCCTCAAAGATATTCAAGAGGATGGAATCCAAAAGACACAACCAAATGGTTCCTCGTTCTTGCTTGCCTAAATTTAACCAATATTCATCAAAAAAATTGGGTGGATTCAAAACTCATTTGCAACCAATAGCCATTGATCTCTTTCCTCAAGAAGATATTCCTTCTTTAGCTTATGTATATTGTATATGGTGTCATTGAATTTCTTAATATCCACACAAGAGGTTGAGGTCATGGTTTTCAATGCCACAAAAATCATAAAAACCAGACAATACAAAATCTCCCACTATAACCAAAAATAACCTTTAATACTTAACAAAAAAGCGTTCACCTCTATAAAAGAATATTATCTCTATTACCAAATATTGAGAAACAAGGTGAAACTAATGCAATAAAATCTTCTACAAAGTGTATGAAAATTTAACATGTGTTTCTTTATCCAATATTACCATAAAAGAATATTATGTAGATGCATAAACAATAACAATAAAATCAACAAACTATATAAACATAGGATTTATGTGGGGAAACTCATTTGGAAAAAAACTCCATCAAAGAAAAAGGACAAGTATGTATTAATATTCAATGCATACGATACAATATTAACAAACTAACACTCTACAATCTAACAACATTTTGATGACACCTATATACATATAAATAATGATATGAAACCACCATCTCATACCTCCAACATATAGGCAAGGAGAGAGGCCAAAACCATAGTTGATTTTACCAAAATAATGACTTCACATGGGTTTCACATGGGCTCAATCAATGAGTCCTCAAATAGAAAACATAATCACAAAGACATCTTTGACCATAACACCAATGGCTCATTGGATTCCACTTACCCATGTGGACCCCATCCATCATAAAAAAGATTCTTCACTTCTTCCTCTAGCACCTACGAATGGGAAAGTGTCTTAAATGACCTCAAAGTCAACTATATTTGTCATTGTTGTGCTCCTCCTTCATGAATGCATATGACAAAAAAATGCCAAGAATCTAGGAGAATTTAAATTACAAATTATTTCTCCAATTATACCCTAGGCATCCAAGTACATCTTCCAAGAGTGTTGGAGACATAAAATATATATAGGATTGTAAGGTAAATGGCACCTTAATCTTAACATTATCTACAAATATATTAGTGGATGGTATCACACCTCTCTGGGTGCCTTAAGACACTATCTATCAACCATGTCACTTCAAGGGTTGTATCTCTATCCCTACCTCTTTTTTATTTTCTTTTCTTGTTGACTATAGACTATACATTATTATTTTAAATGTGTATCATGATCGATTTATTTCATTTATGTTTTGAACTTTCCAAAATAGAACAATCATTTTTAGAGAATAAGTACCAAGGAAAGATATTGATCCACATCAATATACTTTTTTATGAGTATGTACGCTTATTTTCTTGTTGGTTGCTTTTATTTTCTTTGACATGTATCCTCATGGTAGTTCGCATGCGCATCAAAGTGGAGATAAAATGTAATGGTGAAAATTGCATATATGTGCCCTTTTCTCTTATGTTTTGGGCCCACTTTGAGTAGAGTAACCTTTAGGCAATAACTGACATATAAGTGGCACAATTTTAGCTAAGAATAATCTATTCCTATTTGCACTTATTCCTAGGGGCTAGTCCTTATTAGTGTTTGTAGCTTAGGGAGATATTTTTCTCCTAAGTAAAAATTAAGATAACAAATAATTGTTAAGGAAATTCGGCCTTATTATAATTAATATTTTCTTTTCTTTAAGAGGCCGGCCAAGTGAAGAGTCACCTTGCATTGTATATATAGAAGGTGATGATCATCCATTTGATCACCAATTAATTCATTGTAATAATTCAGCCTTGAGTAAGGCCAGACTTGTAAGCAGATTTCTACTCTTGTTCATTCAATATATTGGAGATATATTTAGTTGGGTTTTTCTCCCTCGAGTAGGAGACTTTTCCCAGGGTAAAAGTGTTGTGTTTATTGTTCATGTGTTGCATTTTCTGCTTTATGTTAAATCTAATCCTAAAAACTAATAGTCTTGACCTCCAATTTACACCTTTCTAACCTTAAGTAAGGTCCATCGTTGTGGAAGTGAACTTGATTATACTTGCAAAAAATACCCCTTAACTTTTAAAATTCAAATTCATATATAAATATAATGCTAACTTTTCCTCTACTTGTCACTATTGTGTGTCAACTCAAGGCACACAAGTTTTTTGTTTTTCCCTTGTGTTGCATTTAAAGGAGTGGCCCTAGTTCATTTTAGATCATCTGGACATATCTAGAGAGATCTTGCTTCCTAAAGCTATCACTTACTACTTATTATCAAGAGCATTTATCAAGAAATTTGTATTGCACAAGCATCTAAGGAATCTTACATGTTTGAGAATTTTTTCCTCAATCATTTATATAGCCATGAAATTAATATCATTACATGGTTTGACATAAAGAAGGTAATTATATGTACCACAAAAAAATCATTAAACACCGTACCAAATTTTATGTGTGAACAAACTGAGAACATCAAATTGAGATGGAACTAACATTTTTAAAAGTGTGTAGAGATTGGATTCATAGACCCATAATAGATTTGTAAGATAAAATAGACCCACACTTGCAAGATAAAATCTATAGTCATAGAAGTGACCCCAAAGCATTCATTGATTTCAAAACGTTCATCTAATCTCCACTGACATTTTTGCATTGTTGTCAAATCCTATTCTAGTATGATTGTAGTCCCTTCCTGGTGTCCGTTTCCCATTAATATCTTCCTTGATATTCTTTTTATTTTGTTTATTTAAATTTCAAATTGTATATAGTATCTTTTTGAAGGATTCTGTGATCTGTCAACCATCACATTATCTTAGAGATCAGGCTTCTAGAAACTCATTGACTTATCTGGCAGTATAAAATTCCATGCCCATAATAAAATATACTTAAAATGAATAACCTGAACATTTAATTTTCATGATCATATTTAATCAGTTTTATATAGTTAGGATTATCTGAAAGGGGACATGTGACAGAAACATCTCAACCAGCTGCAGAAAAATCAAACACGTATGCAGACAAAGAAACTCATCTTTTTTATTGTAGAGCTTTCAAGACTTCTATTTCAAGATTGCAATTGATTTTATTGCATGAGAGGACAAGCTTTTTTAAAGGAACAAAAGATCATGACATCGTATAGTGTAAGAAAATCAGATATGATTCTTAGCATTTTGAGTGTACATAACTAGGTTATGATTGTGTATCACACATCCTTATTTTAAGAAATATATTAATATTTATTTATGATTATTTAGTGAGGATTTGGTTTTTTCTTGTAGGAATTGGGTAGTCTTTTTTATAAATTTTTCACGTGACCGGTGATGCTAGTGCGACACACTCTCCGGTACCATGGGGATGGGGGGAGTAGCTGCCGGTACCACAGGGACGGGGGACTAGATCTCGTGACCTCTTTCCTTCAGAATATGCAGTGAGGGTTTGGTATTTGGGTTTTACATTTTATTTTGTTTTGTAAGGAAATTGTTTTAATTGTAGGGATATTACTGAACATATTCAGTTAAGACGTTATTTAGGGGATTTGAGTATGAATTTTTAATATGAGAACTCTATTGACTTAATCAATTGTGCCGATATGAATATGTTTAGTTAAAATGTTAGGGGTTTTGAGTAGGGATTTTCAACATGAAAACTTTATTGACTTAACCAATCGGAATTACAATAATTTCAAAGCACCCACCCCAATACAATATATTCATTACAAGACCTCTCAATTTTAACTTGATAAGAAACCACTTAAACTGAAGAGATGACACTAAACATGTATTCTGACATTAAAATCTCGACTACATAATTTGAACCTAAATCTCAAACACAAGAATCTTATTGACTTAATCAAATAATCTTAACCCCACACACAAAGAAATAATAATATATTAATGCACAATTAAATTTTGATAATTGTTAAATAATTATAATTTATATATATATGTTTTAAAATGTCTTACAATTTGATACAAACAAAATAATAATTTGTCAAGAAAATTATGTTTTAATGAATTTGAAATTTAATTTATTTTAAAAAATTATAATTGTATATATTTGATAGCTTATTGTCATAAATAAATTTTCCTTCTAAAACAATCTTTGATAAGAAACAAAATATATAAATATCTAAGTGATGTTAAAATATGGCATATAATCTAATTCAACAATCAATGAGTTTTTTGGTTAAAAATTTGTAAAGTAACATAAATTTTACTTATGTTCAATCTACTTTTGATTAAATGAATATGAATAAAATAAGTATAAATTAATTTAGATTATGTAATCATAATTGAACATTGATATTATGATAATTTGTAATAATTATTAAATGTAGGAAATGTAAATAGAAAATTAATTTTATAATTAAAGATTGAGTAATCTTAAAAAATGTTATAAAATATGTAATATTTTTCTATTAGAAATAATGAATCTTGTATAGATATATCGAATCAAAATATTCTATTAATTATATACATGGATGAATTAACGGATTGAGGACAAACATGTGACCACAAATATTTTGTACCTACAAAGTTGTATTGTGTTATCGATAGATCTTTGCTCTTTAGTTCACCTAGTTCACCTTAAATTCCTCTATTCATCTTGATATGATTGTCAATATGTCATAGGATGACATGTTATTTTAGGTTACTCTCAAATATTTGTATAAATGATTGATAACCATAATTTTTAGTCATACATATGCTCCTAGAAATTTTGTGTCAAATTAGATTCATTTTAATGCACCAATTGACATGTGTAAATTTGAATAATATTCCTTGAAATACTTAGATATTTTTGATAAATAAAATGAATGCATTGAATTCCTTTAAATACAAGGACATGACAATAAATCACTCAAACATATGTTTAGTCAACCTTGAGCGAGAAGGGTAAGGAAAATAGGTAGTTGAATTTGAATTTAAACTTCTGAGTTTGGGAAAGGAGTGCATGACCTTGAGGATATCGATGACCAAAAACTAATCCTAGAACATGAAAGGGGCTATATCAAGGTGTACGTGAATCCTAGAATGATTATGCATCTCAAAGTATGTAACACTTACAAAAACGCATGTAAATAAATATTCAAACATAAAATATATCACCAAGATCCATATAAAGTAACAGACCTTGGAAAGTGTTATTGCATAGGTTTTCTTTCTATGTAGGAACTAGATCCATAGGAACTAAAGATGGATCTCTATAAGAATTTTTAAGTTTCTACAAAAGCTAAATTTGAGAGTGTTAATGACAATATATGCCCCTCTACAATTGGTGGTATTTGAAGGATACAATGAATTGTGGGAGAGGGAAAAATAATACATGAAAAGTATATTCAATTTAAGTGTATAAGAGTATCACCATATAATCATGTAAGTATATATAGCAAGTACTATAAATAATGAATTGTGTGTTGATCATTTAAATGTCTCGAAAGATAAGTGGGGTAAGCACATGTGATAGAGATAGGATCAATAAATAGCAATATTGCTCCTAGAATGGGAAAATTAAGATGATGTTGTGTTCAATGGTCAAGAAAACCAATGTAATTACATATAGAACTTTGACATGAATTCAAACAAGAGCATCAAGTCACGCAAGGCATGAATCCACAACAATGCATAAAAGGGGAAAATGATGTGTTCCTAAATATAAAGGTATGTCTATGCATATGTAATATATAAGGGGAATGAATCATGCTCCCTAGCATGTTAAAGTGGCTACTTAAGATGTGAGTTCAACAATGTAAGATATAAGCATGGAAGGTCATATAAAAGAACAAACCCCATATGTGTGATATATTGTAATAAGGTGCAAAGGTGTGTAAAGGAAAAATACATGATGCCACTTCTATACAAATATACAAAAATGGTGGCTCAAATTTAGAAAGGAGGGATTGCATGATGTCCCCTAACATAACTTGAAAGATGTATCAATCTAAGCTCATAATTGGTGTGATAATGTTGATAGATAAGTATGAGTGTTCAAAGATGTAATATATAAGGGTGTGGCCATTAAAGGATTTATATTAGAGATGGGCATAGTAGCACAATAAATATCATAAATTAAAAGGGTTGTGAACAAGATAATGATCAATGAATAGAAAAAAACCCCACCCCTATGCATAGTGGTCAATAGTAATGTATTTTTAAGTGCATAATTTAATTGGGGATTTCATTGGTATTCCTTCAAGAGTGGATAGGCCAAATGCATTGGTGTCATACTATGAAGTAATGGTAAAAAAACCAATCTAGTTAGGTCAAAACTTGCCTCTTAGCTCCTTTTTATCATATGGATTATTCAAATTTGCATGAAGAACCAAATTTCCAATTTGAAAGTTGTGTTGGATGATTCCTTTGTTATATATATTTCTTGAGCCTCTTTTATATATGTGTAAGTTATTTAATGTGTTCACTCATCTCTCAGCAAGGGTCTCAAGCTCTTGTAAATGGAGTTCTTGATATGTATAATCATCAATAGTTTCATGAAGGGAAACAAACAACGATGTAATCTCCAGCTTAAAAGACATTATGGAATGTGTACCGTAAACTAATGAATAAGATGCAAACTAAATAGGAGCATGTATGCAAGCATGGTATGACATAATTCAAGAACAATATGTGTATGCCAATTAGTAGCATGTTTATCAACCGTCTTCCTTAATATTTATGTAATTATTTTATTAGTGGCCTCAACTTATCCATTAACTTATGGATAATATTGCATTGAATTTTTTTGTTGTGTATGAAATTGTTCTAACAGTTTTTACCTCTTTATTTTTTAATGATTTACTGTTGAATTACAATAATGGATGTTGAACTAAAACTAGAAATAAGATATAAATTATAAAATTATAAATATCAAAAACCACGATTTGTTTAAATGATATTACTTCAACCCATTTAATAAAATAGTACATCAAAATGATAATAAACTTATTTCCTTCAGAAGAGGCCAGGGAAATCTTAACCACCAAATCAAGCTTCCATGTAGCAAATGACCATGATAATGTGTAGGGGTGAAGCTTGTGAATAGGTACATATTTAAGTTACTATGTTTTGGCATATAACACACTTTTGAACAAACTCATGTGTATCTTTTTCCATTTTGCTCCAACAACAACACATTTATAAGATCTTTTGTGTTCTAAGAATGTTCACTAACATGCCCCCACGGGCCTTTTCAAGGGAAATAGTATTTTCAATGTGCTTAAGGCACTGAAGCAATAAACCATTTAAGCCTCATTAGTAAAGTAGCCTTGGAATCAATAGATATTGAGTAGTTGATTTGTAAATTTAGATTTGGGTATTTGAAAAGATTGGGGTGGAAATTCCCTCAAGTCTAGATAAACATAAATTCCATGAAACTAGTCCTCAATTGTGGGTTTATCAACCATGCAACATGTATCATGAATGGTAGGTTTATTAATATATGTATAACCAAGGTAAATTGAGAATTTTCATCTTTCATGCTAATCAACAAAGCATCATTAGTCATAGCATCAACATGTCAACTGTATTTACATCAAATAACATCAATAGAGGATGAATTAAAGTATGCAAGAAGTTACAAGGATAGATCATGGTATTATATTATTTTTTCTTCCTTAGTTTTATAATCATCAATTATTTGTCTAGCAATGAGTTGGGAATTCTCATGCATATCACTATATTTAACTTGAGGGATATGGCAACTTGCAATCTGATAATTAATACCTCATACTTAGTCATATTATTAGTACTTGAAAAATTAAATTAAAACAATAATGGTATGAGCTCACTCAAAGGAGGGATCAAAATCACTCCCACCCCAAAACTAGTCATGTATCTATTGCCATAAAAAATCATGATCCAAAGAGAGGAGGTATCAACATGTAAAATATCCCAATTGGGGAATGAAGTGTCTAGTGGTTAACAAGTAGGATATGTTGTAGCTAATTGATCAACAATGACTCTTCCTTTAATATATTTTTGAGAGGTGAATTTAGTATCAAACTTATAAATTAGCATTATCTATTGTGCAACACGACCTAAAAATTGGCTTTCCACATGTATTTCATTGTTTTATGTTTACATGTTTCATATAATGGATCATGTAATGTCTTAATTTTTTGCAATGGAAAGACAACGTTCAAGCATAAATTTTCAATAAGTGTATATTGTGTCTTATAATCTAATAAACTATGACTAATGTAATAAAGCATATGCTCTTTACTATTTTTATCATTTTGAGCTAATAAACCTCAAGGATTATGTGGTGAATAGATATAATAATAAAGGATTGCCATAGGCATGAGGATCGAAGGGTTCAACAAGTATTTTTCCATGTCTTAAAATGCCTTTTGACAATCTTCATTACACTCAAAATTTTCTTCTTTCTTTAATAGATTTATGAATGGTAATTTCTTATCTAGTAATTGAGCAATAGTCTAATAGCTCCTTTAATACCACAAAGCTATGATGCATCTTTGAAAGAGGCATGTTAACAATAACATCAATTTTCTTAGTATCTACCTCAATGATCCTCTGAGATACAATGAAGCCTTATAAGTGGCCACTATCAACTCCAACTAGGCACTTCTTAGGATTTTTCTTACTTTGTATTGTCACAAACATTCAAATGTTTTCCTTAAATTTTGTGACATACCTACCACTTTGATTTTGCTAAGATATCATTTGTATAATCCTCCAATACCTTATGCATTATAATGTTGAAGATTAGTGACATGGCCCTTGGATATGTAGTTCATGTTTTTTCAATTCAAAAGGCATGATAACACAACAAAATTCTCCCCAAAGTGTAGCAAAATCAATCTTATGTTGATCTTAGTGAAAATCCATCCAAAAATGATAGTAATTCATGATAAATGGTATAATCATATTAATATTAGAAAGAGGAAAGTCTATGAGATGTTTTTTTAAGATTTATAAAGTTAGTAGAAATATGGATATGACCATTAGGTTTTGTAATTGGTACTATATTAGAGAACTTAGGTGAATAATCAATTGGTCTTATGAATCTAGCCTTTAGCATCTTTTATGATTCCTCTTTAACTATTAAAGTAACCTTAAGATGTATCTTCCTAATACTTTGTTTAACAAGTTTAGAATTAGGCTCTAAGACAATGTTAGGATCAATGTATGGCATGTCTGGGTATGATCATACAAGATATCTCCAAATTCTTTTAAGTAATATGGTCATATTACATTGTTTATATTGGCCTACACAATCACCTAGTTTCAAGATTATTTATTTATCTTTTGGATCCATTTCTATGTCATAAATGCCACCAACCATAAGTGTATTATAATCTTTAATGAATGGTTAAGTAGGTAAAATATCGAGGTCACTATTTAAAGATATAGAATCTTCCCCAAAGTATGAAAAAACCTCAAATACATGTAGGAATCCTCTATCATGGTGATATCTAGGTGAGACCTCATATGCCCCCAAGTATTCAACTAAAGCTTTGTCATTTGTAATAGTGTCAAGAGGAGGAAATCCATGAAACCATCATAGACTAAATCATGATAGACTAAAGGTAATTTAATTCCATTGCTAACAATGCATTAATAATAATTCCTTTAGTGTCATTATTCTTGAGGATTTTAATAGATTTATGAATTCCTTGTTGATTCAAACCTAATCCTTTTTCTATTATAACCAAGCTTTTATAGAATATTATGTCTTTTTCCATATGGTGGAAGAATAAAAGTGTGTACCACTCATAGGAAAGGGCACAAAAATGAGTCTTGGAAGGTAAAAATCATTGAACAACTTTGAATTAAGGTCCTTCATTTGAAGGTCCAATGCACATCACATGTAAACAAGATTCAAATGAAGCGGGGTTCAAATGAAGGTCATTTTTCATATTTTTAAACTTTGCACACCCAAAACACCTATAGGAAGGGACCTTCGAATGAAGGTACCTCTAAATGACCTTCATTAAAAGACCCTTATATTTCCCTCCTCCTTTCGGCCACTCAAATTTTGACAAAAAGTTATGTTTTGAAGCAAGGTTTGGACAATCAAACAGAGTCACCATGACATGAGTTTTTCCAAGATTGTAACCTTAAAGAAAGTTTTGTGAAAAGTATTGTTTCTAATATGTTTTGTTTAATTATTATACTATTTTTATTTTATAAAGAGAATTTGATATTTTTTTTTTTAAATAAAGGTTTTTGTTTAACTCGTGTGGAAAATTAAAAAAAATCTAAAAAAGATTACCACTTTCCATATTGTTGTCCTTGTTTCATTTTTTTTTTTAATAAATTCATTTGATATATAAAAATAATAATTATGAATTATGGCATAATCTTACTCTAAATTATAACTAATCTAAAATAAAAATAAGAATAAATAAACTTTACAACAAAAATTGCAAAAATAAATGCATGCTTAGACATTAATGTTAATTATTTATGTTTAGAAAATAATGAATTATCTTATTTATAAATTAAAATAAAAGGTTAAGCAATATGATTTATAATATCACTCATTAAAATATTATAAAGTATAAAAATTGTTATTAACAATTTTTTATAAGTGAAAAAAAATATTTTTAAAAATATATTTAGAATCTACACTTGAAATATCAAAAAACAATAATTCACATCATCTTCAACTTATTAATGATTGTCTTGTTACAATGAGAGAAAGTAAAAATTTAGTTAAAATGTTGATTCGAGTGTTGTCACCACATAATGACTATCCAACTTAAATGATGATAGAAGTTTTTCATTATGGTGGCTAATTTTGGATCCATGAGATATATCACCTTCATTAGAATGGGTATATATAAGACAATATGAAAGTGGTGTAGCATGTAAATCAAAATCAATAGGCAAAAGGGAAGCTCAATTTTATTGTTTTGTTGGTGTTCTCTAATACTTGATGTTTCAAAATATAAAGAGCCCCAATCGTTCTCAAGGTTAGGATGAGACATATGAGGATTAAGGATATTTTTTGGGGATATTGTAGGCATGATTAATTTTTTGGGAGATATCAACATTTTATCCTTTTCAATTATTTGGAAGAATTTGTACATGGATTCATTAATTATCATCACATTACTTATTTTGATGAATAAACTTGATTTTACAATGAAGTGTGGATGGGACATCACCCAGGAAATGAAGCCATGGATGCCCTGAAAAGTTATACACTAATGTAAAGTGACATAACCAATAGATTATGATATAACATTATCAAATCCTATAATGGTTATATCATATTTTGGGAGATAGAGTAACTAACTTATATCACACAATAGAATTTTTCACTACATGTGTTCAATCCAAATCCACTGTCACTAATGTAGGTTCTACATTAATGTCTCCATACTTAACTACAATATATAATGGTCTATATTCATCAAGCATGTGTAGAGGTGGTAATTCATGAGGTGCAAAGGAAATAGAATGATAATTTGTATCATACCCCAAGTGAGCATGCTTAGTTATAGAATGAAACAAGGGTATATCTATGGCATGAAAAGTAGGAATTGAACAAGGCTTAGCATGAGATGAGAAATATGAAGAATCATAAACCATATGAAATGTACCTTCAATATAAGATGTGTTTCCATAGCAGTAGACGGTGCAAGTGTATCATACATACCATATGGTGGACCATATGAAGGATAGGTACTCTAAGATAGTATAATTACAATCAAGCACACTACCATCACTCTCTATAGAAGAAGCATGCAACATATGATAATCATGGAGGAGTGAAGTAAGAGTATCCAATAGAGAAGGGAAAGTGATGGTCAAATCGTTAAATGAAGGAAATTAAGATATAATAGTGAAATTCTCTATAGATAATGTAATCACATTTATGTGATAGAATGGGTTTCAGGAAAATTCACTACCAACAATTCACCGCTGAAAAATTCACTGCCATGACAAATTCACCTCTTGGAAAATTCACCACCAGCAATTCACTGCCGTGGATAATTCATCGCATTAACATTTTTTCATATATATTTCCAAAACCTTGAGATTTTTTTTGCAAAAGAATAATTTCCACCACATTAATAACAAAAATATAGAACCTCGGTTATAATTTATTGACAATTTTACAAACAAATATAATGAAAATTTAAGCATTTACATTTAGACATCTAGAGAGTTGACATGGGTGGGAGCAGATTTTCGAACATTGGCATTCGGCGGGAGTGGAGTCCAACGACTTCTTCTCCTTTGTTTGCAAGTATTGATGGGACGCTGCAAGGGTTTGTCCTCTCTGCTCTGGTGGTTCTTGCTAGTGTGGAGGGCATCTCTTTAGCTGACGCGGGTTTGTGCGGGAATGGGTGTTTAAACATTGTTGCGCATGTTGGGGTTGTGGATGGGGTTCTCTCTGTGCAAGATGTGAGGGATGGTGTGGTCGGGGGCCCTGGTGCTTCTGATGGAAAACGTAAGTCTTTCTCGGATGCTTCTCGTGTCTAGTTTCCTCCTACAACAGCTCAGGTTCAACCTTTTCCCTATGCCCGTGCCTCCCCTGTGGTGGTCTGTGTGGGCCTGAGGTTGCTAAGAATGAGGATTTCTACATGCGTCAGGGTGTGGTCTACAAATTTAACGGTTTATGGCCCTCCCTTTTTGAGCTCCATGAGTGGGTTTCTGGTTTCTGGAAGCCTATTGTTTCTGGGTAGATTGACCTCTATCCCAGTGCTAGAGGTTTTTACTTTGTAACATTTTCTTCCTCTAGGGATCGTGACCGAGTGTTGGATAGGGTGTGGATATGGGGTGTTCATTCATTGTTCATCTGGCCTTGGACTCGCTCATTCAATCCTCTTATGGAGCCCCTGAATATCAGACCTATGTGGGTTCATCTACTGAATCTCCCTCTCCAATTTTGGGAGGATTCTTGTTTTGAAGCTATTGGCAATGCCATCGGTAGCTTTTTGAAGGTGGATTCCACGTTCCAAGATCTTGGGCATACTACGATGGCTCATATTTTAATCGATTTGGACATCTCAAAACCTCTCCATGGTGATGTGGTCTTGATTGTGGAGGATAGACCTTGGAAGCAACTTATGGACTATGAGGGGCTCCCTTTTCGTTGTAGGCATTGTTTCTCTATTGGTCACCTGGCCTCTGGCTTCCCTCTTGCTCATCGCAAGGGTGCTGCTACTTGGTGGAAGAATGCTCTCTCGAACCATCTCATGATTGGCTCTCCTTCTTTGGATGATTCCTTTGAGGAGGGTGACCCTCCCTTGACGGCTTCTCCCATGGAGTCGAAGCCTTTCCAAGCTCCTCTTTCGACTATCCATTCCGCGGAACCTTTACAACCTCGGTCTATTGTCATTGTACTATCGGACCCTGTTTGTCCCTTGTTGATCGACTCTATTGGTCATGTGATCACTCTTGTCTCCTCTTGTTCGCTGCCAGCTCCCTCGCTGCGTGGTGGCTCCTCGCCCAGGGTAGCTATTGTGGATCCGCTCCCTTTGCCTCACTCGGTGGATTTTGACTCCAAGTCCTCTTGGTTGGTTGTGCTGAGGAAAAATAAGGGACTCCCTAAATCCGTTGCCTCTTTGTGACCTTGGGTTCAGGGAGTCGGATTGGTCCCCTCTGGTTCTAGGGTTGTTTAATCCTAGTTTGTTGTTCTACAACTGCTGATCAGTTGTTTTTGTTGGTTTTCCTCTAGTTTTGGTTTGAACTAGCTTTGTTTTGGCCCTTTGGGCTCTCTGTGTTAAAGGTACAACACCTTGTAAATGCTGCTTATTTTATCAAAAAATATTCAAACATCTAAGAAGGGATATGTGATGAATTATCCACGGTGGTGAATCGTTGGTGGTGAATTTTCCATGAGGTGAATTTTTCGATGGTGAATTGTTGGCAGTGAATTTTCTAGCGGTGAATTGTTGGTGGTGAATTTTCCTAGAGCTGATAGAATGCTATTAGTGAATCAAGAACAAAGGATCATATATGACAAATAGTATAAGCATGTCATAATCAATAAGAGAAGCATAAACAGATACCAAGGATAAAGAGGTCATGAGAATCCATAATGTGAAGACAAGTGTCTATCCAAAGATATAGTGTTCATAAGAGTAAGCATAAAGGCTCAAAACTCTAACAAAACCAAAAAAAATAATTCAAAACGAGGCAAAATTTGTTTTAGATCAAATTGTTGGTCCTAAATCAAATATGAAAATTGTGTAAAATATAAACCCTTAAACCAATCCAAAGGTGGGTAGGATATTTGAAAGATAAAATATGTGAATATGCATACCAAACCATAGGAGAAAGATAGACCAATGAAGCATAAGGGTACGAGAGGGAAGATCATATCTAAGAGTAATATGTAAATTAGAAAAAAATAAAACTAAAAACCTTAATGTTGGTGTAGAAACCCTAAAAGATAAATGGGTTGTGTAAGATAGATTGAGTTCATCAAAATGTAAAGGAAAATAAATGTTCATTATGTTTAGTCTAGACTAATTAATTGAATGAAAACAACATAGGCATAATTAATCTAGATTAAGTAATTGTAATCAAGAATTGATATTATTACAATCTACAACAAGCATAAAATGCAAGAAATATTAATTAAAATAATTGCACTTAAATCTATAACTGAAAATGGAGTGATCCAAAATAATGCTCTAAGTGGACATAGGCCAAGAACCTGATTTTGCACAAGATTACGTCATTTGTCAATATCTATATATACTCCTCAAAATAAATCCAAAACTAAATTAAAAAATAATGTTAATATACAATTTTCTCCGTTACAATATTATAGTACTATTCTCAAACTCCACAAGTATGATATTTTATAAGAAAAAAGTTAATATTAAGTACAACCGAATTAGCAAGTTTCAATGTCAAGGACAGAAAATTTAAACAAACATTTAAAGATCAAAATGCGGATTTTAAGATCGATAGTACATTCATACCAAATCAACCATGGGTTTATTTCACATACATCGAGACCTCTACAATAATTTCAATCCAGTGCAGAGGTAAACGTAAAAGCTGAGGTTTATATACCTTCTTGTCTTTCTGTGATTTGTCATTTAGCTTAGCCAGCAAACTAATTGACCATAAATTGTCTTATAACAACCACCTTACCCAAAACATGTTGGAGTAAATCCAGCTTTTGTGTCTGAGATTTTTTTGGAGGCTCCATAATTTGGTCCTTGAGCCTAGCTTGTCCAGGAACCATAATTTTTTTCATGCATCTGTATACAACTAGAGGTGGTTAAGCAGGGGCAACCAAACCATGACAAGAAAAAGATCCAGAGCATCTAAAAGCAATGACAATTTTCACACACAGGTGGTGACTACAGATGTATCCAAATTCAGCAAGATTGTACAGCAACTAACAGGAATGCCAAATACAGGCCCTAAGCCTGAAAATTCTTTGCAGCTGGTCCTGAAGCCTGTTCCCAAAAAACCCAATGCTCAGAGTTTATCACCTGCTGAGAAGGTAATTTCCTCAATCACTACTCCTTGTTTACAAAGGGCAGAGCCATCTTTGCCTGTTAAACCATCTTTCATGGCTGCTGAGGATGAGTTCCACCTTAATACAGCTGCTTCTCTTCCTATTTCACTTCCTAATTTTGTTACCAGGGAGGAGGATGACATATGCAGTTTGGATTCCGAGGAACAACTTCCTAATTTTATTGTGGGCAAGGATAATGATATATTTAATTTGGATTCTGAGGAACTGTGGCAAGTAATGGAATTAAATACTAGAGAAAATCTTATTCTATCAAATGGGATGACCAAGGTTTGAACACCTGCTCTGCTTGCTGAGAGCTCCAAATAATTAGAGGATTTTTGTTTAAGGGCTTCCCCCATGAAGGGCTCTGACCAGGGAGAGTACCATGGATAAGGCGTGCCAACAAAAGTAGGTTAGAAAAAATATATATATGTGATTATCTGTAGTTATACAATTATTTGTATTTAAAATTTTCATATATTTATTTCTTATGGTAAATATTTTGGTTATGCCTAGTTTTTCTTAGAAATCTGGTATTTTTTTCTTTTCTTTTTAGTAATGTCTTTCTATTCACGAGAGAAAAGAAGATAAATATTTGTTATGTTCAAAATGCTTTTTATTAGTGATGTAGTACTCAAAATTCTGTGCTTCTATTTCTGTATGACATGTCTGCAACTGTTTATTGCATTTAGTTTTAATTAAAGTATAAATAGGTTTTAAAGGGTTCTTAAAATTTGGTTACAATTTTCAGCTGATCAACAATAAAACATCTAACAATTAAAAAATTACAAAACAGATTTCAGAAAGAATCTGAAACCTTAAATAAGGGAAAAATAACAACCAACAAAATTATTCTACAACACATCTAATTAGTGATAATAGATTTCCACAATCCATAATAAGTTTGCTGAGTGCTTCTAGATTAAATTAAATACACACAATCTAATCCAGAAGCACTCAGCAAACACATCTAATGTCAAACTGTTCTATAATTATTTATTATATTTAATTATTATTGATCTAATTAAGTGATTTAATACAGATTTATATTTATAATAGTGTATTGTTTTGGTACAGATTTATATTTAGTTTTATAGATCTTTCTTAAAATCTTTAGTGGCATGTTCTGTCCAACCAAGCTTAAAACTTCTCTTAAGAAAGATTGCTATAGAGTTAAAATATTGTGCGTACCTCAGCCCTCTGCCACTGATTTTTTAAGTAGTTCTTCCTGGTATGTTTTAATTGTTAGTGTAAATTCCTATTTGTAACCTCAACTTTTAACATGGTAATTGATTCCTGGACTAAAAAGGCTTGTTTCTTAGTGGTTGTGTTTAAAACTTGCATATGTAAATTTCTCAAAAATGTTTAAAGTTAGTATTATTTGAAGGTAAATGCAATACAACATATAGATGGAAGAAAGCACTCAAATTGAAGAGAACTAATTTATAGCAGGTTTTTCTCGAGGAAATAGATTTTATGGCAACACTCTTTGGATAGATCTATCCTGTGACAAAAATCTGTCATATTATGTTGTTGAATATCTGATGCTTTCGCTTAGCCTTAGGAGATGTTATATAGGAAGAACGAGATTTATGCCCATGAATCCGCTATTTGGATGCCGATGTTAATATGATGTATAGAAGCAAAAAGCAAAGGTGAAGAACAGGGGTAGAAAGCTTTTATGACTTGTAAACTAAAGAATGAATGACCAGATGATGATGATAAAACAAAAAGAGATGTATTGGGAAAGGATTTCTTACTGTTCTAAAGTTTATAATAATATCTGAGTTTATAAATAATTTTAACTCAGTAATTTCAGTAATTTCATTATATAAGTAATTTATCAGTAATTTCATTTTAAGATCTTTTTAGTCAGGAGATGGTTAAGAGAAAGGGGGAGTTCATTATCAAATTCAATAGTAGAATATCAATTTTTCAAAAAACAAAAATAACAGTCTGTTATTTCATAAACTATCTTTAATCTTGTGAATGTTAAAACTATTCTATTTTATTCTATTTTGACATGCAGATACTTAAATGGCTTCCAATTGTAATCAAGCAGAAAAACAGTATTTCCCTTAGCATAAGAAAAAACCCTATTAAAAATGCATTGGGAGTTTGACTACAAATGAATACAATGCAATAATGTTGTAGATTTACCATTTTGATGTATTGATTTTCTTGATTATGGAAAAAAATAAAAATAAAAAATTAGATTTTAAATAAATATACAATTGCATATTTAGTAGTCCATGAATTGGCTATGTTTTAGTAGAGAAGCACAATAGATTAATGAATGTTAAATTTTTAAAAATTGATGTATATTTTTATATTTAATAGTTGATGGTTATAAATAGAATTGTTTGAATTAAAATATATAATTTATTAATTGTGTTGATTATAAAAAATAAAAAATAGTTGCATTTTAGTTTTTTTGAGTTATGTACTGCATATTTAAGATTTGGTAAATTGATTTTGTTTGATTAAAAATTATAATGGATAGTTAAAATATCAAAAAGAAATTTGCATAATTATTATATATATTCAATTTTAAATATTACCATCATATGAACCAATAATTGTTAATTATATTAAATTACAAAGAAATTGCATATCAATTTATGTTGTTATTAAATTGAGTGATTTATAATAGTTGTCTAAAATTATAGTTGATTCTTAAAAATGTAACTTCAATAAATTTAAAATATATTATTTTTATATCATAAAATTTTAATAGAGGATGTGCAACTACTAGTTTGTGGCAATGCTTTGTTAATGGATTTAATGGTATACATAAAAATAATTTTTCAAGTAATTTGAAAAGATTAAAGAACAAATAATGAATATACACTTACAATGTGATGCATGAACTTTTGGACTTTTGAAGTCCTTGACACTAGATCTCAACAATTGAAGCTTTCTAAATTGTTAATATGGTTGTCTTTTCATGCACCCCAAAGATTTATATGAATGGTTTGATTGAGATAAGTTGGTTTTGAAGGGACCATAAACCCTTTAGGCCAAAGGTTATAGCGACAAAATAGTCAAAAATAACAAAACAACAACTATGCCTCAACATGGACCAGCACCAATGGAACAACAAACCCAACCCCAAAACAACAAACTAATGAAACAAAACCACAACTAACAACATAATAGAATAAAAATTCCACAAGTACCCACAAATCAAAAGGAAGAAGAGAGCACAAGCCTATTACAATTGATGCATGGCCTCCACTACCTCCAACTCATCGCACACAAATCAAACTTCTTTTAATGCTTATCTCATCCTTCCCTTTTTTGTTTTACTTGTGTTACCCTTGGTTGGATACCTAGACACTTTTGGCCGCATGGAAACATCTCCCCTAACTTCTCCTTTTGGACTTTGAAGCTTCTCTTCCAAAATTGCAAGCTATCAATACTAGAATTAATACAAGTTTTACTAGTGCCAACTACCTTTTTCAATATATCCTTAATATGTCCTCCTTTAGCTTATGGATCTTAAAATTTTGTTTTTCTATTTCAACTTTTAGGAAATTGGTGTATTGCAAAGCTTCCCAATGTTTCAAAATCAACTTATCGTCTTCCTCAAGCACCAAAACCTTTCCCTTATATTTTTTTTTATCTAAAATAGTCATTCTAACATTAAGCTTGTGAATTTCTATAAAAAACCATTAGGAAAGCAAATGGCATTTTTTTGTTTCCTTGACTAATTCTAAAGATTGTTCCACAATCTAGTTAATTACCCTAATAACACCTTCAAAATAATTTCCAGCTTATGATTTATATGAATAATATATTGTATGTCACATGGTTATTTCTTTATGTGGATGCTTTGAAATTTGTGTAGGTACCCCATCATGATGCAAGATCATCTAGGCTTACAAGAGTGGCTACTTTGCGAAAGGGCTAACTTCCAACTACTCTTGTTTACTAAGTTTGGTGTTACATTATGTACTTGTTTAGGTTGAGGGGTTCATAATCCATTCCCTTAGACCCAAGATTTTGATGGCACCCTAGCTATGTGCAAGGCCTATAGATAGTAAGGGTTGGAGCCACATCTTAAGGACAACTAGCTATGTGCAAGCTCTATAGATAGTAGGGGCCCCAAGAGAGGAATGCTTCAATTGGAAGCTTCACTCTCTTGCTTCAACTTCAATTGGAGGATTGCAAGAGAAGAATATGGTTGAATTATTGAAATACAATTTTGTCTTCATAAAAGAAAACACTAACAATTATAATTGAGATATAACAATACCATAATTTGAGATGTGCACACATGACCACTTTTTAAAAATTTGTATAATTAATTATATAATTAATATTTTTGTTAATTTTAAAGATGAAGTATATGACTACAAGTTTCTACCATATTAAAAAAATGATTTGTAAAATAAGTTAAAATAACATTACATATAGATCAAAAATCTATATATATATACACAAAAATAAATATTAAGAAATATATCTTTGAAATATTCAAATATTTTAAAAAATTATATTAAATAAACAACTATAATAAAACTATTCAACTAAAATAATACAAACAACTAATAAAAAAGCATTTAATTTATTCACATATAATTAAAGAATTAATAACAAATTCTTAAATTTTATTAGAACTTTGTTTTGATTGGCTCCTACTAATATCATAGCAGGCACTACTAACTCTTCTAAATACTTGCTATTGGAAGCTTATGGCAATTCTCCAATCTATATGAGTGATGAAACGTGTATATATGGTAACAAACAAAAACTATAAACCATCCTTCCTACATAAGGACAACGCTAGAGATCACCACAATCTCACCAAACTCCGGGAGAAAAAAATCTCATCCAGTAGAAACTTAGGAATAAAGTACATTTTTGGGAAAATAAGGATCACATATGTTGGGTGGGTGTCCTGTAAAACATCGATGAGAGCTGCTTTTTTTACAACTAGACATTCCAAACTAATAAAATAAGCTGTGAACTTCTCAAACAAAAGTAGAGTTTATTTAAAGAAATAAAAGTAGCTAGGCATCAAAATGGAAATGTCAATCATGGAGAAAGTGGTGATAGTGATAAATGTTTCTACAGTTTCTAATATGTGATCAATGAATGTTTTTAAAATTAAATGTAGACATGTTTTTTAATTATATTTTATGATTTTTTTATAAAAATGAAGGGAGAAATGTTTTTTAATTATATTTTATGATTTTTTATAAAAATGAAGGGAGAAAAGTAATGACATTATACTTAAAAGAGTATCAATCATATTTACAAACAATATAAATTGAAAATATATTACTCATAAATGTATTGTTTGTAGTTTTAATTAGAATATTTTATTCCAAACCCTCAAAAATCGAAGGTATAAAGAAACAATTGATTTTGTTGATTTTGGTAATATTCACAATTTTATAAATACATTATAATCATAAGGATGAAAATGCACCTTATAATATATTTACAAATAATAGATTAATTATAATTTAAATCTTACATAATTAATAAGTGAGTAATAAATTGATCACAATGAATTGATTGAGACAAAAATTAGATTGATGTTGAAAATAGAATGATAGAATTAGAACTTATATTGAATTAAATACAATATTTATTTTGATTGTTGCGATCTTTAACAAAGAAATGTCAAAGGTCTTAGAGTTTGAAGACCTAAGACACAATCACATAGCTGCAACCTGGTCAAGGTGACATAATTTTGTCTAATGGCACGATTGCATCCAAAGCAAAGACAGCCCTTTAGTGCCTACAAAAGCAGTTCACATGATGGATATTTGCATAAGGAAACAATGGGTGATGCTAAGATGCACCATTGGGACCTACTTAATAATAGGGAAGAGTGATATACTTGTTAGCATCAATCTCCAAATCAAAGTTAAAAGTGATAAAAGCAAAGAAATAACAGTGTTGTTGGACATTAATATACACAAACTAATTGATAAATAAAACGTACTAGTGTTAATAAAATGTCATCCTCTTTTATTAAGTAAACCATATGTTAGAATGGCTTAGACTAGTGCCTCCAAATACAAGTCTTAGCCATGCCTTAAAATATAACCTTAGACATAATTTGAATTTTTAGGCATATACATTAATTAGTAATGGTCATGTAGAAAACTTGTTGACCTTGGAATGCATACATTTTAAAAGTTTTGAAACAGGGGATGAGATTATGTCCTTGATCTAATCAAAGAGGCTAAGTAGTAGACATACTCATATCCAAGGCAATCAATTTTTTTGAGAAATGAATAAGATATATAAGAAAATTGATATGATGTAAAAGAGTATTAAATTCTGTTTAGGGTCAACGAATGTGTGTAAAAAATCTAAAAAGTATAATAAAATTATCTCCACAATATCATAAAACAAGTAAAAAATGTAAAGATGTGCATTTTTCTCTTTACAATAATAAAAGCATTTATATTTTTTTTCCTTCGACAAAAGAATTTAATGTCATTGTAGTTGATGCTATACACTTGAGAAGGGAAATGTTATTAGATTAACTCTGAAAGCTTTTATCACTTCAAAATAAATTGTTTATCGGCCTCTAGATGGAGTTGATGTAACTGTGAGAGGTGTTTGAATACATTTTTCGATGAATCTTATAAATGTCATTTCATTAGTCCTAATACACATTTTCAGTATTAAAACAGTCAAACCAAATCAGTATTATCTCAGATAATAGAGATGATACGAAGTAGGGCTCTAAACTATTAGTTGAACGTTACATTATTCAATTGGTTATATGGAAGGGAGTATCTACCAATAGAAGAAACAGCTTGAGAAAAATAACCTTTGATGGACATTCATTCTGGTATCACTATGTTTTGAGGGAAGTATCTAAGCATGGGAAACTTGGTGTAGTCTTTATATTGTTGACTACTCATGGAAGGGTATGTGTTATGATGCATACCCATAGCCTTGATGTTTTGTAGTAATCAATATCTATGGATTCATTATTTATTAATACAAAAATATTTTTCTCTTTACTTCCTATATATACGAACCTGTCATCAATAAAATATAATAAACATTAGCAAATTTTAATTCTGATAAAACTATAACAAAAGGATAAGAATATAGAGTCGTCAAACCCAAATGAACGTACAACCAAAATGTCATAAATCATACTAAAGAATGTGTTCTTGAGATCCAAAAGGTAGGAATAGTCCGTAGGAAAAGAGTAACCCACCCTCCCCTTACTATCCCCTCTTAATCAATTGGTTAATGAGGAAATAACTATTATTATATTGTCATTATTAAGGAAAGTACAAAGGAGGAGCCTGTAACAAAGTAGAATTTAAATCCGACGTCTTTGTTCCACAAATATAATGATGCTCTCCAAGAAGCCATTGGCTACATTTTGGCATTTTCAGGCTTTATACTGTACATATATTCGTGGATGGATCGGATTTAAAAATTTAGAAATTGTACTTTACATATGGTTACATGGTGCAAATTTTATGGTTTTTCATGGGTATGAATGTTTCAGAATCTTGAAGCTAAATTTTGTCCCCAAAAAAGGCTATAGCTTTTTTTTAATTGCTGGTATACACATACAAACTTGTGCACACCTATAGCACATAAATTTTTAATTACATGACTCTGCCATCCCTGTCTGGAAACTCTGACTAGCATAGATTCAAACAATTAGCCTATCAATGAACACATTGGGAATCGGGAAAAACCACCCAAAGATCCAACTTGTGCCTATCATCTTATCATCATAATTCTAGTATCCATTTTGTTTTCAAGATGCTTGCCTTTAACAGTGCATATGCCGATGTTTCAGCTCCAGCTCAATTCACAGTAGTTGAATGGCTTAATCTAGTTTTTGTTCACTGGAGTGGATGGTATGTTCTTACACGGTTACTGCTTATAGATGAATGTTGTAGTAGAGACACAGCATTACTGTTTAATTCTGCTTTTGTGGGATGGGTTTGAGAATTGTGGCAGTTTTCTGTGCTACTACTCTGATGGATTGACAAATTATCCGTTGGACAAGAGCTACTCTATTTAAGCTCTATCTTATTGATATGACACTTAAATTTCCACGGTAAGACAACATAAGAATGAAAGGGAAGAGAAATTAAAGGCTAGACTAACCTAAAGTGTTCATAGCTGTTATCACAAAACGCCTGAACACCATATGAAATCAAAATTATATTAACGTCCATGAACCATGAATGAAGAAAAGAAAGAATCAAGGAAAAATAAAGACAAAAAGTAGGTAAGAGGTGCAATGGATGCCTTGACCAATGGAAATCCAAAAGAATAAGATGTACCATTAAGAGCTAGTTCTCATATTCAGAATGACTTAAAATTTAAAAAATTATCAGTATGTGCTTAATGAAGAATGTCCTGCACAGATGGAACCATTAGGTATCCTCGAGAGAAACTGTGTTCACACGGTGAAAGGGTGATGAAGATATAAACAAAAAATTGTATGTCATGCAGGATGCTTTAATTGTTCCTCAACCAGTTCAAGGCAATGATAAAGAGCTAGCTCTATTGGGTTTAATGCGCATAACGTAGAGGTTGCAAAATCATCATAATCATTGGCATTTTCAGATTCAATTCCTGAGACCAGCACTCGCAATGGAAGAAGCCACTCTGAATGTGCCTTTTTCAGACAAGATTTGGACAGAACTCCAGTATAATTAGTTTTCCCTGCATAAAATAACACAATGCAAGAACATCAACATCTCACCCTTAGCTCTGTAGATACAAAGGTAAAGAACCTAAAAATAGATACCTTTTATTTAGGATGGGTTATAAAGATTCAAGGTTTGGAACCTGCAATTTTTTTAAAATTTAAACAAAGTGTTGGCAATGTATTTTCTAAATCTTCTTTATATTAACTAATTATTTTCGTATTATACCATAATATTGTAGTTTATACCCCATTCACTTCTTTTGGTTATCTTATATAATTCATTCCTTCTTTTTAATTTCTAGTAGCAGTTCATCTCTTAATGTTCTAGACCTTTTTGCTTTCACTCCAATGAAGAGTCATGGCCATGCAAGTACAGAGGCAAAAAAGAAATTCATCTCTTCAAAGCAAAAACTATAACCTATTAATATGCATTTGCTTCAACATAATATACAAAAAGAACCTAAAAATAGATACCTGAATCAAAAACATCTCACCCTTAGCTCTGTAGATACAAAGGTAAAGAACCTAAAAATAGATACCTTTTATTTAGGATGGGTTATAAAGATTCAAGGTTTGAAACCTGCATTTTTTATTTTTTTTAAAACAGTGTTGGCAATGTATTTTCTGAATCTTCTTTATATTAACTAATTATTTTCGTATTATACCATAATATTGTAGTTTATGCCCCATTCACTTTTTTGGTTATTTTATATAATTCATTCCTTCTTTTTAATTTCTAGTAGAAGTTCATTTCTTAATGTTCTAGACCTTTTTGCTTTCACTCCAATGAAGAGTCATGGCCACACAAGTACAGAGGCAAAAAAGAAATTCATCTCTTCAAAGCAAAAACTATAACCTATTAATATGCATTTGCTTCACCATAATATACAAAAAGACAGATCTGACAACACTTTTCTTTCCTTCTTTCTTTCTATTATCTGAAAAAACATCATCTATTAAGGTTTTAGACCTATTCGCTATCACTCTTTCCGTAAAGCAACAAATATTCAGATACAAGGAAAAAAAAAAGCAATCTTTCTCTTCAAAATAATGGTTATTCACAACTGAAATAAAAATGATACAAGGTGGACAGAAAATAAGACAGATCTGACAACTTCAGAGAACAGGCAAACGGTAAACCTAACCTTCTGGCAAACTATAAATGCAAAATTAGCAAGGAACATTCTAGCAGGATTTTGTTCTAAAAGATTCACAGAAACCCAAACTTCCATAATTTCCTTGTGCTCGCAGTCATGAATGTTGGTTACATGCTCATTGTAATAGAAGCATCACCAGAAAACATCTAGCCTTGTAACTCAAACCCCACCAATAATTGATGGTCTTCAAAATCCATTTGTTGATACTAAACTTAGCCAAAAAAGCACAGAGTTTATAAAGCTGCCACATACGTGTAATAAGCAAAAATGGCCATGGAAAGCAATTGGTTTGCAAATGCTTTAAAAAATAAGGATGGTTACATACTTATTGAAACAGAAGCAACGCCAGAAAATATCTAGCCTTGTAAGGTCAAACCCCACTCATAAATGATGATCTTCAAAATCCATTTGTTGATACAAAACTTAGTGAAAGAACACAGGAAGTTTATAAAGTTGCAATGCACATACAATCACAAATGGCTTGTGGAAGCAGATTGAATTGCTAGTGCTTCAAAAAACAAGGAATAGCTGTTCCAAAAGCTTCTAGAAGCATTAAGTCTAAGTTGCCAGTTTTGGTTCAGATCCTGGTTCAGGTTTACAGATTTAGTTCGTGGATCCAGCAAAAAAAAATTGGCAGCTGTTTTCATTTTGGGTTCGTCCATACAAAAAACATCTAAAAATAAAAAACATATATATATATATATATATATATACAGCCTAAAAGAAGGAATTAAGAATACCACATAGCATCATATAAGTAACAAAACCACCACAAACTCAAATGTCATTTAAAACATAAATGATAAATATTATAAGATATTCATTATTCAAGATTCAAATTCAATATTAACATAATAAAATCAGCATCATATGGATTTTTTAAATCATCAACATCATCATCATAATTTACTGCAGGAGCATTTGAAGAACCACAAGCAGTGCCATTGTCACTCACACCAAAAATGTACTCACTTTCGGTGTCATGCCCCCCAAATTTGAAATGCAAATAAATAAATAAAATAAATAACAATATAAATATTTAAAATATAACTATTTCAATTGTTAAATATTATTATAATTATAATCCTTATAATATATAAATAATAAAAAATATATAAAATTAATATAAATAAAAGATATTTTAATAAGAAACATATAATACATAAATATTAAATATGATAATATAATATTTATGTTTAAGACAAAAAGCACCGACCATGTAAAGGAAGTTTGAATTAAAATAAAATAAGTTTATTTTAAAGAGGCCAACTTCTTCAAGAAGTCGCCACCCTTTGGACAAGTCGCCCCTCCTTGATAAATCATCTCCTTTCACAAAAGGTGCGATGGGGAGTTTTAAAGGTATAAATAGAGTATAAGTGGAGATAAAAAGACATCACTTTTTCAATGGAATATTTTAAGCAGATTTAAGCAGAGCAAATAAAAAGAATGCAGCAGATATAAAAAAATATAAACAGTCAGCAAATGTAATTAAAACTATAGCAGCAGACATGGATCACATAAGTAATTAGTCTGCAGTATGCATTTTACATATAATATAAGTATTTATATATATATATATATGAATATTGTTGAACACACGGAATACTGAGAGGGGGGCTGAATCAATATTCTATTAAAACATTCAATTACCAAGGCAAACTTAACAGTTATGAGGAATGAAAGCATGAACAACCCATAACACACACAACACATGAACACCAAGATTTTTACGTGGAAAACCCAAAATGGGAAAAACCACGGTGAGGATTAACTCACAATATGTTATACCCGGTTATAAGATATTATAGAAAGGCTCACTGCTAGGTGGATTCACTGTCGCTGTTCACAAAGAAAAGAAAGATAGAAGTGGCTTCACAACCAAGATTTGAACTAATGAAAAGTGCATCTAACATATGTTGGATTCAGTTCCTTTGAAGTTCAATACACTGACTTAATTCTCTTTATTCAACTCAGATTACAAATCTCTGCTCTGCTCTGTATTCGCACACCTCTTTTCAACACTCACAACTTATTCGCACAATTCTGCAAAATTTTGCATTGTTGCTTGCATTCGGATGATGTACACACTCAACCTTGTATATATCAAACTCCATTGCAAACATCAACTAGGTCGGCCTAATTAGATGTAACCAGGGAAACCCAAGGAGGCGTCCCCTATCTGAAATGAGTTGTCCATGTCCCCAAGATGTCTCAGGGACAAGGGGACGACTGGGGGACGGTCCCCTAACGTTCCCATTTTTTGCAAATTAGCATGAAACAGTTCGAAAATAGGGGGAAAGGTGGGTGAAAAAAAGTAGACGGCTGACCATCCTGGGGACGGCTAGGGGATGCGTAGATGCCCCCCAACCGTCCCGAGGACAACTGGCAGTCCCCTGTGTTTCAACATGCGTTTATAATTTTTTTAAAAACCATTTTAATTAAAAAAATGTGTTCCATGTTCCACAGGACAGCAAGGGGCATATTTTGCGAACAGCATTCCAAAGGCCATTTTGCTTGTGTTTAAATACATACATACATATATATACACACACATGTATATGTGTCTGTGTGTATATCTAGAGGTTTAACTGTACATGAAACCAAAATTTAAGATTAGACATTCATATAATGTATTGAATTTCAAACTCATACATTCCAAATGATATAAAAACAATGTTCCACAAGATGACAGCTGATGCATTTCGGGGATGGCACCCTGGGCACCATTTTTGGGTGACAACCACATATATATATATATATATATATATATATAGATACTTAAATAAATTTTTCAAATTCAATATTTATTTTCTAAAATTAAATCAAAGATTCAAAATGCAATAGACATGACTTAATCAATCAGTGACAACAGTACAGCGGTTAATGCAATGTCCCACCCCAGGTGGACACTTGCTAACACAAATTTTATGCCTTGTTTGGTTTGTTTTGATAAATGTTTGTGATATATTGGAATGTTTGATACAACAATATAATGCAGCAAAACAGGAGATGTTGCAATAATAATTTTTAAAACTCAAAACTGAAATTGCATTGGAAATACACAGCTGAAAATTCCAGATTTTTATACCAGCTTAGATACTCAATATTTTCACAATATATTAACAACCCAGTTCATAAAATAACCCCTATTATCTAAAACAACAATACCCCGAAAATCTAGGAGTTACAATTCATGAACTCACAGGTAAACATGCCTTGAAACCCTCTGAAAATGGTTGCCAGGAAGAAGTGTAAAGTTCGCAGTAGTCATACAGTAGAATATACACCTCTTTGAATTACAAATGGTCATACCCGGACCCAAGCCAATAAATGCAGGTCTGAAAGTATATATCAGGAGGCCTAGAAATGTCTAACAACAATTCTGGAAATGTAGCAGCAGGCTGGCAAACTCCTTCACATGAACGCCTAGCATAGAATTTAAGTTTTCCCACAACAAAAATGATGCCAAAGTTGTGCCAAGTCCTTGCCATCCCAAGAGGAGGTGAAATGGTGTCAAGAAGATAGGTGCTTCAGCCAAGAGAGAAAATGCCCTTCATAAGAGACTATACGGCTTCTAGAAAAGACTTCCACATGGCTGTAATGGTGTGTGTGCAGCAATACTTCCCCTACAACAGATATCTTTGAACTTATATGATCAATCTCCAAACCCTTGAACAATCTTTGAAGATAATCATTTTCAGATTTGCATAAACTCCATTGATGCCTAGATGTGACCTTCGTATGAAGCCACCGACACAATCGAAGAGAGGCTACATTCTCCAAGATTGAAATTATAGCGAAACCCTAGGTTTCTTCTTCAAAGCCAAAGCTTCTTCAGAATAGACAAATGTTGAATGATCAAAGTATAATGAAATCCCTTTTCAAAAAGCCTTTGTATAATATTCAATTTGTATTTGGCTTCATCTCATTAAATTTCACTTTAACTTCATTTACTTTCCCTCCATTTGGTGCACAACTAAATAATATAAAGTATATTTTAATAATCGCTTATACCTCCCTTAAAATTGACACTTTATATTATTCCACAAGTAGGTGCCCATAATATGCACTTTATAAATTGACTTAAATGCACTTTATATAACTTGACTTTATAATCATTAAATACCCTTTTTAATAATAAAGTCAAACAACATTTAATGGTATGCACTTTTTAATTAATTATTAATAAAGTATTACTTTATTAATAATTAAAATGTCATAACTCCAAAAATACTCATTATTTCTCGATTCCGTCAAAACCAGGTGGTCAACCATAGAAACCACTACTCATCCAAATGCCTTTCCCAAAATAGAAAGGTTGGCCACTAACACTCAACTGACTTACTATAAATAGTAAGTGCCTCAAAACGAAACCAGAAACCTCTAAATATCTTAGCCTCAGAAAAAACCAACAATCTGGAGAGGTAAACACTATCAACTGCCACTTGAAGAGCTCATTAACGCCCACTGGACCTTCTAATCACTTAACACTAGCCTACGAAGGCCAACTGATAGGCTAATCCTCCGAACTCTGATGCTCATGAAAATGGGGACATTACGGTTAAAAATTTAAAGAAAAAAAGAAATTTTATAATATATCATAATTCAAATTAAACAAGAACATAACTCGATAATGAAGAGAATGAATGCGTATTGAGTATTGACAGAGAATGTTGAACACAAATGTTATATGTTAAGGTTCTATAATGTATATTATGCATACTTTATCCATGTTTTCATATGAATATTTAAAACTTCACTATATATTTTAAATTTCCCCTATATTTTATATAGTCGTCCCCCCGCCGTCCCCAAATTTGGCCTCAAAAATCAGAAACTTGGGAACTCGTCCCACTGTCCCTTGCTGTTCCCGTTCGGGAAACTTGGGGTAACACTGGATGTAACCCCAAATCATACAAAACGTGCCTTGTCGGCACTCAATTCAAATCAAAAATGCCTTCACGCCCAAACACATGCAATGTAGGTCAGCATGGACCTATAAGAGCTCCCTCTTCCATTTGTTAGTTTTATAGCTGCGGGAGACATTTTCTCCTTAATATATTCTTCTTCAAGGCAGGTGGGCCTTTCTGTTTTGAATAATATTTATATTTATTTCCTAGCCGACCTAGAAAGAAGGCCGCCTAGTTGGGTATAAATAGAGGATGAAGACCTCTCATTTGACAAATAATTTCATTCACTCAAGTTCGCACTTTAGCAGCAGTTCGCCATTTCTTTAGCAGCAGATTCGTTTTCAAGAAGAAGTGTCTTCATTTGTTCATTTGCTCAAGGAGAAGCAGCATTTATTATTGTATAAGTCTTGGCCATATTCGAGGACCTGATTTGTATGCAGATTTCTGCTCTTATTCTTTCAATTTATAAGAAGATATTATTTGTGGGTTTTTCTCCCTCGAGTAGGAGGGTTTTCCCGGGGTAAATTGCTGTGGTCATTGATCTGTATGTTGTATTTCTACTTATTTACATTTCTGACCCTAAAACTAACATGGTTTCAGAGCAAGTCTAAGAAAATATCTGATCAGTTTTGTTTAAGCAATCAAGTCAACTCTTCATCTAGGGCAGATCTTAAAGGCAAAGTATTGCAGATCTGAGGTTGCAAATTATTACAGACCTAAGGGCAGATCCTTGAAGGCGAATTTGTGCAGAAAAAGAAGATGGTGAACAGTGTCAAGGTAGAAGATAGGCTTGAAGGAGCATCAAACTTCAACTCTTGGAAACCCAGGGTACTCATTGCATTAGAGGAGAAAGATCTCCTTGAATTTATAGAAAATGACATGCCCGAGCTGTCTGAAGACACTGAGAAAATCCAATGGAAGAAAAATGGCACGAAGGCTAGAAAGATCGTGATAGACTCTGTAATGGATCACCTAGTTCCGATCATCTCCAAGATGAAGACAGCGAAAGAGATGTTTGATACTCTAAAAGGATTGTATGAGATCAATAATACCAGCAGAGCCCTTGCTTTGTGACAACAACTTCATCATGTAAGAATGGCTAAAGAAGATTCAATCATCTCATCCTTTATGAAGATTTCTGATTTGAGAGATCAGTTGAGCACTATTGGGGATATAATTGCAGACAAAGATCTTGTCATGTTGGCACTAAATGGTCTTCCTCAATCTTGGGAGCCCTTTATCCAAAGCATCAGTGGGAGATGTAAGTTAGCCAAGTTTGATCATCTTCAAATTGATTGTATTCAAGAAGAGTCCAAGTTGGCAGCAACAGGAGTTGGGCGAAACTATCATGATGTAGAAAATCAAGTTCTTGCTACAAATACTTCTAGAGAAAGAGGTAAAGGAAGAAAGAGGAATAGAGACAGAGAATCAGATTTTGCCCCTGAACCGAAGAAGAATAAGGATCTCTCTCACATTCAATGTTACAGGTGTGACAAGTATGGTCACTTTGCTCGAGATTGCAAATTAAAGTCTACACAACATGTTTCTACTGCAGAAATTGACAAAGTCGATTCAGAAAGTTTCTTATTCATCTCCGCTTTTTCAAGTAATGTTCAATCTGGCAGTGATACTTGGTTGATAGATAGTGGTGCTTCACGTCACATCACAGGCTACAGAGAGCATCTTACAGACTTAATAGAGAAAGAATCTAACTTACAAGTGATAATTGGAGATGATGGTAGCTATGCCGTAAAAGGAACTGGGGCCACTTCCTTCCAACTAGATTCAAGTATCCCTCTTCATTTGAGTGATGTATTGTTCGTACCTGGGATCAAAAGGAACCTTGTTTCCATTTCAGCCTTGGAGGACAAAGGGTACAAGGTTGCCTTCTCTGAAGGAAAGGTTCTTGCATGGTCGAAGAACTCCAGCATAAATTCAGCTCGTGTGATTGGCACTCATCAGGAGAACCTATACAAATTGTCTTTGCGATCAGTTTCTTCGAAGAGGAGGAAATGACATTCAGAGGGTGTCTAACAAACCAACAGAGGCAATCCTGGACAAGGAGGTCAGAAAGTTGATGTGTGTACTTGGAGCTTCAGAGGGAGTCCCATCATCAAGAAGATTTGTTGTAATGTATATTTCTCTGAGATGGAGAAATATGAGGTGAAATCCCTTGTAATGTATATTTCTCTGAGATGGAGAAATATGAGGTGCAAACCCTTGTACATCTCTGAGACTGAGATGTGTTTCTTTCCACACACGGGAGTAGCCATTGTGGACGTCATGTTGAGAGACTCCATGACAACATCACGTTAAGAGACTCCGTGATGAACCTGTGTACATCTCTGAGACTGAGATGTGTTTTGTCATGTTGAGAGACTCCATGACGACATCACGTTGAGAGACTCTGTGATGAATCTTTGTACATCTCTGAGACTGAGATGTGTTTTGTCATGTTGAGAGACTCCACGACAACATCACGTTGAGAGACTCCATGATGAACCTTTGTACATCTCTGAGACTGAGATGTGTTATGTCATGTTGAGAGACTCCATGATGACATCACGTTGAGAGACTCCGTGATGAACTCTTGTACATCTCTGAGACTGAGATGCGGTGTTCCATAAATGGGTGTAGCCATTGTGGGCGTCATGTTGAGAGACTCCATGACGAGGTTATCTGGAAAATACCTCCCTAGCTAAGAGGGAGTGTTAGTGTTATAGCTGCGGGAGACATTTTCTCCTTAATATATTCTTCTTCAAGGCAGGTTGACCTTTCTGTTTTGAATAATATTTATATGTATTTCCTAGCCGACCTAGAAAGAAGGCCATCTAGTTGGGTATAAATAGAGGATGAAGACCTCTCATTTGACAAGTAATTTCATTCACTCAAGTTTGCACTTTAGCAGCAGTTCGCCATTTCTTTAGCAGCAGATTCGTTTCCAAGAAGAAGCGTCTTCATTTGTTCATTTGCTCAAGGAGAAGCAACATTTATTATTGTGTAAGTCTTGGCCATATTCGAGGGCCTAATTTGTATGCAGATTTTTGCTCTTATTCTTTCAATTTACAAGAAGATATTATTTGTTGGGTTTATCTCCCTCGAGTAGGAGGGTTTTCCTAGGGTAAATTGTTGTGGTCATTGATCTGTGTGTTGTATTTCTGCTTATTTACATTTCTGATCCTAAAACTAACTTTACATTTCTGATCCTAAAACTAACACCATTCGCATCACATATTTAATCTCCGCAACTCTATAGATACATTAGGTCGGCCAGGCATACGACCTAAAAACAAAAATACTTCAATTGATCATCACCATAGGACGTGTGGACCTCAAAACATCATGCCAACTGGGAAGTACAATTCTTTGATACCTGTTAACATTCTCCCAAAAACGCAAGGTCTAACTCAAATCCATGGAGTGCGGACCAGTTAGGTTATAGCTAATGCATAGAAAACTGTGTAAACCATATATGTCAATCTTCTATTACTTGCAACTTTTGAACCACTTATCCAAATCAAGTGAAATTCAAAATTAAGATGCTATTGATGTCCATGAACAACATATTAGAATTGCAGAAGTAAATCTGTATGGACGAACAAATACGAACCAAATTACCGGAGGGCAGTGTGTGTTGAATCTGCCGGTGTAGACACTTAGCAAAAGTACTTAACTGTTTTGATGTGTGAATCAAACTCTCTTGCAAAATAACTCTTTTGCAGTCATCCTTCATACTGTTTTGACATCCATCATGTAGTGTTGACATCAATGACAATTCATTAATGACAAACTTCTTCATTCTTTCAACAATCTCCCCCTTTGTCATTGATGGCAACATGTGCCAAAACAAAACTTCTTTCCTCAACCATCTCTCCCCCAACTATTTCTCCAAAACATCTCTCCACACATATCTCTCCCCCTTTTACATCAAGGGCAAAGGGTGCTCCCCTCAAACATATATACAAACTGAACTAGTCTCCCCCTTAGGAGGTTAACCAAAAACTCCTAATACATCCGCATATGTACAAAAGAATCTGAAAACATAAAAAAACTGAAAAAAGTGTATAGAGATAGAAATGGTCAACTCAAAGATGTTGACCCCTGAAGCTTCTAAAGAACAGCTTGCCAAATAGATTTTCCTTCTTCCCAACTCTTCTTCGCTGTTGCAAGCATTCTTTGTAGAGACTCAAGCTCCATCAATGTTTCCTCTCCTTCCACAATACCGAGGTTAAGATTTAACTTTGATATTTTGTCAGTACTGGCAAGGGCACTTGAGATAGGTATGTGCTTTGTTTTCACCAAGTCCCTTAGCTTCCCAAGCTGCTTGATAATCTCTTCCTTTTGGCTCTGAAAAGTATAGAATTTGTCATGCAAGTCCACTATAGCAGTCTAGGTTTCATCATCTCTATCTAGTGCCAAATCATAGGCACTCGATGCATTAGTTATCTGGGACTCAATTGAGTCCATTTCATCTTTTATTCCTTGTGTGGCATCCGGCCACTTCGTGCAATACAAAACAATGTTTTTGCTTCTTCCTCACAGGCTTGTACTTCCTTCAAACATTCTTCAATTTTGGTATGTGTAGATGCACATTTCTCTGTGATATCCATCAGCTTCTTCTCTGTAAGCCTTGTCTCAACCTCTGTTTCCACTTGTCCTTTCAATCCGAAGGCATATTCCTTAAAGGAATCAATCAACAATTTGAAATTTTCCACAATAGGTAAAGATGTATCAACATTTGTTCCTGGTGTAATCTCCTCTAATTCCTTTACAGCTTCATCCATTAATTCATTGCTCTTTTGATATGTTTCAATGATTTCTTTTCTTGTTGATGCATTAAACACATCACCTACTTGCAACTTATGTATAAGAGATATCTTATCTAAATCAACACTGCCCTACCATGGGCAACTGCAACAATTGAGAACAAACGACCGGTTGAAACCTTAACTATTTAGACAACAAACCTTTCAAAGGGTTACCGGAGGAGGATTCATCGGGGGGCTTGGGTAAATCCTCAGACTTCTCTGCTTCTTCATTCTTTATGGTATCAGGATTTTCTTATTCTTCTACCTTTTTTTCTTCTTCACCGAAGATCTTATCTTTGTCTTCATCTCCTTCATTCTTATCCTTCTCACCTTGCTTACCCTCTTCACCTTCTTTCTTATCATCATTCTCTCTTTCCTGATTCTCTTCATTCTCATGCCTTTGCTCACCAACTATATCATGCTTTTCGCCTTCACCAGTGTTTTGTTCTGTATCTATCGAAGGAACAAATGTCTCTGAGTTTCCTTGATCTGCAGTCACCTGTGTCACCAAGGGAATAGGAGTGTTATCCTTTGTGGTTTTGTCTCCGATCATAGCAACATTCTCATCTTCAGTATTTCCTTGCATTGGTTCAAAGTTTTGAGGTTACCTTCACGATCTCTATAGCTCTTTGTGCAAAAAGGTTGTCAAAGACAATGCTTGCAACCCTCTCACCTTCAAGCTTCTTTAAATAAGATGAGTCTAGCCATGCTTGACTCACAAACATTTGTTTCAAAGCAAACAAAGAACCAATAATGCTTTGCAATGTTCAGAAAATGTTGCAAACCTTGCGACACTCAATTTTACCAACTCTTTCCCTTGGGTGTGATCTCTCATCAAAATAAAAACCCAAGGGTGATTATGGAAACAACTAGTGTCACCCAATCAAGTTTGCCTATGTCCTTCAAAAGAAGGTCAAGCCAATTCGTTGCACAAGGTGTCCAAAAAAATGTGTTATGTTTATCTTGGAGAAAGCTCCCAACCACCACATATGTTGTTGCAATATCAATGATCTTCCACCTCTTTTAAGAAACAAACTCTTTCCCTTGGATGCAATCTCTCATCAAATTAAGAACCCAAGGGTGATTATAAATAAATTTTGCGATGCTCCTTGCATCATCTACAAACGGTGTCACCCAATCAAGTTTGCCTATGTCCTCCAAAAAAAGGTCAAGGCAATTTCCTACACAAGGTGTCCAAACAAATATGTTATGTTTATCTTGGAGCAATCTCCCAACCACCACATATGTCGGTGCAATTGATTGTTCAACCTCCTATCAATAATCTCCCATATGTCTCCCTTGTAATAGTTTTTTGATAGACTCTTTGGCCCTATCCATTGCCTCATAAATATACCCCACTAGGTTTTGATCCCCATCTAACAAATTTATAATGAAAAACTTAAATTAAAAAGGTAAAATATTCAATTTGAAATTTTGAATTTAAATTCAAAGTTTTGAGGTTACCTTTACGATCTCTATAGCTCTTTGTGCAAAAAAGTTGTCAAAGACTATGCTTGCAACCCTCTCTCCTTCAAGCTTCTTTGAATAAGATGAGTCTAGCCATGCTTGAATCACAAACATTTGTTTCAAAGAAAACAAAGAACCAATAATGCTTTGCGATGTTCGAAAAACATTGCAAACCTTGTGACTCGGTTTTACCAACTCTTTCCCTTGGGTGTGATCTCTCATCAAATTAAGAACCCAAGGGTGATTATAGATAAATTTTGTGATGCTCCTTGCATCATCTACAACAAGTGTCACCCAATCAAGTTTGCCTATGTCCTCCAAAAGAAGGTTAAGGCAATTTGTTGCACAAGGTGTCTAAAAAATTGTATTATGTTTATCTTGGAACAATTTCCCAACTGCCACATATGTTGCATTATTAATTATGATTCGCACCACATTTTCAATGCCCACCTCCATGACAATTTCCTCCAACATTAGATACAATGTTTCTACATTTAAAACTTTGTTAGAGGCATCCACCGATTTCAAAAAAATAACCTCACCATTTGAAGCTATCTAAAAATTGATAATCGTGTGGTTTTTCCCATCTATTCACCCATTTGAAAGAATAGTGCAGCCATATTTTTTTTCGTTCCTTCTTTTGTTCTTCCACTATTAGCCTTTCCCTTTCAGTTGCACTGATGAGCAACCTAACTACAAAGTGTAAGTACAAAATTTTAATTTTTCAATGCAAAAAATAGCATAAATTCAACATAAATTACTATTAAGTATAAATTAGCATAAAAAATTAAAATTTACTAACCTCCCACTCAAGTCTTTGCGAGAAGGCACCTTGTAACCTTTTCCCGCAACTGTAAATGGAATTACCAAATTCTCCCAATAATGACTATTGGCCACATTGAAAGGAATGTTGTTGAAGTACCAAAAATCAGTACATGCCATATCTGCATGCTCATGCACCGCCCTGTTCCACCCTGTAGCTTCCAATGATGGTTGTGCTCCAAGTGTGTTTCTGGGCACAAAAAAATTGCGGCATGCATGTAGGTGTAGGCATTGCTGCTAGAACTCCAGTAGAAGTAGATAAACTAGTGGTGGATGTGCTTCGGATGCACAGACCACAAAGAGACCCCACTATGCCTTAACATGTCGTATCTTCATTTGATTTTGGTTGAATTTGAGCACCATGACCACCAACTATGGATATTGTTATGGCTGCCCTTGTACTCTCCTTTTGCAATTTTTTCTCTTTTGAGGCTGCAAGTAGGGCATGAAGAGCACATAGCAAATACTGAGGGGGGCGAGGGGAGAGGGAAGCGTGAATCGGTATTTTTAACTTTCAACACTTGAAACCATATGAATCAACAATAAAAATAGTAAGAGCAAACATAAGACAAGATGAACATCGATATCACGTGGAGAACCCTTTTGAGTAAAAAACCACGGCAGAACTAAGCTTTTATTTATTTTAAAGGGCAGCAGCCCAAAATACAAAAGTGAGCACCAACTCACTGGAAGCACCAACTTTGAACTGCTGAAGCACCAACTCACTGAAGATTACAACACTGCTTTCCTAAATTCAAATACAATCTTAATATGACTCTTCATGTCTTGCTTATTCTATAAGATACAGAATCACCCCACTCTTAATCTCATAAAAAATCCTCAGCCTTTTTCAAAAACTTTAACAGCAATGACTCCACCTGAATCATACACACCCACACAACATTACCTTTTTACTCTGCATATAAATACCCGTGTTCAAACTTCTAAAAAATGCACGCAGACCTTGACTGAGTGGGCCCTCTTAGTTCATTCACAACAAGTCTCCATTCTTATGTAGCCACTCAGATTCACGAATATTGATAATGAATATATTCAGTTCCAAAACTGAAAGAGCTTACATACAGCCCATGCCTTTTTAAAAGAAAGGTAGCGATGGCTTGAAAATGATATCATCTTTCACACGATTTCAACCCCACATTTGGACTCCTATTACAAAATGATAGATTTCTCTCAAACAAAATGATGGCAAAATGACTCAAAAGGATAGCAAAACAGTGAGCTAGTTAGCAACACTTGTCTGTCAGTTGGTTGCATGTAAGGCAAGGGCATGTAGTTAGCAAACTCAATGCACAGAATTATCACCATTGATGGATGTAACAAGAAGACACCACAGGTTGGTCTCTCACTTCTACACACAAAGTAGCAAAAAGCCTTTACATGTTGGCTCCACAACTTCCTGCGGATTCGAGTGGTGACTGAACACCACCATCTCTCTCTCACTCATGCTCTAAACAAGTAGACAGGAAGCTTTGTAAGTTGTCTCCAAAGTTCCTCAAATAAAAGGTACACCGAGCTGGTGACTCTTGTACTCTGGAAATAAATTAACAACTGACAGTAAATATTTTACATCAAAACATTTAAATCAAAATTGCAGTCAGCAATTTCAAAGCTGAAATCTGACATCAGGGTCCCAACAGCAACAGTTTTGGATGCCAGATGCAATATCACTAATAAGTACATTAAAGGATGAAGATTTTAGCTGATACCCAGAAAAATTAAAAAACAGACCATGACATCCTCCTATGTGCAGAAGATGCCTAATCATCCAACTTCAATCCCAAGCGATATAAATATATTTTTGAATGGTTATTTACATAAGAAAAGCCTGTAAATACAGGTTAAAAAAATTGCAAAAGACATTCAATGCTTCCAACTCCCACCTAAGGACTTTCAATGGTCAAACTCCTTTTGAATCTATTTCTATCTACTGTTTGAATAATTCCAGTAACCCACTTCATATGGGTCTGACTGATGTATAATAAATAACTAAGATAACATAATCACTGTAATAAATGCCCTCATCATTAACACTGCTCAAGGCTGCTTGTTGTTTGCTCCCTAGGGTTTCTAGATTTGTTCTTTATTTGATAATATGAATTATGTAAACCCTGCCTGCTTCGATTAAACAAATTTTATCAAAAAATTCTGTGCAGTCAAACTTCTTTGAAGCTATATCTAAACCAGAATTTAATTGAATTTTAAACCAGATGAGTTAGCTTATGGAATATCAAGTCTGTTTGTGTCATTGCAGCTTCTTAAAAAAGAATGCATTCAAATTATGACCAACACAACTCTCTAAAGTCATCAATAACTGGAAAAACTTGATTAAATTTTAAAACAGACGAGTTAGCTTATGGAATATCAAGTCTGTTTGTGTCATTGCAGCTTCTTAGAAAAGGATGCATTCAAATTATGACCAGCACAACTCGCTTAAGTTCTCAATAACTGGAAAAACAATTTAGGGCCAATTGGCCCCACATATAGTAATCAAAACCTTCACATGCAGGCAAATTGAATGTAAACAGAAAAACTTGGATGGTGCTTGCCAAATCTCTAAACATTAGAACCAAAAGAAAAGGAGCTAAAAGCCCTTTCAGAATAAATTTTTAGACATGAAAAGAAAATGTTCAATCACTACTTAAATCCATAAGCATGAACTTTCTAGAACACTACATAAGATTACAATTTTAAACATTATCCACCAAACCAGCTCTTTGCAAGGCATGCTGAAATAGGATAAATGGAGGATAGAGGAGGTAAAATTACCATTAGACTCGATCATCAACAGAAACCTGTATAAATTGAGTGCTGCTAAAACCTGCAAAACAATTATGGTTAATTAGATACTTCAAGTCATTGAAGCCCATGGTAAACATAAGCACAGAAAGAACATGATCAAAATTTGAACTCCTATTTCTATTTAGAAGTTAGAAGACAAAATTAATAGTTATTGGATATTAAAAATGACCATTATAGTCCCTACTCATGTGACTACTAGAATTTGCACAAGTTACCTGAGTGCAAGTTTCCTTCATTTGCCAAATAATGGTAATTAGTGCACCTTGCAAGATATAATTATATTTTGACCGAATGGTTGAATGAGCTTAATTATTGTTACAAACCAATGAGTGCACCATTTGAAAAAATATCCAGGGAAAAATAAATTGATATTCAGAAAGAAAAAAGGAGGACTAAATTGGAACAAACAGAAAAGGGAATGACATCTCACACTATAGGTTCAGGGCTTTAGAGATAAAGATAAATCTCTAAATTAAAAATGTGATTCAGAGAGTGGTTACCAGGAAAAGGAAACAGAAATGGAATAGAGTAATAGTATCAGAAGAACCAAGTTCTAAATCAGATACCTTCAGGGGACATTAATCACTGTATCTGCAAATCCCTGAAATCCTTTGGCATATGATGATATTGGAGGATATTATGAACGATAAAAAGTTATTTGTTGAGTGGATAGCATGCAGTTGTATTTTAATTGAATATATACTGCAAAGCTATGATGACAACATTGTTGAATTGAGTTTCACAAAGGAATATATGAAAATGGATTCTGAAAAAATTATACTTAGATGTCAATGTCTATTGTTTGAATGGCAAGGCAAACTAAAACTGATGAATACACTCTAAAGATAACTCATACTCCCCAAAATGTCAAAGGATTTTTTATTTTAATCAGAATGCAAGAGGAAATATATAATACAACTTTTTTTTTTTCCATATATAATACTACTTTGATTTGTATCATTTAACTTATATATTAATTCTTAGGATGAGTTCAGTAAATTTCAAAGAGATAACCATACCTTCATAACTTTAGTAAATGTCTATGTTGCTGGTTTGCTCAGATTACCCCTTGGATCCAGGTCCAGTGCAACCTTGTTTGACAATGGTTCACCTTGGGCACTGCAGAGCACACCCAGGTTCACCTGGGTATGCTGCTGTGACCCAAGGCCACTCTGCAGACCAAGGGTGAACCCACACCAAACTGGGTTCCCTTTTTATTTTTTTATACTTTTATTTTAAAAATTTGTTTTCTATGCCTCATGGGTGGGTTGACTAGTCAACCTAAAAAACTAACTCTAAACCCTATATTTGACCTCAAAACAACTTGAAACACAAAAAAAAACACATTCACTGCTGGCCAATAACCTTCATTTTTTTAATAGTTGGATAGCCAGCATATTTTTACTGCAACCTTGTGGTTCTTTTAATTGACCGACATCATCTAATGTCAATAATGATAATGTTTATGAAGAGCCACGTGACAAAGATTGCTGAGTTTATTATTTTAATATTGAACAATGAATATGAAATATCTATCTGTTGATGAATTGTAGCTTAGGTCAGATATAAAACTATGATTGCTATAATCACCTTCATCTTTTATATATGACAAATTGCTCTTCATATTTAATATTTCTAAATAAGTAAAATCGAATTTTATAATGCATGTATAAAATCGAATTTTAATAAATGATGTTCGAAATTCATATTGAATTTATATCGGAATTCTTATGATTTATACCCGCCATGTGTGAGGGGGTATATGTGTTAAGTTAGTTAAACTAAATGATATTCGGCTGTAGAGAAGGCCCGTGAGCCCAAAGGGACACGTCCTCTCAAGGGACGCATCCCTTGGAGGCGAGCCTCTCTACATACAAATAGGAATTCCAACATTGAATGCAAACATCGAAATCAATTAATGTTCTGCAATCAGCACATTCGGCATCAAGTGAAGAAATCTGGAAAACATCTTTTGACTTAGAATTTCAGACCTTAGTTTTATCCTAGTGTTTTTTAGGATCCCATTTGATCAGATTTGATTACATTTACATGGTATCAGAGCCACGTTGTGTGAATCCAAATCAAATCTAAAATCAGATTGCTCAGAAATTCGTATTTTCTAAAATCGAATTCACATCACATTCTTCATAATGTCAATTGTGATCAGATTTGAAAATCGTCTTGCAAGATCAGATAACTTTGCATCATGGAAATTTAGAATCATGATGATCCTAAAACAGAATAAACTAGACTCACTTATGAGAGAAACTATTAGGGAACCAAAGGCTGAACCTAAGAAAATTGAGAACTTTGTGTTCTATACAGCCCTTTCTAGTCAAGTATCTGACAACACTCAAAATTGGGTAATTGATAGTGGTTCATCCAGACACATCATAGGGTTCAGAGAACACTTGGACTCCATGACTTAAAAGTCTGATGAAGAAGTAACCATCGGGGATGATTCTGCATACCCTATAAAAGGGGTTGGAACGTGTTCCATCAAGTTGAAATCTGGGATTTCTCTGCAACTTACTGGAGTCTTATTTGTACCTGGAATAAAGAGAAATCTTATATCCATCTCTGCCCTTGAAGACAATGGTTACAGAGTTACATTTATGGATGGTAAAGTTCTAGTATGGCCTAAGAACTCAACTATCAAGAAAGCCCATACCATAGGCATAAGACAAGGGTACCTTTCCAAACTATGCATTGAGGTTATGTTATACCCAAAATGAAATTTTTGGCATTCTGCTTAAATTGAGCTAAACAACGTAAAAATGCCATCGAAAGTATGTTTTAGGTCAAACCAAATATGAAATCTTTGTGGGTTTCCGTCAAGGAACCTATGGTTAAAATTCTAAAAAAAAATGAAAATTAGGGTTTTACACCCCTATTTTTATGGAAACCCTAAACAATAGGACCTTCCCGGAAATGATTGAAAATAATTCTGATAGGATTAATTGCCTTCACGATCACACTGATCAAGTCAAAATTATCAAAAATTATGTTTTACTCTGGTGGGTCTATTTCTATTTTTCAGGAACAAAGTTAGGAGCTCCGCAGCCATTAATGGCAGATTGGCCAGTACCAGGTGCTGAAAGCTAAACCTCAAAAGCTTCAACGAAGAAACCATGGCGGAAAAGGATGAAAATGATGTCGTTCAACAAAGGAGATTCTCAAAACGAAAAAGGCCAAAATTTGGCTAAGTCTGGAAGGTGTACGTTTTGTCTACCAAGGCAAAACACAGTCTACAGTGGCTAAAAGCGCCCCTCTTGAAGAAAGGTGCCCTTGGATCTCAGAGGACAAATCAAATCATTTGGCATTGTCAAAACAGTCATCCTCTTCACTTTCATACTGGCTCGACAACGAAACAATTAGCAAGATCATCTGATTCAGGGATCATTGACCAAACCGTAAGCGAAGTATGGAGGATCCATTGACGACAAAAATGCCAAATCAGAGAGCTTCAAAGCTAAAAGTGCCCCTGCTGGCCAGGGGCGCCCCTCAGTTGCAGGCACCAGATGAATCCAAAAGCTGCAGCTCTATACATGATATCTTTCCAGCTTCTTCCCAGCTACGTGATCAATCTAACAGCAAGTCCATAAGACACACCAGACGATCACGAGATGAGATCAAGCAGAAAAAGCCAAATTTGAAGAACTGGAAAGATAAGCCAGAAAATGGCTAAGGCATGGCGAAAAGCGCCCCTCTCAAGGAAAGGCGCCCTTTCCTAAAGGTATCCAGATTCAGCCAGAATCTTCACTGCCTCCCAGGATGACCTTCTTAGCTATGACCTATCTCGTCAACGAGACTATCAGCAAGAACTTCCGACAAATCAATCAATTGATGGAGGAGGTCAAAGACTGGCAGTCCACAACCAAGATGAAACCAAGCAAAAGCTAAAAGCGCCCCTGCTGGCCAGGGGCGCCCTTTAGTTTGAAGGCCCAAAACTTGCCAGCTTCAACTGAGAAGTTAGGCATCGTGAACAAGACGGAACTGGCTACCCGACACATCGTCAAGCAGAATCATCTAATTCATCAAACATCAGGAACGTCAGATCAAAGCAAAGAGGGTCTGAAAAGGTCAAAACGAAGCACAAGTCAATGAAAATTGACTAAGGCATTGTCAAAAGCGCCCCTTTCAAGGAAAGGCGCCCTTCTTTCTAGAGACCTAAACTCAGTTTTCTGAGTTAATCTCTCCCAGGCATATCTAATCATATTGATCCCGCCTCGACAACAGAACTGTCGGACACTGCCTGAGATCAACTGAGTAACCTGAATCGAAGAACAAACGGGAGCACTTCAGCTTGCAAAATAGACAAAAATGATCAAACTCAAGGTTGGACGCCTAAAAGAAGTCAAACAGAAATGTTGACTTGAGTTAGCAAATTTGGAGCCAAAAAAAGAGAAAAACACTCCACAATTAGTGGAAATCATCTTTTGGAACTCCAAATCAGGCCTGAATGATGAGTTATCTTCCATACTTTGTGGATCTTAACCCTAATTGCCTTATATTCATGCTAGGCATCCCTTTCCTCATTATTCTTTTTGCAGATTGAAGGATAAAACATCAAGTAGCTCCCAAGAACAAGTTTTCAAGATCTTGCAAGGGTTTTGAACGGATCTTCAATATTTTTGAAGATCATTGGCAGTAAAAGCATTCTTCTACCAAGATTGCTTCCAGAGACAGATTATTGCAAAGTGGCAGTTTATAACTTCCAATCCATCTTTTGTCTACTTCCTCTACTTCTGTCTATATTTCTTTTGCATGTCACAGGAAACGACAGATTATCACAGATCTGACCAACTGGGTATGATCAGCACAGCTTTTTCAACAAAACCCACATGGTAGATTTTTTCAGAAAAGTTAGCTCTACTGCCCCTATTTTTTAAGGTTTCCGAAAAAAGTCATAATATTGAAAAACAGACAAACTGGGTTTGTTTGGCTTTGAAGCACGAACAAAACCCACATGGTAGATTTTTTCAGAAAAAGTAGCCCTGCTGCCCCCATTTTTTAGGGTTTCCGAAAAAGTCATAATATTGAAAAACAGACAAACTGGGTTTGTTTGGCTTTGAAGCACGAACAAAACCCATGTGTTAGATTTTTCCGAGAAAAATCACTTTCTGGTGCCCCTGCTGCCTCTGCCACCGAAGGGCTCTTGCATGTCAAAGAAAAACTCGTTTTTTCGAATTTCTGACGATCTGGGTCTGTTTAGAAAATCATTCTTAACAAAACCCATGTCTCAGAATTTTTCGTAAAAACTACCCCCGGCGAGGCTATTTTTAGCAGTTCCAGAAAAGTGTCAGAACAGGGTCAAGTGCCCAGTCAATATTCAAGGTTTTCAGAATGCAGTACTCTCAGGTACAATACAAGACCAAAACGGTCTTATACCATGATTACCTGAAAACGACTGATACAGACTTATGGCAGAAAAATCCAGAGGTCAGTTCTGAAGACTTGGAGGGCATGAATCAAATCACATTGCAGAACATCGAAGAATCCGGTTTGTTTCAAGCAGCATCTATTCCAATCACCTTACAAAGCATCGAGCTTGTAATTGCTTGCACTAAGCATTACAACCCGACTACAAGAGAGATCCTATCAGTAGACGGGAGGGTGATTTGCAGCTTGAAGCCGGTGGACATAGAGACTTGTTTTGCAATTCCACCATGCCCTACCAAGAAGGTCATATTAGTGACAGAATGCGAAAAGGCATTCGAGGCTTCGAAGGACAAGTGTTCGCTTATAATGGTTGAACATTGGCTGAAAACAAAGAGAACCAACTTGCCCAGATTGGTTGGTAGAGGAGAATTCAAAGACGAGTACGGAGTGCTAATCACCCTACTCAGCAGAATCACTGGACAAGAGGAGGGAAAATCCTTCCAACCGTGGATGTTCTACATTATTGGCAAGATAATTAGCAGAAAAGAACGTTACGACTGGGCCTCCCTGATCAGTAACACACTCCACCAACAATTCACCGGGTTTCTAGAAGAGCACCGTTTCCATGTGTTCATACCTAGTCTACCTGATAGCCTTCCAAGGCGATTTCAGAACATTAAACACTGTGGGAACCCTGGGTGTGCAAAAGGTACAAAACTACTTTCCTCGCTTGGAGTTCACTCTAGCGGAAAGACATTTCAAAAGGATAAATGACCTTTTTACTATGCACACCGTGCACGAGCTGGACCATGAGATGCACGTACGTATTTCACCAGCAGCTAAGGCAGCAATGGTGGACTAGGCGGATTGGTTCATACAATTCCCCACTTTCACCTACATATGCGTGTATGGCTATAATGGCCACCCCGCCATGATGCCACGTTACCCCTCAGATAGGGTAGTGTTCATGGAATTCCTAAGGCAATTGGCCGAGGTTCACTCTTACCTTCGCATAAAGAAAAAGACTGCAGCAAACTTTCCTTTTCAGATGGGACTCTACAGATGTAGGACTGCAACCGATGCAAGGTTGATAAGCCAAGAAATAGTGAGATTTAATCTCAAGTACCTCGTCGACAGGAGGCCATCCTATGACCCCAGAGGCATCTTCGCAACTCACCTTGAGCAAAGATCATCACATGAACCTTTCATGGAAGATTTTTGGGTCAACTGTGAGGATGAGTTCGAAGTGAGAAGAAGGAACCATAGCAGATTCAAGCTCTCGCAGATTGCAGAATTCATGTCAGAAGACATCGAGGGCTTATCTGAGGACGTAGAAGAAGTTATTCTTTCTTCCTTCTTCACGGGTCTAGTGGATTCACAACCACTCGGCAAAGTAGATTAGTATGCGAAAGAGAGTACGTCTATTGAGGAAAGAACGGGTAGAGTAGTTCGACACAGTCAACTCTACCTAGACAGTAAAAGGACAAGGAAGGTAGTACTTCCCCGATCAAAGCCGCCAACGGTTCAGTTTACACTACCTTCCACGTCTAGGAGGAAACCCAGACAGAAGAAGATGAGCTTTCCTCCAGAAGGAATGCGGATGTCAGGGAGCACATGGGGGAGAAAAGGAATTGCCCGGAGGCCGAAGAGGTCAATGACTGGATAGAGACTTTGTTGACCAGTGGTGAAGAGGTATAAAGCACCAAGAAAAGACGTCCTACCCTCCAAGTAGCATTAATGATGACTGAAGTCAACTTCATGCCCCTTTCCAAGTTGACTCCAGATCTCCACAGATCATACATGTCAGATCCGACTAATCTAGGATGTCTATTTGACTCCCACGATTTGTGGATCTCAGATCTCCTCAAAAGGTGGATGTCTATTTGGAGACACATTTGTAACATAAGTTCACTTTTAGTTAGGTGTCGGTCAACTGAGGTAGACTTCCAGTTTGACTTTTGTTTAGTTTCAGTTAACTGAAGTAGATTTCCAATTAACTGTTTGCTCACCTACTTTTAGACATAGAATAATATCTTGCTGATTGGCAAGAACTGTTTGTTAACTCAAGGAGATTTTAGGGTTGCCTACTCCTTTGAGTTTCTATAAATAAGAGCCTTAGGTTCTTTATTTGTTTAACCTTTATTTGCTAGCAAAATTGCTGCGCCACTGTTGCCAGAGTTCGCTTGTTTATATCTGTTCACTCTTGGATGAGAGTTCGTTGGTTGATCGCAATTGTGCATGATTTCGTGCCTTTGCTGTCCCGACCTTTGTAATTCTTTGAAGAACCTTGAAGAAATAAATCAGATGGTGCAAGCTTGATTGATCTAATTATTTGAGTTATTCAAAGTCTTGTTTTTAAATAGTGCATTGTTTCAATCTCCTCCTTGGACAGGTGTCGTTGCCTCCTTGGATATTTTGTCATCGATCATTATCGTTTGATGTTGTTTAATGATCTCTCTTGCAGCCTAGACTTTGGACAGGTGTCGTCACCTCCTCGGGAATCCTGTTAGAAAGGCCATCGTTCCTTGTTGTTTCCAGTGAGCTGCTTCCAAGCCTATACCTCGGATAGGGGTTCCTCCTCCTTGGCAAGTCTCAGATCCAGTTTACCGTAACGAGTGTTTGCTTGTATCAAGCCCTATCTTGGTATATATCCGAAGGTTCAGAGCCTCGGCCATATTCCATTGAGACGGAGGATTCAAGTGATCCAACCCAATCCATTTCGCTCCTACGCCCTCATGCTCTGTTTATCTTGAGGAGGTAGGATAGTCTAGAAGCTTAGTTAGTCGTAGTTAAGATCTGCGGAAACCAGAGAAAAAGCTTAGCTACGGCGCATTGGTTTATGCACCCTTGTGTCCTACCGCTGAGTAAAAAAGATAGGAAATCTTAGTACACCCCTTTTTTACAGTATAAAATCAGCAAAGAGAGATCTTCCTCTCTATAATCCGAAGAGCATGTACTAACACACTTGCAATAGCTGTCCGTTTCCAATAAGCACTCCAAAGGTGCTAATTGAAACGCCAACAGGTTAAACAAGCCCTTACCCTTGACACTGTTGATACAAATGAAATCTAGCATAGAAGATTAGGACACCTCCATTTTCGTGCCCTACCTTCTATGGAAAAACTTGTTACAAGCTTACCCAAGCTAAAACCATCTCATGAGGGAACTTCTAGAGGTTGTGCCCTAGGAAAGAATACTAAGGGATCCTTTCAGAATAGCCTGAGTAAAACCCTTAATGTGTTAGAACTGGTTCACTCTGATATTTGTGGACCCATATATATACCTTCTAAAGCAGGATTTCTATACTATGTCATATTTGTAGATGACTTCTCTAGGAAAACTTGGATCTATTTCCTTAAGTGTAAAGAGTCAATAGAAATCCTCAAAAGGTTCATAGAGTTTAAAGCCCTCACTAAAAACTTCTCCGGAAAGAAAATAAAAACCTTAAGGACAGACAATGATAAAGAATATACCTCTGAGATTTTTAAAGAATTCTACATGAGTGCTGGAATTAAGAGGGAGTTCACAGTTGCCTACAACCCTCAACAGAATGGAGTTGCTGAGAGAAAAAATAGAACCATTGTAGAAGCTACTAAGGCAATGTTGTTGGACCAAAACATTGAAACGTCTTTCTGGGCAGAAGCCTCTAGGACTGCTGTCTATATCCAAAATATATGTCCTCATTCTCATCTTGATAACAAAACTCCTGAAGAAGCCTTTACCGGCATAAAATCTGACATTACTCATCTTAGGATTTTTGGCTATCATGTCTATATTCATGTACCCAAAGAGAAGAGATCCAAACTAGAACCTTTTGGAAAGAAGGGAGTATTTGTGGGTTATAGTGAAACCTCCAAAGCATATAGAATATTCATACCCGAACAGAAACAAATTGAGTTGAGCAGAGATGTCATCTTTGAAGACGACATTGCATTCAAGAGGGCAAGAAGTTCTAGTGAGACAGAAACCTATTCCCCTAGAGTACCTGAAATGGAACCTGCTCCTGAGATTCAGAGGGAGCATCCTAAGGAAATGCCACATGAACTTCCTGCCACTTCAAATGAGGATACAAATGACATCAGCAGAAAGAGACCACTTTGGGCCAGGAAGATGATCAAAGAAGTAGAGGATCATGCAGCACCTAAAGGAACGTTCAGGGAGAGTAAAAGACCCAAACGGTTCTCTAGCTATGTTGCTTTAATGAACAACATCATAAACTCTGAACCTACCAGTGTTACAGAAGCCTTCAGACATCAAGCTTGGAAGGATGCAATGACGGAGGAATATCAGTCCATCGTAAAGAATGATGTATGGGACATAGTGCCTAGACCAAAAGAGAAATCTGTTGTCTCTTCTAAATGGCTCTTCAAAATCAAGCATGTTGCTGATGGCAGTATAGAAAAACATAAAGCACGTTTTGTGGCTAGAGGTTTTTCTCAAAAGGAAGGCATTGATTATGAAGAAACATTTGCACCTGTTGCCCATTACACATCAGTGAGAGCAGTATTAGCCATTGCAGCAGCTAAAGGCTGGAAGATCCATCAAATGGATGTGAAAACTACCTTCCTAAATGGAACCATTGAAGAGGAAGTCTATCTGGAACAGCCTGAAGGTTTTGTGATACATAAATCTAACTCACATGTGTGCAGCCTGAAGAAAGCTCTCTATTGACTTAAACAGGCTCCCAGGGTCTGGTATGAAAGAATTGACGGCTGTCTCTTGGGATTAGGATTTTCCAAAAATGATGCTGACTCCAATCTCTACTTCAAGGTAATCAAAGGTGACATGCTTATAATTATTTTATATGTTGATGACCTGCTGATAACAGGAGAAGATCACCTCATTGCTCAAGGGAAACAAGATCTAATTTCTGAATTTGACATGAAAGACTTGGGTATTCTACACTACTTCCTCGGTTTGGAAGTATGGTAGAAATCAGAAGGCATTATACTAAATCAAGGGAAGTATACTATTGACATTCTGAAAAGATTTGGAATGTTGGATTGTAGACCGATGTCTACACCTATGGAAACCAACCTTCACAAATTGAAAGAAGCAGCAGCAGAATCCAAATGTGCAGATCCAACCCTTTACAGACAGATGATTGGATCCTTGATGTATCTGGTTAACACCAGACCTGATATTTGCTATGCAATAAATGTTCTCAACCAGTTCATGTGTGAACCAAAGGAATTTCACTTAATGGCTGTGAAACATATTCTAAGATATCTTCAAGGCACTATTAGATATGGTCTTCTCTACAAGAATGATCAATTAGATCTACATGGGTACTCTGATTCAAATTGGGCTGGAAGTGTAACCGATCGGAAAAGCACATCAGGATGTTGCTTCAGTTTAGGATCAGCTATGATCTCCTGGATTTGCAGAAAACAATCTTCAGTTGCATAGAGCTCAACGGAAGTTGAATAAATTGCGGCCTCAATGGGAGCAAGAGAAGCAGTGTGGCTTCGTAAATTGCTTGTGGGACTCTTTGGTGAGCCCTTGAATCCTACAATTATTCATTGTGATAATTAGAGTTGCATAAAACTCTCTGTGAATCCTGTCTTTCATGACAGATCTAAGCACATTGAGATCCCCTATCATTATGTAAGAGATATGGTGGAAAGGAAAGTGATCCAGTTGGAGTATATTAGTACAAATGATCAAACTACAGACATTCTCACCAAGCCTCTCTCTCGGATCAAGGTAGAGCACTTTAGGAAGAAACTTGGTATGGTTGAAATGTAATTTGTTATTTATGTTTGAAATACAAATTGTTTATAAATTGTACTAATATATAAAGATGTTTAATGTGTAAACTCTTTTGTCATGTGTGTGACTCCATGACTTTATGGGCCTACTCCCCCTGTGTACATTATTGAAAGGTGACAATCTTTCTGATAATGAACACTTGTATTTGACATTGTAGAGTGACGACTCTACAATGATAAACTATCATGATAGATATCATGTGACTTGATATCTGTGTACATGTCATGATAGTATCTCTTGGACACCTTGATGGATATCATGAGACTTGATATCTGGAGATCATTGTGATCCTTAAAAGATAATAATGGTGGATATTTATATCCGTGGATATGCCATGAATTATGGTAGACATCATGTGACTTGATGTCAGTGCACATACCATCATGAAGATGTGTTATGGAGAATGTCATGTGACTTGACACTTTCAGAAGCATACCATATCATCTGATATCACGAGTTAGGTGATATCACTTTTGGAAGTTATCCTCCCTAGTTAAAGAGGGAGTGTTGAATAAAGAAGATGTGTTATGAAGAATGTCATGTGACTTGACAATATTGAGAAATCATACCATGTCTTAGATATCACGTGTTAAAGTGATATCTCCACTTATTTGATTGGATATATCTTCCCTAGCTAAGAGGGAGTATTGATGAATTGTAGCTTAGGTCAGATATAAAACTATGATTGCTATAATCACCTTCATCTTTTATATATGACAAATTGCTCTTCATATTTAATATTTCTACATAAGTAAAATCGAATTTTATAATGCATGTATAAAATCGAATTTTAATAAATGATGTTCGAAATTCATATTGAATTTAAATCGGAACTCTTATGATTTATATCCGCCATGTGTGAGGGTGTATATGTGTTAAGTTAGTTAAACTAAATGATATTCGGCTGTAGAGAAGGCCTACGCACCCAAAGGGACACATCCTTTGAGCGGACGTGTCTCCACATGTGGAGACACGTCCTCTCAAGGGACGCATCCCTTGGAGGCGAGCCTCTCTACATACAAATAGGAATTCCAACATTGAATGCAAACATCGAAATCAATTAATGTTTTGCAATCAGCACATTCGGCATCAAGTGAAGAAATCTGGAAAATGTCTTTTGACTTAGAATTTCAGACCTTAGTTTTATCTTAGTGTTTTTTAGGATCCCATTTGATCAGATTTGATTACATTTACACTATCACAATATTCAAGTCTGACAAATTGACATCAAAGTAGTAGTATTATGGTTGTTCTGTTTAATTCAATGCTCCCCAAGGATGTGTCCCCTGCCTTGGTACCCCCCGTTCCCATCCCCAAAACGTTTCGGGGACTCCTCGGAAACTTCCCCCCCTTGCCCCCACCATTGCATCTGACAGTGATTCAGACTTGAGCTCCAATTTTGATGCAGACCTCCCAGTTGCATCTACTGATTAGGAACAGCCATATATTTTCTATGTTTTTGTCATTTTATCGTTGAAACTTGGAGCCTTTGGGCATTTTGTTATAATTCTTATATAATATATATGCACATTGACAATGAAAGCATTTGAATTTTGTTAATTTGATTGTCGATTCTCATGTGAAATCTCAATTAAAGTCTAATGTTATGTATTAATCTTATACAATGTCTATCATTTTGAAATTTCTCTATATTTTTTAAAATTTCCCTATCTTTTAATAGCCATCCCTTGCCATCCCCTAGAAAATGACCCAAAAGTACCCCCATATTGGAAACACGTCCCACCGGCCCCTGCCGTCCCCATCCCCGTCCCCGTCCCCGAAACTTGGGGGAGCATAGATTTAATTGTATGCCTGTTATGTGGTATTCTGAACTTAATTCCTGTTTTTAGGCTTGTATAAATATGTGCTTGTGTGGTTTTTGGTACAGATGTACCCAAAATGAACCTCAACCCCCAGAAAAATTTCCCATACACACACCCAAACCCAAACCTGAATTCAAACCAGTAACTTAGATAAGTATAATTAAAGAGCCATAATTTTATAAGTCACGAAAAAAGAATATTCTGTATTGTTACAAAATTCTAAAGACCATTAACTTTTACTAACTAGCAAATTGCTTCGATGAAGAGGTCAGCTGCTTTTTCCTGAGTCACAATATAGCAATTCAATTTATTTTTTCTGTTAAAGTTTTAATATGTAAATGTAATGCTAATTAACTTCACATGCTTCATGCTGCCATGTAAAAATATATTCTTGGTCAATTTAAACACCTGTTGATTATTATAGAAAAGGAAGTTTATGATTATCTTGTAAGTCAAGGTTTCTAATAGCCCTTCTAGATACTAAGCCATACTGACCCATACCATGTTGACTGCAGCTATGTTACAATGTTTATCTGGAAAGAAAATTTTGATGTGAATTCACTCTAGGATACCCACAATCAACATTGAGATAAATATACATTTTTATATATTAAAAAGCATTCACCCATAACATAATTCATGAAATAAACCTACAAGAATTGACATGGAGTACTACTAAGATCAAACACATTTGTAGACAAGTGCCTGTTGATATTCATTGTCACCTTCCAATTAGGACTGAAGCTCTATTATTTAACCCATGTTCTCATTTTTTCCTTGAGAGCTTGGGAGATAAAAATAGCTGCTGCGACAAAAAGACACCCTTGTAGCAGGAGAGACCTCAAATAGGAGACTGAGAAATGCCTTTCGGAATGATAAAGGTCCAGATACCCTGTCAATGGTGAAGGTACTTGAGAATACCAATGAGATTGATGGCATAGCTCTTACCAGAGAGATGGAAAAGACATTGTAGTCATTTGCTGGTGTTTTGATATGGTGAAAACAGGCTTATCCTCAGCTAGTTCAGTTCATAGCCTAGAAACTTGGATATTGTCAGATCAATTTTCCAAAGGTGAGCAGTTTGTAAGATAGGAAGTATTTGAGAATAACAGCATAACTCTTAGCAGAGAGATGGAAAATCTGTTCTAGGTATTTACTGGTGCTTCATTGATATTTTGAAGAGGGATATCCTCAGATAATTCGTTCCATAACCTAGAAACTTGGATATTGCAAGATAAGAGGTATTTGAGAATAATGGTGTAGCTCTTAGCAGAGAGATGGAAAAACCATTCTAAACATTTACTGGTATTTTATTGAAATGGTGAAAAGAGGCTTATCCTCAGCTAATTCGGTTCATAACCTAGAAATTTGGATATTGTCAGATCAATTTTCCAAAAGTGAGTTGCCATGCCAACCTAGTGATCAAGCATGATAAACTACTACCTCTTCCTTGTTAGGACCCGATGTCTAAGTTGAAGCAGATGATTGGGCAAGAGACTGCTATAAGGACCAGTCAAGTCAATGCTGTTGAAGATGACAGAGCCTAGCGTATGTTATATAGCTCATTAACTTTTCATTCATGATATTAAGACTTAATACTCTGGACTCACAACATGTTTATGTGGATGTCGGCAGCAGCAATAAAACTTTCTCTAGTCCATTGGACTATGCTGGATGGTAGTATGGATAAACTAGGAATGACATATAGATCTTCTCTTTTTGTTTTGATAGTATTATACCCATTATACATTAGTACTTGGAAGTTTGATGTGCAAAAACACACTTCTACCATGTCTGTTTCCAATTAATGACTAGTGAATAAATAGTGTCATGTGATCAAGTTATAGTGGGATTCATCTTTTGAATTTGACTTTGCTCTGCATCAAGGTGTCCACCATTGTCACCATTCTGCAATTCAACCTTGTTTACTGCTTGTACAGCCTCTTGATATATGATTCAGCAAGTAATGTGTGACTGGCATTGCCTCATTTAGGATTATTTAATACATGCATTTCAATTTAGTCTAAAAGACTTTTTAAGAAATGTCTCCTTTATGATTTTGGAAACAGAGAGTTATATCAATCTAACAGTAGGGTTACAAGGAAATTTTTTCCCTTAAAATCCAGAAAAACTAACACTTGAGCATGTGCTCTCTGAGGCATTGACTTAACATCTTTACCATAACACTTGAATTTAATCTTAACAAGCAAAGTCATATCCTGCTTGAAGAACCTCAACCCCGCTAAGCTAAGAGGGGAAAAATCCTCATGAAACGTAACCTTACACCCGGACTTCCACTCACTATTCTTTAAAAGAAAACAATATGCATCTTTTCAATATGCTGAAGAAAATTATTATTCACCAATATGTACAAAAAGGTTCTTTTTTGTTGAGCAATCTGCCAAAATACTTCATTTTCACTCTAACCATGCATATCTATATCTCCTTGGAAAAAATTATTTTGAATGCATTGTCAATGAACTTAATCATACCCCACCCTTCCTACTAGAAATCATATCAATCAACCCCAGCACAAAAAAGAGCCATAAGACATAATCTAGTACACTACCATCCTTAAAATAAATGTTGGTGTCTTGAAGTTTGTGTAATTATTGGCTTAGAAACCAGTCACATAAATTTGAGCATTCAAACATATAACTTCTCATACACCTTTGATTATTTCCACCCAATTTTTTTCTCAGAATCTATGTCTTTTCAGGGCTTGAAGTTGTACGTGGAAATTTGAATCATCTTCAACATCATGGAGTTACAAACAAATTGGTCTATTGTTTTTATCCTTTCAATTCCATTGTAAGGTCATTGTTTTCCCTCCATTCCTCTTTCCATCAAACTTTTTCTTTTACTTAAAAGATACTAATTATCAATCTAAATCAAGATTGCTTTAAGGAAATTCTTCACCCAACTAAACTAGTTGTCTTTTTATCAATTTACAATTCACCCAATGCCAAGGCTCCTACTCTAAACAGAACCTTAAAAGAAACTGATAACAAAAAGCAACTAAATATCAAAAGAAAATAAGAGTGCATTAAGGAAAGAAATTAATGCAGACACAGATAAAGCTGGCATACCCCTCCCTTGTCCAAAGAGCAATGGAACCAATACCAACCATAAAGGTGGGTGCTCCTAAGGAGATGAACGAATAATGTTACAATGAATGAATCAATAATCTAACAAAAATGAGATACACCTAACACTCTTGAACCCCCCATTCATTAAGAATAAAAGTACATACAAGGTCATGCAACAAAGGCAACAAATGACTTTGTACTCTTCTAAAGCAAACAATAGAAAGAAAGAATTATATTGCTGTCAACAAATTTCAAAAGTAAATCAGTACAACTCAAGGAGTACATCCAGTTATATAAGAAAACTAGTATGGTAATAAAGACCATATTTTGTTAAAAGAATCTTAAAACTAATCAGTAAAAAAATGTAAACAAAACAAGAAGGGATAAACGTAAAGAGTTTAAAACTAAACAGTAAGTGCAAATAGCTGTACGAGGGAAGGACCTCTCAAAGAAGCAAGAGATTATAATAGGTTATCAACACATTCAGATGTATGTAGAAGTGAACCTCTATTGGTGGAGAGAAAGCTAGTACTACATGCTTGTGTCTATGAACTTTGTGGGCAAGGAGAATGCCCCTATTATCAAAACTCAAAACGAAGCAAACACTCTCCACCTAGAAGGATACCAAGGGGATTGGGACACTCTAGTTGTAATATGAAAAAAGGAACATTGCTTAACCAATATACCTATAGTGGGCTGAAAGAATAAATTGATCAACCTAACAACTATAGGGGTCCTTTGTAACAATCTATGTCTGGAATGACAATCTCTCAAATATAACAGGAAACTTTGATCAGTGTCCCAAAAAAGTGTAAAAGGAACTACTTCAGTACTTAAAATAGAGTGCTCATACAATAGACAATGGCATTTCCCCCAAATCTCGTAGATAGGACACCTAAAGAGGGCAGTGATAACAAAACCTATCACCCTAAGAAATATGTTGGTTAGGTTTGACAAACTGATAGAAGCATATCCTCCCCTAGCCAAGGAGAATCCTTGAGCTATACCAATGATGTTGAAGATAGTCATGTATGTTCGAACATGTTTGTCGTTGCGCCAAAAGATCAACCTATTAACGCCCAATACAAATGCCAAAGATAAGCGGATCCACGGGAAGCGATTAGTCCATGTCTTGAATCCGAAGGGAGACACTGGCGATTAGTCCAACAATCCCCCCTCAGCGTCACCTGAGGGGATTCAAACCCGTGACCCAACTCTGATATCATTTTTTGGAACACGTTTTCTGTTGTGCCAAAAGATTGACTTGTTAATGCCTGATACAAATGCTAGAGATAAGCAGATCCATGGGAGGCGGTTAGTCCATGTCTTGAATCCGAAAGGAGACGTTGGCGATTAGTCCAACAATGTAGAGTGATGCTGCCATCCATAATCAATAAAAAGTGTAAAATAAAAAGTAAACTTGGGGTTGAGAAGCTACATACAAGAAGATGCCTAAGTAACCCAAGTGTATATCCTCTTTAACGTGTTAATGACTTTGAAGGAAAAAAGAAAGGAGGGTTCTCTACGAAGTACCTCAATTTAGGAAGTCAATCGATAGAGATGTTGATGGATTAAATGAGGAAACAAGTCTTAAAATACCAACAATATAGACACTTGGTGGGACCCAAAAAAGAAGTCCTCCCTAAAGCACATTGGGAAAAAATTTAAAAGCATCACAATGATTCAATGCCCTTGGGACATATCCCAATGGGATTGCAATGAGAAGACGCAAAGGGAACTTTACTTCTACCAATATTAATGAGAGAATCAATTCTTACTCCACTTTTCTCTAGCGTTGAATATATTTTAAATTTTTATTTTTTATTCCTTAAAAAAATTATTTCTTAAATATTTTGTGCACAAATAACTCTCTTCTTCCTAGGATTTGAAGGGTGCTACTACCTACTACAAATTGTGTCCTTAGTGGTACATAGCTAGTGGCAAATTAGAAAGGAAAACACATGGGCTTAGGAACCACATAAAACCTAGGACAAAAAATGGGCCCAATGGTGTGATCAATCCTATATTCAAAGGTAAGAACCCAATATAATGAGTTATAAACAAACAAACAATAAAATTAAATCTTCAATCATCAATGACTAGTGAAATGTCAAATATGCTTCATCTTGAATCTATAATAGTCACACACATTCTAATCAATAATGGTCCATTGCAAATGTTTCTTTGACTTTTGCTGACATGAACTAATTGAAATTCATTCTAAACAATCAACTTGGTCACTGATGGCATTAAAACTTCCACAATGAAGGAAAATCAGCTTCTGCTACATACCCAAATGGGGAAAAGCATAACCCCTTTATTCCCAGTAATTTCAGTTGCTGGAAACTTTGCCATTTCTTTCTTTTCTTTTATGCTTCCCACTTGTAATTTATTTTCTTCTCAAGATTGCACAATCCTAAACTCATCTTGTATTTGAAAATTCTCTGCATTAAAGAAATCTTGTAAAAATGAAACCCCTCCACTTGATAGTTCCATAACTCGGCTTCATTTTACAAGCATCTCCTAAGCTTCCTAGTTCAATCTGAAAAGACTGGTTCCATGATAGAACAAAGTTTGCAGCAATGTCGTCTTCCTCGTGCCAGCTTATTTGTAACTCAATAAAGTGGTTGTATAGCATCAATTTCCTTGATAGCTTCCTCTGTTGAATTCATCTAAGCTAAGTTTTTTGTAGTATTTTTAGAGTTTTCCTTCAATATTTTCTTCGCGTCCTAGTAAAAGTGTGGACTCTATGATGATTGCTTTCTAGCATGCTAGTTTTATGTCAACCAAGGCTCCAAAAACATGGAGATTATATCATGATCCAAGTTGCTCTCAATATAGTGTATGGGTATGAACGATATTTTTACAATAATGTTCTAAAAGCAAACCTACACTTACACAGATAAAAGGTGCTTTAAACACTACTATTAAAATAAAAAGTATTTTTAAATACTTAAAATAAAATAAAATAAAAAATGTTTTAAAGTGCTTGGAGAGAAATTTAAATCCAAGGGCCCAATTTGGAAAGGTGTAAGAACCCACACCTGGTGGACTCTAACCAATACCAAATTTTCTGACTTGAAATTATTTTGTTGCTCTTTCAAGTTGTTTTGGGTTTTGTTTTCAAATGATATTTTGCCAGGAATTGCATTAAACATATACTAAACAAAATGTAGAAGAGTGCTAATAATAAATACTAGTATAATTCAAATCTGATTTAATTATAGCTTTTAGCAAGAACAATGTTTTCAGATCAGACTTATACAATGCTTGAGAAAACACCAACACCATACCCAGAATTTCAAGGCAGCAAGTGTAGGTCTGAGGAATAGACAACAGCAATTAGAATTCTCCAGTTAGAGCCAACGCCAACAGTAGATGATGTATTTCCCACGCTTAAGCTGCTGCTGTAAGATACCCATAATCTGGCCGCCCTCAATGTAAGAGATTAAATGCTGATAAGGGAGACATTTTAGCCAAGATGCCCACACGTCTCAGCAAGGAATGAAATTATGGCCTCAACACAATACAAGTACAGCTAGTGAATTCCCCACGTGACTGCATAAATGATTGATAACAGCAATAAACCATTCACAACAGCATTGAAAAGATTCAAAGATTTGTCTTGCAATAATCTTTAACCCTGCACTCCAAACCCTCACTAAAATCTGATGATGACCACTTTAATATGCACAATACTGTAGCAATCACTGTTCACGTGCACTGTAGCGGGTACTGTAGCAGCCAACAATAAAATCTGGAAATGAAGCTTCAGTCTGATCTTTAATGGCTGCAATAATGAATCTTCAGGTCTGCAACTAATTAATCTTCAATAATCTTCAAACCCTTGATAAAATTCTCCAACTCTAAGCACAAATAGAACTTCTGGATGAAGTCCTCCACAGGCAATAATTCGGCTGATCTCCCACAACCTCAAAATTGCAGGGGCACTGAAGAGTTTTCGTTCTCCAATGCTGAAAATGACTGAAACCCTAGGTCTCAATGCACAATTCCCAAGAACAGCAATAGAAAAGTCAAATAATCATCAATAATAATGAGGTCGATTTTGTGAATGAAGCTTTATATAGCTCTCTCAAGAAGTTCGACTTTCTCCTCTTTGGCATCATTTAAATTTATTTGCTTTTGTTGTTTTGAGTTGACTTTATAAAACGGGCCCAAATATTTTAATTCTTTTAAGTGATGACTAATTGAAGGGTCATGGCCTTATGGCCCCACTTTAATAACATAAAGTGCATTTATAACATATGCTTTTAGAATAACATTTAATAATTGATCTCATCATAAAGTCAACTCATATAACCATTAGATATTCGCAATATTATATCACCAAGTGCTCTGCCAAAATTAGTAACTCCCTGCTCCTGACTTACTATATATAGTAAGTCTCTCCAAATGTGCCAAGCAACAACTGCACAGCCCAAACAAAGATCATCACTGTCTTAGGAGACTGTCCAGGTGCCTCTGATATAAATAGAAACCCCAACTCCCTGTAATAGTCACTTACTATAAATAGTAAGTGTGTCAAACTGAGTCCAACGAAGGTCAATTTTGGTCTCCCACTGAATACTGGAGGCAAAACAACCTCAATCACTGCCAACGGTGACCCCCTAACCATCTGCTCTAGCCTACGAGGGTCAGGAATAGGCTAAACCATCTGTCGTCATGTCCATGCTAAAAAGGGGACATTACAAAAGGTATATCAAGGAGGTGCCTGGCTTCATTTCATTTGGTATTTTCACTTTGGAGTTCCCTATTCAAGTTGGCATCCAAGGACAAAAACCCTTGGTTGTTTTTTGAGGTCTTAAAGGACAAAAGCCCTTTTGGACTTCCATTACAGATTTGGGGACAAAAACCCTCACATTTGTCTAGGGCATCTCTACACAGGGGTTGCACTGGAGCTGAATTGAGAGCAATTTCATGCAAAATTTCAGAATTGGGTGATTGGTTTTGTAGGCGAATTATTTGGATATCGTCAAGTGGATGTTGTGGAAACGTAAAACCCACAAACTTAAATAATATTGTAGCACAAGTTAGTTGCAAAGAAATAATGAAGAAAATGAAATGTAATAACATAATAATAGACAAGACGCAGATTTACATGGTAAAACCTTGACAATATGTCAAAGAAACATCCACAAGGCAAAGTATCAGTATTTTTATTGCTCAAAGAAACTGATTACAATCTTCACACATCTACTGCTATTCAATTACAACTCATTACATTTAATTTTGCCTTCAAGGCAACAAGATATATATAATATCTTCAAGATAACAACCTTTGTCAAACTTATTAAAAAAACCAGCTTTGTTTTTATTGTTTCTATTGTTTTATCTTTTTGTTTTATTTCTTTTAAGATTTTTCTTTGTTTCTATTGTTGTTGTCATTATCCAACAATCTCCACCTTGACAACAATTTACCTGATACTTGCCCATGCCCATTCATGACCCTTTCTGCAAGCCAAGAGAAGCCAACCTCCACTTCAACTTCTCTAACTATACTAGTTTTGTAAACATGTCTGCAAATTTTTCTAGTGTGTGATCTTTCTCAAGAGCTACTCCACCTCCATCAATAACATGTCTTACAAAATGGTATTTAATTGCAATATGCTTAGTTCTACTATGATGAGCTGGATTTTTAGTCAAATGTATAGCACTTTGACTATCACAAAATACAATCACCTTGTCCTACACTTTTCCAAACTCACCCAAAAGACCCTTCAACCAGAAATCCTCTTTGCATGCATGTGAGACAGCCATATACTTTGCCTCAGTATAGATAAAAACAACTGATTCTTGAAGCTTTACATCCAACAAATAGGTCCTCCTGCAAGAGTTAAGACATAACCTAATGTAGATCTCCTTTTGTCCAAATCATGTACAAAATATGAATCAACATAACCACAAATTGAACCACTACAACCATCAAAAGTGATACAATAATCACTTGTGCCTCTAACATACCGAAGCACCCATTTCACTGCTACCCAATGCTCTTTAATTGGATTTGCCATGTATCTACTGACAACACCAACTGCATGTGAAATATTTGGTCTTGCACATACCATCACATACATTAAACTTCCTATTGCATTGGCATATGGTACACGAGACATATAATCATTTTCTTCTTTATTACTAGGACATAAACTTGAAGAAATCTTAAAATGAGAAGCTAAAGGGTTATTTACTGGTTTCACATTCTTCATACCGAATCATATGAGGATTTTATCCACATACTTCTGCTACGATAACCAAAGCTTACCATGTTCCCTATCTCTATGTATTTCCATGCCCAAAATTTGTTTTTCTGCTCCTAGATCCTTCATATCAAAAGTCCTAGCCATCTGAGCCTTTAACCCGTTGACCTCAACTATGCTTTTGCTTACTACAAGCATGTCATCAACATATAATACCAAGATAATGAATAAACCATTTTTCAAACCTTTAAAGTAAACACAATGGTCATACTCACTTCTTGTAAAATTTTGGCTCACCATGAAGGAATCAAACTTTGTGTACCATTGCCTAGGAGACTGCTTCAAGCCACACAATGATTTTTTGAGTTTGCAAACAAATTTTATGTTGCGGTCTTGAACAAACCCTTCTAGCTGTTCCATAAATATCTCTTCATCCAAATCTCCATGTAAAAACATTGTTTTAACATCTAATTCCTGTAGATTTTCAAATTCTACTATGTCTGATTTTATGAGGAGATGCATCAAATACTACATCTCTGCTAATGATGATTTTGTAGGTAGTAGCATCCCACAATTTGTATCCCTTCATTCCATCACCATAACCAGCAAAGATATATTTATTAGATTCGGGGTCCAATTTAAAACGCCAAAAAACATCTAAATGAATATAATCTAGAATACTCTTTACTTGTATGACTACTTGCTCTAAAATTTTGTCTAGATTGCTTCCCATAAACACAATGCTTGTAGAAATTCAAATTCAAAGATTTTAAATTTGGAAGTAACTTAGGGTTTAACAGTGCCTTCAACCCTTTCTCGCTCATATGACTCAATCGTTGATGCCATAAACGAGTATATTCATTTGTTTCCTCAGATACCATTGTTGCTTCATTTATTACAATACTCCCTTCTAGCTTGTAAAGGTTTCTAATATTTGTAGCCTTCATGACCACCAAAATGCCCTTGGACACTTTCAATGACCCACCTTGACTTGTAAATTTATAACCTCCAAAATCCAACACTCCCAAGGAAATTAAATCCTTTTTGAGTTCTGGTACATGTTTTACCTCTGTTAATGTCCTCACAATACCATCGAACATTTTAATCTTAATGCTCCCAATCCCAATAGTCTTACAAGAAACATTATTTCTCATAAGAACAATACCGCCATCAATAGCTTGGTAAGAAGAAAACCAATTCTTATGTGGACACGTGAGATTAGGAGCACCAAAATCTAATAACCATTCCTCATGATACTGTAAGGAATTACAAACAAATAATACTTCATCAACCATACCTAAACTTGTCTCAACCAGATTAGCTTCCTTCTTGGAGTCATCACTAACTTCTTTCCTCTTCCAACAATCTTTCTTGAGATGCCCTGATTGTAATACCAACATTTTCCTTTACCCTTTTTGCCTTTTGACTTAGATTTGGATGTACCTCTCGAATCTTCCCCTTTTTTTGTGGATCAACCCCTGACCACTATTGCTTTTGATGTGGAGGTTTTTATGTTAGATTTCCTCCGCACCTCTTCAGACAACAAAGCTCCCACAATAGAATCAAATTCAAGGGTATCAATTGTGCTAAAGCTAATGTAAGTGACTAAGTGATTCTAGGATTCGAGCAAATGAACACAATAATGTAACTGCCTTGTCCTCATCTTCGACTTTTACACCCATACTAGCTAATTGACATATAAGAGTGTTGAAAATATTTAAATAATCAGCAATTTTTATACCTTCTTTCATTCACAAACTATACAATTGCGTCTTCAAGTAGATCTGATTTGCCAAGGATTTTGTCATATAAAGACTCTCCATTTCACTCCATAAGGTTGTTGTTTCCTCTCCAACAATATTGAAAAGAATATCATCTGTTAAACACAATCAAATTGTGCTAAGAGCTCTTGTATCTAGATCCTCCCAATCCTCATCAGTCATATTTGCAGATTTCTTTAACTTCCCTACCAACGCTTTGTGCAACCCTTGTTGCACTAACAAATCACGCATCTTGAGCTTCCATGGATCAAAGTTATTCTTCCCATTGAATTTCTCCACCTCAAACCTTGCATTTGAAACAAATGCTGCAAAATAACTACTCTAATACCACTTGTTGTGGAAACATAAAACCCACAAACTTAAATAATATTGCAGCACAAGTTAATTGTAAAGAAATAATGAAGAAAATGAAATCGAATAACAGAATAATAGACAAGACACAAATTTACATGGTAAAACCTTGACAATATTGCAAAGGAACATCCACAAGGAAAAGTATCAATATTCTTATTGTTCAAAGAAACTGATTACAATCTTCACACAACTGCTGCTATTCAATTACAATTCATTACATTCAATTTTTCCTTCAAGGCAACAAGATATATATAATATCTTCAAGATAACAACCTTCGTCAAACTTAGAAAAAATACCAGCTTTGTTTTATTGCTTTGATTTTATTGTTTTATCTTTCTATTTTATTTCTTTATCTTTTTCAAAGATAAGATTTTGCTTTGTTTCTATTATTGTTGTCATTATCCAACAGTGGACTCATCATTGCAATTTTCAGATTTATTGTTGCTGTTTCATCATTCATTATTGGTGCAATAGTGTTGGAGACAATTTCACATCATTTGAAGCGTCGTACAGCTTTTGACATCACCTAGGGCAATGACCAGAATCATTTTCAGATACCTTTATTGGTATCAGCATTTAAGGATAATTTCCACATTATTTTAGGTAATTTATACCAGCCATACAGCAGCATTTATTGATGCAATACATGTTAGGGAGGTGATTACTGCTGAGAGGAATTATTACTCCATTTTCATCCTTTTTCCAGCCACCAACTTGCTGTAATTGCTGCTGCCATACATCTGCACCAATTCCAGCCACCATCGTACATCTCGGGAAGTTGGAAATCATATAATCATGCTACAGGTCTGAATCAGTTGCATCATCAGCATTATCAGTCATTTTTTGAGTGAAATATATCATATGTTAACTGAAATTGAATTTCCAGTACTTCGTATTAGTCATTTTAATTGTTCATGCTGCTGCCATCAATAAAAAAACAGTTTCCAGTGGATTCCTATTCTTGTTGTGAACATTTTAGTTTTCAGATCTGAAAATAATTTTGATTTAGGGTTTATACTGTTGATCTGCTGTAATATCCCCAAATAGGATACTAAAAAAAAACAATAATTTCTGCAAACTAGGGCACAAATCTAATAACAAAAACTTTTACAAACTAGGGCGTAAATCTAGAAATTTATTTGCATTAAAGTAGTTTCAATCCAACCCATAATTTCTGATCAGATCAGAATTACAACTGAAAGATAGAAAATTCTGATTATTATTATGCTCCAGAAAAAATGACAATTTAAACCCTTATAATTGCCCAGAAATTTCCAGAACTAAAAATCAGACATTTCCATCAAACAAATGTGCAGATATCATACCAAAATATTCCAGATTTGGGTCAAAATATTTTCTAACCCTAGCTGACCCTCCAAAAGTGGTGTTGGGCTCCCAAATTGACCAGCATTAAGTCTAAAATTGATGCTCTTCAACAACCGTCCACAAGAAACTCAGGAATGAATGATTTGCAACAGTGAATGTTCCTAGATCTGAGTATCCAGCACTGATATTCTCCTCAATTTCGGCCTCCAAACCTGATAAATTCTTGCAGCCCAAAATAAACAATGTACCAGGGTTTCACAAACCAGAGTTCTTCCACCAAAACACACTCTTCTAACTAGGGAGAGCCCGTATGTCTCACCGAAATCAGGGATACTTAAGGGTTTCAATTCTCAAGCCAAGTTGCAGCAGCAATAAACAGAAAACTTCACATAATGAGCTCAAAATGAGTCTTTAGGGTGTTATATAACAACTCCTAATAATATGATTTAATCTCCACCCTCCAACTTAACCTCTTAATCCAAGGGCTCACAATAAAACCCTAAAATCTGCTCTTATCAGCTCCTAGAAGCTAAACGCCCCCCTTATGCAAATTGTCACGTCAAAGACATGAGATTTCCACAGTCCATAATAATGAAAGTATTCTTTTTCTGAATTAAACTGTGTAATTTTTGTTTGCATCAACATTTCAAATCACACTCCATGATTCATAATCTATTTTTCTCCTACAACTCTCATCTTCATCCTAATGATATGGATCACGGAGTGTGATCCGAAACGTTGATGCAAACAAAAATTGTCACATGTTTTTAAGATGTCACTTAAGTACATAAAAAGGGGACAACTTAAGTCCCATGGCTAGGCATCACTTTAAGTAGCCTAAAAAGACGTGTCCAACTTAAAATAACTTAAGTTCCCTTAAAATAACATAAGTTCACTTAAATTGCATAAAAAGAAGTGCACTCAACTTAAAATTAGAATTTAGAACAAGCCAAGGACTTCATTTCTTACCCAATGATGTTCTACGTCCTCTTCCTCTTGGGTAAACCAAGGAAAGGACAGCCAATCTGCTGCTACTCATCTTGATTTGAGTTGGGGACATTACATCTACAAGTACAACTGACAATATTGAGTTTAAACTAGATTGATTAATTTCCCAAATGGTTTATATCAGCCAATGAGGGTTTATTTCATGCATTTCCAACCACTTGTTTGATTTTTCAGTTTGCTGTTTTAGTTATCTTTCGTTCAAAATTCGGAAAATTACCAAAAAATAGAAATTCCTGAAAATTCTATAAAGGGAACATTACAAGATCATATTTTTGCTTTCGAAATCGCAAAATACTTTGCTACATCTAATGATGTTGTGGATACCCAAGCCTATCGTCAATATGCAATCTCTATATGAGCTTGTTTTAAAGCATGACAAATTCAGACAACACTTTTGTTTAACTATCAGTGACAGTTTTGTTTTGGACCTTTGATTATCATGCCATCATGTTGCATAATTGTATGCTAGTGAAGTAGAATAATAGTTGTTTAGCACTTGACCCAAAATAACCATCATATATGTTAATGTATGGTAGCTTCGGTCAGATATGAATGACAGTGATGCAAGTATCACTATCATTCATGAGTGATCGAAACTATCATACAGATTATGATATTTCTATAAGAATCAATTAAAATCGAAATTATGAACAGTCATATTAAATTCTATCATTCCCGTGATTTTCTGTATTCATGTGAAATCGGAATTCTCTTGAAAGTCATACGCCATCATATTGAAGATTATATACGTGTGAGTATATACTTAACAAATGGTAAATGAGAGTAATTACCAGCCGCATCCTAAGGGACGCGTCCCATGAGTGGACGTGCCTCCACTCGTGGAGACACGTCCTCTCATGAGGCGCGCCTCTTAGGAGGGGCGGACTTCTTCCCTTATTTATGATGGTTCCTCAATCGATATGCAAACATAGAAATCAGATAATGTTCTGCAATCAGCACATTCACACTTAGTCTAAAATCTGGAAATCGAAGTTAGAAGGAAATCTGGAAATCAAAGTTAGAAGAAATTCTGAAAGTTTATTTGAAACTTATAATTGTTTTACTCAGAATTGAAACTTAGTTTTGCTCTTAGGTATTAGAATCCTTCTATTAGGAAAGATTTGATTACATTTACATGGTATCAGAGCCACGGTGTGCGAATCCAAATCAAATCTTAAATCAGGTTGCTCAAAGAAATTTGAATTTTCTAAATCAAGTTCACATCACATCACATTCTTCATAATGTCTATTGTGATCAGATTAGAAAAACATCTCTCAAGAGCAAATAATCCAGCATCACTTATGAGTGAAAATATTAGGAAACCAGAGGCTAACCTTAAGAAAGTTGAGAACCTTGTGCTCTTCACAGCCCTTTCTAATCAAGTTTCTGACAACATTCCAAATTGGGTAATTGATAGTGGTTCATCCCGACACATCATAGGGTTCGGAGAACACCTAGACTCCTTAACTGAAAAATTTGATGAAGAAGTAACCATCGCAGATGATTCTGCATACCCTGTAAAAGGGGTTGGAACATGCTCCATCAAATTGAAATCTGGGATTTCTCTACAACTCTCTGGAGTCATATTTGTACCTGGAATTAAGAGAAATCTTATATCCATCTCTGCCCTTGAAGACAATGGCTACAGAGTCACATTTATGGATGGTAAAGTTATAGTGTGGCCTAAAAACTCAACTATCAAGAAAGCTCTTACCATAGGCATAAGGCAAGGGTACCTTTACAATCTTTGCACTGAGGTTAAACAAGCACTTACTCTTGACACTATTGACTCAAATGAAATCTGGCATAGAAGACTAGGTCACCTTCATTTCCGTGCCCTACCTTCTATGGTAGAACTTGTTACTGGCTTACCCAAGCTAAAACTATCTCATGAAGGAACCTGTAAAGGCTGTGCCCTAGGAAAGAATACTAAAGGATCCTTCCAAAATAGCCTAAGTAAAACCCTTAATGTATTAGAACTGGTTCACTCTGATCTTTGTGGACCCATGTCTGTACCTTCTAAAGCAGGATTTCTCTACTATGTCATATTTGTAGATGACTTCTCTAGGAAAACCTGGATCTATTTCCTTAAATGCAAAGAGTCAATAGAAATCCTCAAGAGGTTCGAAGAGTTTAAAGCCCTCACTAAAAACTTCTCCGGAAAGAAAATAAAAACCCTAAGGACAGACAACGGGAAAGAATATACCTCTAAGATTTTTAAAGAATTATGCATGAGTGCAGGAATTAAGAGGGAGTTCACTGTTGCCTACAACCCTCAACAAAATGGGGTTGTTGAAAGGAAAAACAGAACCATTGTAGAAGCTGCCAAGGCAATGTTACTGGACCAAAACATTGAAACATCTTTCTGGGTAGAAGCCTCTAGGACGGTTGTCTATATACAAAATAGATGTCCTCATTCTCATCTTGATAACAAAACTCCTGAAGAAGCCTTTACCGGTTTAAAACCTGACATTAGCCATCTTAGGATTTTTGGTTGCCCTGTCTATATTCATGTACCTAAAGAGAAGAGGTCCAAACTAGAACCTTCTGGAAAGAAGGGAGTATTTGTGGGTTATAGTGAAACCTCCAAAGCTTATAGAATATTCATACCCGGGCAAAAACAAATTGAGTTGAGCAGAGATGTCATCTTCAAAGAAGACATTGCATTCAAGAGGGCCAGAAGTACAAGTGAAACAGAAACCTATTTCCCTAGGATACCTGAAATGGAACCTGCTCCTGAGATTCAGAGGGAGCATCCTGAGGAAATGTCACTTGAACCTCCTACCACTTCAAATGAGGACACAAATGACATTGGCAGAAAGAGACCACTTTGGGCCAGGAAGATGATCAAAGAAGCAGAGGATCTGGCAACACCTAAAGGAACGTTCAGGGAGAGTAAAAGACCCAAACGATTCTCTAGCTATGTTGCTTTAATGAACAACTTCATAAACTCTGAACCTACCAATGTTACAGATGCCTTCAGACATCAAGCTTGGAAGGATGCAATGACAGACGAGTACCAGTCCATACTAAAGAATGATGTATGAGACATAGTGCCTAGACCTAAAGAGAAATCTGTTGTTTCTTCTAAATGGCTCTTCAAAATCAAGCATGTCGCTGATGGCAGCATAGAAAAACATAAAGCACGTTTCGTGGCTAGAGGTTTTTTCTCAAAAGGAAGGCATTGATTACGAAGAAACATTTGCATCGGTTGCCTGCTATACATGAGTAAGAACAGTGTTAGCCATTGCAGCAGCTAAAGGTTGGAAGGTCCACCAAATGGATGTGAAAATTGCCTTCCTGAATGGAACCATTGAAGAGAAAGTCTACCTGGAACAGCCTGAAGGATTTGTGATACATAAATCTAACTCTCATGTGTGCAGGCTCAAGAAAGCTCTCTATGGACTTAAACAAGCTCCCAGGGTTTGGTATGAAAGAATTGACAGCTATCTCTTGGGATTAGGATTTTCCGAGAATGATGCTGACTCCAATCTATACTTCAAAGTAATCAAAGGTGATATGATTATAATTATTTTATATGTTGATGACCTACTAATAACAGGGGAAGATCACCTCATTACTCAGGGGAAACAAGATCTCATCTCTGAATTTGACATGAAAGACTTGGGTATTCTTCACTACTTCCTCGGTTTGGAAGTATGGCAGAAATCAGAAGGTATTATTCTAAATCAAGGGAAATATACTATTGACATTCTGAAAAGATTTGGAATGTTGGACTATAGACCAATGTCCACACCCATGGAAACCAACCTTCACAAATTGAAAGAAGCAGCAGCAGAATCCAAATGTGCAGATCCGACCCTTTACAAATAGATGATTGGATCCTTGATGTATCTGGTTAACACCAGACCTGACATATGCTATGCTGCAAATGCCCTCAGCCAATTCATGTGTGAACCCAAGGAAATTCACTTGATGGTTGTAAAACATATCTTTAGATATCTTCAAGGTACCATTGGATATGGGCTTCATTACAAGAATGATCCATTAGATCTACATGGATATTCAGATTCAGATTGGGCTGGAAGTGTAACTGATCGAAGAAGTACATCAGGATGCTGTTTTAGTTTGGGATCAGCAATGATCTCCTGGATTTGTAGAAAACAATCATCAGTTGCACAGAGCTCAACAGAAGTTGAATACATTGCAGCCTCAATGGGGGCAAGAGAAGCAGTGTGGCTTCGTAAATTGATTGTGGGACTCTTTGGTGAGCCCTTGAATCCTACAATCATTCATTGTGATAATCAGAGTTGTATAAAACTCTCTGTGAATCCTGTCTTTCATGCCAGATCTAAACACATTGAAATTCCCTATCATTATGTGAGAGATATGGTGGAAAAGAAAGTGATTCAGTTGGAGTACATTAGTACAAATGATCAAACTGCAAACATTCTCACCAAACCTCTCTCCCGGATCAAGGTAGAGCACTTCAGGAAGAAACTTGGTATAGTAGAAATGTAATTTGTTATTTATGTTTGAAATGCAAATTGTTTATAATATATAAAGATGTTTAATGTGTAAACTCTTGTGTCATGTGAGTGACTCCATGATTTTATGGGCCTATCCCTCCTATGTACATTATCAAAAGGTGACGATCTTTCTGATAATGAACACTTGTATTTGACATTGTAAAGTGACAACTCTACAATGATAAAACTATCATAATAGATATCATATGGCTTGATATCTATAAGAGATGTCATGATAGTATCTCTTAGACACCTTGATGGATATCATGAGACTTGATATCTGAAGGTCATTGTGATCCATAAGAGATGATCATGGTGGGTGAGTATATCCGTGGATATGCCATGATCTATGGTAGACATCATGTGGCTTGATGCCAGTGCACATACCATAATGAAGATATGTATGAAGAATGTCATGTGACTTGACACTTTCAAAAGCATATCATATCTTCTGATATCACGAGTTAGGTGATATCATTTTTGGAAGTTATTCTTCCTAGTTAAAGAGGGAGTGGAGAAATGTTATGAAGAATGTCATGTGACTTGACAACTTTGAGAAAACATATCATATCACATGTGAAGGTGATATCTTGACTTATTTGATTTGAAATATCTTCCCTAGCTAAGAGGGAGTGTTAATGTATGGTAGCTTCAGTCAGATATGAATGACAGTGATGCAAGTATCACTATCATTCATGAGTGATCGAAACTATCATACAGATTATGATATTTCTATAAGAATCAATTAAAATCGAAATTATGAACAGTCATATTAAATTCTATCATTCCCATGATTTTCTATATTCATGTGAAATCGAAATTCTCTTGAAAGTCATACGCCATCATATTGAAGATTATATACGTGTGAGTATATACTTAACAAATGGTAAATGAGAGTAATTACCAGCCGCATCCTAAGGGACGCGTCCCATGAGTGGACGTGCCTCCACTCGTGGAGACACATCCTCTCATGAGGCGCGCCTCTTAGGAGGGGCGGACTTCTTCCCTTATTTATGATGGTTCCTCAATCGATATGCAAACATAGAAATCGGATAATGTTTTGCAATCAGCACATTCACACTTAGTCTAAAATCTGGAAATCGAAGTTAGAAGGAAATCTGGAAATCAAAGTTAGAAGAAATTCTGAAAGTTTATTTGAAACTTATAATTGTTTTACTCAGAATTGAAACTTAGTTTTGCTCTTAGGTATTAGAATCCTTCTATTAGGAAAGATTTGATTACGTTTACAATATAGGATGATACAAATCTAGGAATACATTGTCACTTGTATTCTAGTTGAACGACGCAATGAGTAGTGTGATTCACCAATGGGATCACATAAACCAGAAGGGCAATGGCCTAAGAAAAAGAAGAATGTTATTTCCACCTTCAAACTTTTCATAATGTATGGGATTGATCCTAGCACAAATAGTCACCAGCAACAGGGGTTGGCTCTTTTTGTCTGTTTGTATGTTTGCAAAATCAATGAATACCTAAGGTGTTGTCTCAAAAGGCATTTTACAATGGATGCATCTTGTAGCAATGATATCTTTCTTACTGTGATTTCATTACAAACTTTATTGACTTCTAACATGATGAGCACACACACTTATACTGAGAGGGAGGGTGAATCAGTCTAAGATAATTTTTTACTTATTTAAAATCCAACAACCACGAATATATCAATCACATAAGATCTACCAACTAAGAGACACAAGATTTACGTGGAAACCCTTTCGAGAGAAAACCACGAAGAAAGACTACTTGGATCTACTGTCCAAATCTAGTCACAAATATAAAATTCTCTTACAAATCTTTTGTAGGCACCAACCCACTGGAATCACCAATCCCCACTACTAAGCACCAACTTAGCAAGAGACACCAATATCTTCTATTGAGAGGCACCAACCTCTAATGAACAAAATTTCGTTGTCTTGAGTATAGCTTCTTCGATGGATGATGATCATTTGAATTTCCTTCACAAAATCTGCTCACAACTTCTTCATGTTAGTTTTATATGATCAGATTAGAATGCAAAAATTAATTAAAATTTCAACAATGACATAGCCAATACCCTGGGAAAACCCTCCAACCTGAGGGAGAAAAACCCAGCCAAAATATCTCTTATATATTGATAATAGTGAGAGCAGAAATCTGCTTACAATTCAGACCTAACACAAGGTCTCTTATCACAATGATCAGCACCTCTCCTAGATGCGATTATACAACTAATATGTTTCTCCTTAAATCAATTTGCTGCTACAAAATTCGATCTGCTGCTCAGATCGCACTTCTCCTTGAATGCTACGAAAATGAACTTGATGATCAAATGAATGACAATCTCCTTGTATTTATACACACGTCCAAGGAGAAAGACGTGCCTTTTGACATGAGAGGTCGGCCCAGCAAGAAAGACGTCTTTTCAAGAATCGCGCCACTTCTAGGGGCCGGCCCCATTTAAAATATATTTAATTATTAAATATAAAAACACTTTATTTAATCATCACAAAATGAAGCGCCTCTTCATGTTTAATAATCGATGTATAAATTTAAATAGCCTTATGGCTATATTTAAATTTATTCTTCACAAGTCGAACTTGGAAGTAGAATCCCACGGCTGTATCATCAACACTTCACATATGTTCTCTTTTTCAAAATTCTATTAGAAATAGGAATGATATTTCTTTAATTGCTTGCTTTCATTTACCCCACACAACTTCTATTTATACCTTCCTTATGCCTCTTCACCCAAGGGAGGCGATCCTTCAAGAAGGGTCGTACAAGTTTGCACATGAATAAATTTTATTTTATTTTTATTTTTCCCAAGTTGGACAATCACATCAAGAGGGTCGACCTATCTCAAAAAGACCTCACACAATATTAATTTAATTTTCCACAAGAGGTTGTTCATCTCAAAGAAGCCTCAAACAATATTAAATTGAAATGATGCGATCTACCTAGAATAAGGGAAACTGATTTTCTTCTTTCATAACAGCAATATGTTCTATGCTCCTTTGACATCAATGACAACAATATTTCCAACATAACAATCAACAGTCCATAATACCTTTGACAATATTCCATTATGTTTTTGTCCATGGCAATCAGCAGTAATTCCCAACAAAGATGAATATTCTGAATTTTCTGTAATATTATTTCAGCAAAATCAGAAGCAAATAAAATCCCTCAATCATAGCGGAGAGCTTAAGGTGGAGTGTTTACCGCATCGCTCTGGCCAGGAAGGTCAGGAGGTCCACCTTTTTGAGGCTTCAAAATAAATTCCACAAGCTCCAGGACATCTCCAGTTACAAATGGTGATCCAAAATGGGAATGCTCATCTTTTGAAGACTTCATTTTAATAGCATTTGCTATTTCATTTCTGACGGTGCCTAACAAAAGTGCAGTCTGCATATAGATGAAAAAAATATTAGTTAATATGTATAAGCCTAAAAGAACCACATGCCCTTTCCAAATCAATAAGCATAATCAATTATCAAGTTCAAGAAAAGGTAAATTACCATTGATGGATAGTTGGAATTTATAATGAGAGCTTTTAGCACGTCAAACTTCTCATGAGCTGGAAGTTCTGATAATATCTACAATCAAAAACATCCATGTGCAATTTCTACATTACTGGTAAGTTTACAATTTAAGTGTACAAGGCATCAACAATACTTTTCATACTTAAATTAGTCAAAAATGCCCAAAAAATAAAAATAATAATATGGATAATTAAAAGAAACAAGTTACATATTAACAAGATAGCCAAATATCAAATTTATCAATTCACTACAAAAGACCTAAATATCTATGTTTCTCCTATAATACCTAAAAAATGTAATTGCATGTAGCATCTGTATGATGTAGAATATTATGTTCTTTATGTCAATTTTTCTTTCTATCAGTGTTTCTTGTTTTCAGTTTTACATGAAAAGGAGAAGTATCTAAATGTTTTGACGTCTCAAATCTCCATAGAGCTGATGTAAGGAAAACTCTCATGTTTTGCACTTGCATGGGACTTAATGAAAGCAACTTCGCCTCCTCCTAATATCATTGTTCTTCATATGTGAAACCAACTAACATAGATTTTCAAACAACAAACCAAAAACGGAAACCAGAAATTTGTATCATACATTCATAGTGGTTGTCCAAACACGTGAGGCTAGGATATCTTTTCAATAAAATTGTTGTCAATTATCTTAATTCAAGTTGAATTGATTCAGATCAACTTCAAGCTTTGGAAATCTTGCCAAGTTTCCCAAGTACTCAATGAATTTTTCAAGCAAAAAAGAAGATTCAACCATGTACACTCATAGGCATCAGCATATTAGCAAATACCTCCAGTTCCACCTGTACCTCCATTCATTAGAAGCACGAAATTGCAAAAAGCATTTTCGTGTGTTCAAATGACCACAATTTTCCATCCAAAATTACATGTAGCAATTTCAGTAATTGAACAGCATCTAGATGATAATCGCATCTCTAAATGCAGTGATTAGCAGAGAGCAGTTACTCCAGAAATAATGCCAGTGAACTCAAGAGTAAGAATGAGAGTATCCGCTAAATGGTTAACAACCATTTGTAACAAGCACATCACTCTTCTCATCCAGCTCACTCAAATGTCTAGAGAATTGTCCTCTAATCAGTGAGGAATTATCAACAGATCTGATAGATATCTGTAAACAAAACTGTAATTTCAAAACCACGACAGAAATGGAACTTCAACAACTGTCACAGCAGATTCAAGAAATGCACAAGTGGCTAAATTACAACTTCCCCTCATCGCCCTAGACATTACATTACAAGTCTTTTTCATTTTTGATTTTGCAAATATACACTGCCTTAACTTGAATGTTATTGTCTGGTGGTCAAGACTCAAGACAATATAGCTAGGAACATTTTTCAGCCTTGGTTGCTGCTACGCACTTATCTACCAAGTCCTAGAACCAACATGGGAAGGCATTTTGTAATGGTTAATATTTTGAAAATTTCTCTAGGCATATGCCCTTTCATAGAATGTAAAATCTTTATCTTTTCCTGAGCAAAAAGAAGATGCAAGTCAAACTAAAGATTTGTGATTTATAGATCAAGTTAGTTCCTTTGAATCTCATTTTAACTAGAATGTAAAACCTGAAGTTACCAAGGGAAAATATGTTCACCGAAATTGACTTACTTTTGTCAATGCCGAAAATGCTTCTTTCCGTTGCTTTGGATCAGGTGCATATACCATGATTTGCTGCACAGCCTGACCTCGAAAATAATTAGCAATACATAATTGAGTACTCATCTCACAAGAATTTGTAACATCATGTAACAAAAAGCTAAATGCCTATAACATTTTAGGCAATTGCCTAGAATGATTAACCGAGAGAATAGTCATTGTAGATGTCTGAATCTTTTTGAGTAGATACAAACAAAAACTTTAAAAAAATTGTTTACCTGCAGCAAAGAGAATAAACTTGGAGTAGTAGCAGACCAGTCAATGTTCTCATCACAATCTTCTGAAGAAACAGAACTCTCGCTAAACATTTCTGACAAAAAAATTATGCTATACTTTTTGACTCCCCATGAATAGTCCAGTGAACAGAGCAAGTATTTCATATTGCTCAATGCTCTTATTCTTTCACTTTGACAACTTTGAATTTTCTTTAGAAGATCCTTAATATTCTCATGAGCAACTGTGGCAACTTCCACAAACACGTAGCCCCAAAGGACTGGCATGATCCACAAATGAATAAAATACTGTCAGCACGAAGCATCGAGCCAAAGATGTTTAAGTACAGAATGTTTGTAAACACAAGAGGAGTCACTTTTTTAGAGTCCAGCTTACGTGCGCACCAGCAAGATTTGCCCCAATGTTGATCAATGAGGTACTTTCTAGAATTTTATCATGCTCATCTGCAATGTTTTGAAAGAAATGCTTCATGTTGCAGACACCTTTATGCCTATGCTACTGATACCTCAACATAACAAATATTAAATATAAGATAACAAAATTACCAAATTATTTTCAAAAACTCCATACCATTATCCAACAAACGACAAACAGCCTCTACTTTTCCAGTGATGAGACTTGAATACGAAAGCCCACAGTCTGACAATATTTCCGAAAGTTGCATTATGGAAGTAGGGGCCTTGGATAGATCTGTTATATTAGCTTCCTTAGAAACCAAAGCCTGGAAAAGAGAACTGTCAGACAATAAAATAAACAATGTCTATTAAAACATGTTACCACAAATGTATCCTAATTTTCTAGAATCAAATTTAGTCATCACTCTAAAATCTGAATACTATTTAGAAGACAGTAATTAATAATGTAATGTTACACCTATATCTCATGAGATTCACTTGGTGTGAATAATTTGATTTTGGGTTATAGTAATTGATACGGTATGTCCTATGTACAATATGGACCATTGGGGCCAACAGTCATACCAGCCCCTATTGTTTCCTGTATGAATAAGTTAAATCATCATGATCAAAGTTCTCCATCATGAGTGCATTGAGTACCCAATGTGAATTTAGGAATGCATTTCAGAGGCTGTGCACACTATTACTACAATTATAAGTGAAGGTATTGCTATTTTTATTTTGTTGTCTTCTTTTGCGGTATGAAGATGGCCATATGTAAATCCTCAAGCAGTCCTTTCTTCTATATATTAGTAGGATTTTAATTGCTGCCTATTTATTTACATACTCGATAGTAGCATGTTTGGTGTCTTATCATTTTGCATCATAACACCCATGGAATGCCAATTTGCTGTCATCACCAAGCACAGTTATCGTACCCTTGCAATCAATAACATAACAGCCCAAAATCTATACTCTCTGCATGAAATGGTAATTGATTGATTGAATTAAAAAGGAGAGGAATACTCCTTAAATAATAAATTACAAACAATGTTTCTAAATCAGAAATAATCGATAATAAAATAAATAAAAGAAAGATGCTAAAACTAACTGAAAGCAAACTAAACTAAGATGACCATTATACACTAAATATAACAATACTATTTTAATTCCCTCCCTTAATGGTCATTCTACTAACTACACCAAGTTTGCCCCTAAATTTTACGAATTTGTCCAGACTCAGGGACTTGGTAAGAATGTCTGCAGTCTAATCCTCAGTTGGAACATACTACAACATCACTAATCCATCTTCAACAAATTGTTGTATGATGTGACAATGAAGATCTGCATGTTTTGTGCGCTCGTGGAAGACTGGATTTTTGGCAAGCTTTAGCACCCCTTGGTTGTCACAAAACAAGGGTGAAGGCCCTGCTTGAGACATTTTCATGTCAGAAAGCATCCTCCGAAACCATACTGCCTCACATGTTGCTTTAACTATAATGTCCCCTTTTTAGTGAGCATTAGAGTTTGGTGGTTTAGTCTATCATCGGGTCCTCGTAGGCTAATAATGGTGATTAGAGGACCCCGTTTTGGAGATATCTAGTTCTTTAGTTGGCAGTTTGCAGTGTTTATCGGCTCCAAATCCTTGGCATATTTAGGATACTTTAATTATACTTTAATAATAATTAATTAATTATTATAGAGTGCACATTATTAAATGTTTTATTGACTTTATTATGAGGGGGTTATTTAATGTTATAAAGTCAAATTATAAAAGTGCATATTATTGGCGCCCACTTGAGGATTATATTAAAGTATCAAAAGAAAATAATTTATATTATTTTTGAATGATTAAATGCTTCATTGGAAATCGAACTTTTTAAAGAAGAAGTATAAAAGGCATTGGGAAAAGCAAAGGCAATCATCATTGTTCATTCTTTCAACACTTGGCTTTTGTTGCTTTGGCATTTGGAGGTGAAACCAAGGGTTTTGCTGCAAAACAGTCTTGGAGAACGTGGTTCCTCTTTGATTTTGCTTCCTACAGGTGTGAAAGATCACCCAAAGGTTGCATTCAACAGATGGCTATCATCCAATAGTCACATTGTGCTGATAGGAGAGATTATTTGAGGATTTTTGAGAAAAACATTAACAGAAATCAGAAGTATACATTTGAGATTATATGCTGATATCTTCATTAGCCATTGGCAATTATTATTGAAGGTCGTACCAACCATTATAGCTGGGTCGTACATTTCTTGTAGAGACCGTACTTCCTACTATTTGTTGGGTGTGTGAAGTAAGGACAAACGCCTTGAGTTTGAGTAGTATATGACTTGCTTTGGGGGCGGCTAGGCCAGGGTTTCATATCAGCAACAGATTAAAAGTGGAGAATTCATACATTGGTGCCAGGCGTCCATGTCAAGGGTTTTACCAGTTGCTGATAATAATTTCCAGAACTGCAATTTATTGTGCTTGGCATTCCAGGTATGAGTTTAAAGTAAATGTAATGCAAAGATTAATCTGCAATGAAAGCATGTTGTTCATTGCAAAAGATATCATAAATCTGATTTGAAATATTTCAGTATTTCCTTTCATCTGGCATTTGTATATGTTATTTGCATTTCCTGGCATAAATCTTGCCAAACTCAAAACAAAACAAAAACTTTGAAGCCACAAGCAAACATACAAAGGCAGTTTTTCAGTTAGTAGATATCTCACCAAAGGTGGGATATTTCATTAACAGTTCCCTGATACTTTGCTTTTGTCGAGGAAAGAGCTATTGCCTATTGCTTCTTACTAGTCCATGTGACTACACCTGTACCAAGACTGAAAACATATCCAAAAGTAGACTTCCTATCATCAATAGAACCTGCCCAATCTGAATCTGTAAAACCAACAGCCTAGGATCTTTGCTTCTGCTATACAGAATTCCGAAGTCAAGTGTCCCTTTCACATATCTCAGTACTCGCTTCACTGCAACCCGATGTTCAGCCTTACGGGCAGTCATGAAACAAGAGATGTAACTCACAGCATAACTTAGATCAGGTTTGGTGGCTGTAAGATAGATGAGGCTACCAACTAGTTGCCTAAAAGCTAACTTATTGACCACTGGTGAGTCTGATTTGGCTGAAAGTTTCAGCCCTTTCTCCATTGGTGTAGATGAGACTTTGCAATCTGTCATCCTGAATTTTTTCAACAAACTCCTGGCATATTTATATTGAGAAATGAAAATACTACCACCTATTTGCCAAACTTCTACACCAAGACAATAGTGCAAAAGACCCAAATTTGTCATATCAAATGCCTAACACAAATTCAATCCGATTTGCTCAAGCAAATGTACCCCACTGCCAGTAATGATGATATCATCCACATAGATGACAAGAAGAATGATATCACTAACAGTGCTTTTGACATATAAATTGGCATCTGAAGGACTCCTCTAAAAACCCTATGCAACCAAATACTTGTCAATCCCTAGGTACCATGCCCTAGGGGCCTTGCTTTAGGCCATACGAAGCCTTCAGCAGTCGGCACCCCTAGTGCTCTTTGCCTGCAATTTTGAAACCAGGAGGTTCCATCATGTAGAGACCTCTTCCTCCAAATCTCCATTGAGGAAGCCACTCTTCATGTCTATTTGATGGACCTTCCAGCCAAACTATGTTGCAATGGCTAGGACAAGTCGAATGGTGCTCATCTTTGATGTAGGTGCAAAGGTCTCCTCATAGTCAATGCCCTCTCTCTACAAGAACCCCTTAGCCACCAACCAAGCTTTGTATTTATCAAGTGTTCCATCAACTTTGTAGACCCATTTGCAGCCAATGGGTTTCTTCCCTGGTGGAAGATCTAACAGAACCCAAGTATTGTTCTTCAAAAGACTATGATGTTCAAATTCCATAGCCTTTGCCTATTCAAGTTTACCTTTCACCTCTGAATAGTCTTGGGGCTCATAAACACTCTGAATGTTGACCATAGGAAAAATTCATCGTCTCAAACATCACCAATGAGCTTCTCCCACCACTTAAGCCAGACAATAGATGCATCTTCTTCCAAATCAGGATGATCATCATGACATGGGCTGCCTAGAAAGAAATCATCTCAATGTTGATTTAGGACAATTCAAGCCAAGAGAACACAAGTACTCTTTACATAGGGAGAGGAGCCCACTCCATCAACGCCACAAAATCCATCTCCAAGCGATTATCGAAATCAAAGAGGAGATTGAAGCCAAATACAATATGACCCCAAAGGACGCCCTATCATACAGTGTAGTGAATGGGGACACTTTGCGAGACACTACTAGAACAAGCAGGACAAAGTGCAATTATTGTGCAAATGGTGTGGACCTAGAGACCATGAAGACATTGGATGTCCGAAGCAAAAGGCTAGTGTCAACATGATTGATGTAAGGCATAATGAAGTACTGGCCATTACTCACACCCAAGCAAAGAAGGCTATGTACATGAATCCACATATAGAAAAAGAAAGGCTTCGTGAAGCAAGGGCCGAAGTGGAGAATGTTATGGATAGCAATGCCACCACTCAAATGCAAATGCAAGTACAATAACAAATCAATTACAATCCAAAACAAATATTACAAGGCAAGTACTTCAAACTACCATACTAGTTAAAGTAGAGGATTTATTATAAAATATTTCTAAACTTCGAAATGCTATTGTATTGAGGGAGAATGAGATGCTGCATGCTACAACCCAATTGGATCTAGTGAGAATGAAGAACCAATAACTAAACCTCCACTGTCGAGTGACCAAATGATTGATCCAATGTTATTGATAGTTAATATGGCAAAGAAACCAACGGTGGTGAATATGAAGATCCTTAGAAGGAATCTCACCAATACAATTGTTGATGGCAAGTTTGGTGTGAACATACTTCCAAAAGACACTTGGAGAAGTCTCAATAAGCTGACCATTTGGCCCCCAACTATTCAATTGGTGGGTGTAGATCAACAAGGTATTAAGGTACTTGGAGTTTTAATGGAACAAAAGGTAATTATTGGAACCCAAGCATTTTTTTAAACTTTGTGGTCATTTCATTAAAGAAAAAAGGATACAATGCATTGTTAGGTCAAGGTTGGCTAGTAGTAGCCAAGGCTGATCACAATTGGAAAAAGAATACAATCTCCATTGAAAACAAGGATCGGAATTTTGTAATTGATTTAAAAAACCAAGCCATAAGTGAGGAAGCAACGCCCTTCGATTCGCCAAATTCAGACCCAAAGAAGATTGGACAGAGAAGATCTAGGTCCGATAGAGCTGAATGACAAAGGGATTCTAGAATTACAATCATGCTCAAAGGATGAAACAAATTCTCTCTGCGGCCTATTTCACTAGAAAGTGGAGGACTATGAGGTATTTCCGTCAACTTGTAATATTCTCAAAGCTACAACTTTCAGCGAAGAGCAACCAATGAAAATTGATTTGACAAAGTTGGACAGTTTATATGTGCGGAATACAATCCATCATTGGAAAAAGACGACAGTTGTAATAGAGGTATCCGATTTTGCAAAAGAATGCAAAATTACTGACGGTACATCTCAGAGTACTAAGAGCAAAATATTTAATATAGAGTGTACAAATACTTGTCAAGGCAATTCATCTTCATAGAAAATTTACAAAAAAAGATAAAGAAAATCAGAAAATAAGGAAAGATTGGAACGAAAAAGGATAAAATATTATATTGAAAATTTTATTTAACAATTGAACTAGAAAAAACAAAAAGCCCGACTTCATCTTAGAAAAACGGGTAATTGATGAAGAAATAGAAAAAATAATAAAATAAGAAAGTCTTGGGCAGCCTATAAAGCAAATTGTACAACCAACTTATTTGCCCAACTACATTGTACGACCAGCTTATTTGCCCAACTACATTGTATGGCCAACTTATTTGTCCGACTACATTGTACAACCTTATAAAGCACCCAACTATATTGTACGACCATATAAATCATTTGTCAATATTGTCCGGCTTGGTCAAGTACTTGTTTGTGTTGGACAACCATTTCTATTATTTCTTGTTACATCCTAATTGTGTAATTACTATTTAATATTACTATGTAGGGTAAAATGTGAATTATGGAAATGAATAGATTATGCTCGTACCATGTTATCAATGTGAATGTTATCTCATTTGATGTTGTCTCATTTGATATTACCTCAGTTGATGTTATTCATGGTGAAATATTGCATATATGTGAAGGGATGGTTATTGAATTATTATTCTAACTTTGGAAAAGTCTATGTATACTGCATATGTTGTGAACAATTGACTGTCGTGTGCATGTGTTAGCGGATGCAGGTACATGTTCCATTCCTCCAGGTGGAGGGGAAGTATCACTCGAGAGAAGATCTTGGTCGAATAACCGGTAACGTAAACTATCTGAGCATACACACACCACAGTAGTTTGGTTGAGTCTAGACATAGAAGTGGGAAGTTGATAGGTCATCCCTTTGAAATATCTACATTAGTAAAGGTCTTGTTTACTATCGAGTGCATTATTGGGTGATGTTTATCTGTTTTTACTCTTGAGACCTTCCTTATCCTACTTTGTTTGTTTGTGTGGTTGAATGAGTGTTTGGATATATGCATATGACGGCATATGTTGATGATATTGCAGTCGCAGGACTCTACTTCCAGGCACGATTTTTCTAGCAAACAATTAAATCGAATGTAGCCTTATGGCTATTCAATTTTATTTATATGTGATTTCGACTTTGAGGAGGCGCCTCATTCTTTTATATGTCTGAAGAGTATCAATCCATTTTTAAGAATGATGTTTGGGACATCGTTCCTAGACCCGAAGGCAAATCTATGGTATCTTCTAAATGGCTCTTCAAAATCAAGCATGCGACTGATGGGAGCATTGAGAAGTACAAGGCCAGATTCGTGGCTAGAGGGTTTTCACAAAAAGAGGGAGTTGACTATGAAGAAACCTTTGCTCCAGTGGCTCGTTATACTTCAGTCGGGACCATCATTGCTATTGCTGAATCTAGAGGATGGAAGATTCACCAAATGGATGTGAAGACAGCCTTTCTGAATGGTCTAATAGAGGAAGAGGTTTATATTGAGCAACCCAATGGATTTGAGCTACATGGGAAGGAGTCTCATGTTTGCAGGCTGAAGAAGGCCTTGTATGGTCTTAAGCAAAATCCTCGTGCTTGGTACGAAAGGATTGATCGTTACCTATTAAATTTGGGTTTCTCAAAGAATGATGCAAATTCAAACCTCTACTTCAAGGTAATTAATGGTGAAGCATTGATTTTGGTTTTGTATGTTGATGATCTGATTATCACTGGAGAAGAACACCTCATTCTCAAATGTAAGGAGTTAGCTTCTGAGTTTGAAATGAAGAATCTTGGTCTCATGCATTGCTTTCTTGGCTTAGAAGTTTGGCAAAAGCCAGATGAGATGATTCTAAGTCAACGGAAGTATACCATTGACATTTTGAAGAGGTTTTGAAGAGGTTTGGTATGATGGATTGCAAATCCATGTTTACACCTATGGAGACCAACTTACATAAGTTGAAGGAGGTTGCAGCTAGTTCAAAATTGGTGGATCCCACAATGTACAGGCAGTTGATTGGTTCATTGATGTATCTAGTCAACACTAGACCGGATATCTGCTATGCAGTGAGTGCACTCAGTCAGTTCATGTGTGAACCAAGATAGATACATCTTGTTGCAGAAAAACATATCCTGAGATACTTGCGTGGCACAGTTGGATATGGGTTGAGATATTCTTCAGGTGTGGATTTGAAGCTGCATGGTTTTACTGATTCTGATTGGGCAGGGTGTGTTACTAATCGAAGAATACCTCTGGATGTTGCTTCAGTTTAAGGTCTGTGATGATATCCTGGTGCAGCAGGAAGCAGTCTTCAGTGGCATTGAGTACAGCAGAGGCCGAGTATATTGCAGCTTGTGTGGCAGCTCGAGAAGCAGTGTGGCTTCAAAAGCTCCTTGCAAGATTGTTTGGACAATCAATGGAGCCTACTATCATTCATTGTTATAACCAGAGTTGTGTGAAGCTTTTTGTCGATCTTGTGTTTCATGATATAGCTAAACATGTTGAGATCAAATACCATTATATCAGAGATATGGTATTGAGGAAAGCAATTCAGTTGAGGTATATCAGCACTGATGAGCAGATGGCAGACATTCTCACCAAGCCTCTCTCTAGAATAAAGTTTGTGTACTTTCGAGATAAGGTTGGTATGGTGGAGAATCAAGCCCTAGCTGAGAAGGAGTCTCAATATCAGTGATCCTCTGTAATGCATTTCTCTTCTGAGAGAGATTTGAGGTGCAAGCCCTTGATAATGCATTTTTCTTTGAGATTTGAGGTGAAAGCGCTTGTTTCCACCCTCTGGGAGAGCCATGGTGGATGTCATATGTGTGACACCATGACAACATCACGTGAGGGAGTTCGTGATGATTCACTTGTACTTGTGTTACACCCTCTGGGATAGCCATGGTGAAATGTCACGATGAGGTGACAACATCACGTTGAGTGATGAGCACTTGTACATACCATACATGGGTGTAGCCATGATGGTTGATATCACAATGAGGTGATATGCTTTCACGGTGAGGTGATAAGCTCTTTTCACATGGGTGTAGCCATGTTGATCAACATCACGATGAGGTGATATGTCTTGTATAGCCGGAAGTATTCCTCCCTAGCTGAGAGGGAGTGTTGATGATATTGCAGCCGCAGGACTCTACTTCCAGGCACGATTTTTCTAGCAGACAATAAAATTGAATAGCCATCAATAAAATCAAATGTAGCCTTATGGCTATTCAATTTTATTTATATGTGATTTCGACTTTGAGGAGGCGCCTCATTCTTTTATATATATAATTAATGATTAATAATCATTTAATGAATGGGGCCGACTTTATAAAAAAATCACGTTTTTTTCTTAAGGAGTCCAACTTGTAAGAAAAGACCACGTCTTTTCTGATTGGGTCGACCTTGCTAAGAGGCACAACTTTTTTGTGAAGAAAAACGTTTCTTATAGTGGCCGACTTCCTCTTGAAAAGGTGCGATTCTTCGTGTTGCTATGTATAAATAGCACCTCACATTCATTCATTTGACATCAAGTTCATTCAACATAATTCACATTCTGGAGCAGCAGATTGAACCTGTAGCAGCAAATCATATTTTGTAGCAGCAAGTCGATTCAAGGAGGAACATATCATTTGTATCTTTGCATCTAGGAGAGGTGTTGTTCATTGTATCTATTAGGCATTGTGTTGTGCCTGAGTTGTAAGCAGATTTCTGCTCTTGTTCAATAAATATATAAGAGATATATTGGCTGGGTTTTTCTCCCTCAGGGTGGAGGGTTTTCCCAAGGTATTTGTTGTGTTGTGAGTCTGATTTTCTTTGAAAATCTATGCATTTCATCTGATCATTAAAATCTAACAGCATACACGTACGATGGATATAATGGGATGTCCAAACGGGTATGATGACATATGTATAGACATGCATATATGTATATAAATCTTGATGTAAAGTGTCTTTGGGCTTTATGAATGGTTACCTTTACGTCGTTTCATATGAACGTAAAACGTAGCGTGTATATGGGCATATATATATATATATATACATGGACCCGTGTATGAGAGCATTAACAAATGCACATGTATGTAAGTAGAAATACTCACAGAAGTACATACACAAGGAAATGACTATATGTATATATATATGTGTGTATGTGTGTGTGAATATAGTTACTAGGTCATAATCATTCGGAAACTGAATGGATCATTTGATTATCATGTTGCTATATAATATGTATATATTTAAATATATGTACGAATACACATATAAGCATAAAAGCTTAATAGAGGAGTGTGTATATATGGATATATATTTATATATATAATATATGATTATTGGGCGTGATGTTAACTTGTTCATAATCGTTTGAATATCGAATGAATACATAATCGACATGGTGAGTATATATATGTGTGTCGTGTTCGTCAAATAGGATAAACAATACAAATATATATTCGATATGTAAATCGATCAGCGGAACATAGTTACTACGTATTTTGTATATATATATATATGTGTGTGTGTGTATATACACGAGTGCATACACATGTATATTGTTTATAAGGATGATAATACAATTATATGCATTCGGGTGTCGAATCATGTGTTTTTGTTATCATATGAGTCATATATATATATATATATACTTGATAGAATCTATTTGCATATATACATACGTTGCTATTATAAATAGCATTAACTATACCTTTGAACGCATAATTACCCAAATGTGTAAGGCCAATTATAGATATAACTTATGCAAGTATTTTTAAAGGCTGAGTGAAACATAGTGCAGCCTTATAGGCACGATGAATCACGTGTATTAGCACAAGTGATAATATCCAAACTCCATGGTGTGTATAGCTGCGCATAAATTGATGAGAACTAAGTGTTGGAGCCAAACACAAGATATGGTATGTATGTTGTAAAGCAAATAAGGCACCACCTTGGATATGAGGATACCATACATAAAAAAATAGACCAAGTCAACAATAAATAGCAGCCGATTATTGTGCTGAATACGTTGGTTGTCATAGTCGATAGAAACTATGTGAATAGAGGTCGATATTGACCAAGTCTATGGAAGCCGATTTAAAAGCTTTAGACTGCAAGTGGAAACCGATTATCATTGTGATTAACACACAATATATGGCGTGGCTTTGCATTTGCTATTGCTGGATGTAGAACCCTTGACTTGGTCGACGTGGTTAATGAGACCATGCTTGACTTTGTCTCATGTATTAATTGGTTAATGTCGATTCACTTACCATTTGGATCGATTGAAGTCTGTTGTCATATTATGGATGTTGACTAAGTTTGATGATGCCAAATGGGAAGGAAAAAGCATAGCAGATGGCGCCACCTTTGACTTTGATTTCCTGTAGATGTCTTCTCATTGAAACAATTCGAGTTCTCCATGTGCATTTTGATTTAGTCTTTAAATTGCTGTCAAGGAAACTAGTCGATCTATAGGAGGATTTGCTGAGTCTGAGCTTAGTTGATCGCCACCTTAATGCTGAGCTGCATTGCATGAATCTTGTTGTCATTTTGCATGCCTAAACCGTAGGCTTTGAAGCTTCTTGGATACTCTATAAGTATAAATAGATGAACTATTCCATTGTGAGGGACGCATTCCTTCAAGAGATATACATCTTTTGCAATTCGTAATTCAGTATTTCCCAACCATACTTTGCTTTACATTGAAGAGTGAAAGGAAGTAAGATCATATAGTGTGAGGAGAATATATTTTGAGAGAAGTAAGCTATCAACAAGTGAGATAAAGATATTGTGAGGTTCTTAAGAAACTGATTGTCAAGCTATTTAATGTTGAACAGGGCTGCATTGCTGTCTTAAGTTTGGATAAAGCGATAACATGCATGGGGATCTCTTCTTCTATGTTATTTTACTTTTGAATGATATGTTTTGCATGCATGGATGAGATGTCTTTCCAGTATATGCATTAGAAAGTTTAGGCAATTTTGAAAAGGAGAGTGAAGTTATTATGCTATTTTCATGATGTGTTTTTATGTACTCCATAGTAGGAGATGGGTGTTTATCATAGGTATTATATACTAGGTATGATTGAACGTGAAAGCACATATAGTGCATATAGCTAAGTTATTTATTTAACTAGGAAAGCTTATGTTTTACTCCTAGGAGAGGTCATCCAATATGGGAGAGAATTTTATAAACTTACAAGTAAGTAGGGTTATCCAAGTATATAGGTTATCTTTGGAATGATGGACTATCCATAGAAGGGAATACCTAACTTGTGTACTTACTAGTTAAGTAGGTTTACTCCAAGTAGATTAATATGGTTGTAGGTTATCTGGGATGAAGGACTATCCATTGAAGGAAATACCTATGTGTAGCTTAAGATAGCCTTAAGTCAAATCGGCCCTGAGTAGTGTATGTGATAGATAACTTCATTCGAAGTACTGAATGAGAACTCTTTGATCAAAGTAGTGTGAACGTCCAAGACTCCACTCTAGATTGTGTGACTACCGAGACTAAACACCGTCAATTCCCCGTGATCTAGTATTACATGCTAGGCAGAGATTGTGGGATTACAAGTTCTAGTTATGTAGGACACAACACTATGCTCAGATTGGTTGTCGTTATCGATTACTCGACCAATCTCTTCGTCGAAGGAAAAGGCCATCTATCGAATGATAGATGTGTGAGGGACCACATTATGAGTTTGTGGTTGGCGGAAAAGCACCTGAGTGATGCTTCTCCTCCACAGCAGGCAACAGAAGAACCAAGATTTGAAAGTGTTGGTGTAATAACTAACACCTCTGGAGTATAAGTTAGTACGGATAGCTATGCACACTGCGTAATGAGTGCTCTTCAAATTAGGAGGGGAAGCTCCCTCTTTTGCTGATATGCTTTCTAAAAGTAAACTATTCTAAGTCCTATCTTTTTGTTCTTAGCTGGAAGAGGCACAAGGTTAAGAAAACCAAGAATGTTGCAGCTAAGGATTTTGTGGTTTCGCAAATCATTAACTACAACTAAACTAACTACTTTAAATCTATCCAGTTTCCTCGAGAAAACGGAGCATGAGGAAATGGAGCAAGAATGCTCTATACGATAAACTTCAGGTACAGTCTCACAACGTGAAGGCAAGGTGGGCTCAACTATTTGCTTGGCTGGGGAGTAGTTTATTGGAAACGAAAAAATATACAGTAAACCGAGTACAACTTCACAACATGAAGGCAAGGTGGGCTCAACTATCTGCTTGGTTGAATAAGTTTACTATTACGCACATCAAACGATAAGCTTTGAGTACAGATTAATAACATGAAGGCAAGGTGGGCTCAGCTATTTGCTCTTCTGAATAGGCTTATTATAAACGAAACAAAGGTAAGCAACTAGGATAGCAAATTGTATTAGCGAAACACGCATACAACCAACGATCAAACTAGTAACCCCATTTAACTAAGCTTGAACGAACACCATGATAATAACATGAAGGCAAGGTAGTCTCATCTATTTATTATAACAGTAATCACTCATGAACAGATAAAGAAAAGAAATATTACAGGCAAGGTAGGCTCAGCATATATTGCTATCGCGTGCAAAAGTTATTTACAAATGAGCTGAAAGCTCTTATTTATAGACATCAAGGTGCAGGCAACCCTAAAATCAACTTGAGTCAACTACAATCTTGCAATGCATGCAAGATTTTATTGCTAAACTCTAATAAAGCAAACTATACAGTTAACTAGAAAACAACCATCAATTAACCGGTACATCTAATCTAAATGGACAATGTGCAAGCATGCACGTCCTTATTGAAAGCAAGTTAACTGGAATACTACCATCAGTTAACGTAAAAACCTAGATGAAACTCCAAGTGAACATAGATACTTCCAAGATAGAAATGCATGAGATGTGAGACAGCGAGTTAACCCGGAAAGAAGCGTTGAGTTAACTGTTGTGATTGAAGTCTATCCTGAAAGGTGGGAACTAACATCTACTGGCCCTGATCTCGAGCAATCAACCCATCCACGAGGTTGTTGACTGCGTCACCCTCTGGGGAACTGAAGCTCCGCCGAAGTATACCGTGCCTATGCAACATGTCTTCTCCACCTGTGATCTGACACTGAAACTCGCCTTTACTCTTGGTTGCCTCATCAAACAATGCTGACATGACTATAAGTTGATTCATCTTACAGCCAATGGTCTCCCCACTGAAAATACCGTGTATGAGTGCTTGGAGCTCTGACTAAACGTCAGCAAGCTCAACATAGTCACCACCTACATGTTGATACTGGCATGGTAGTTGAGACACGAAGGTTCTCATATAACAGAGTGCACTAGTGACGTGCTCTCTGCTCTCAGCCAACTCTGATGCTATTGTTTCTTCTATCTTTTCCTTAAAGATCAACTGTGTCCTCCAAGTGTAGACAACCTCTTTATCTTCTACATCTGTGACTGATTCATATGACACCCCCAAGTTAGCAATCAAGATCTCATCTCTGCATCTACTAATAGCCAAGTCACGCTCCTCATCTGAAGTTGTAGACGAAGCTCGCGTGCATTATACCGCAACTAGTATAACTCTGAAAGCACAAAGCGGCCTCTAGTAACAAACTCCTCCCAATCATCCAAACGTTTACCATATGCAACCAAATGATCAAGCTAACCCTGTCCTGCTAGTGGTTCTAACATCGATGGGAGTGAGGTGACAGCATTTCCTATTCTGTGTACAAGGCTAGAAATGTATTGAAGAAGCTGATGGATTTCAGCCTTGAGGGCTGACTTATCTTCTCCATCTTTCATCATCCTATCCCTTGCGCTATCTGTTGCAACCTGTAGGAGATCAATCTCTGTCTAGTGAGTACTTCTACCAAAATTGACTGTGATCACTTTGAAGTCCTGAGCTTCAATCTCGTTCAGACTCTTATCCTCTGGAGATACGGCAGTCTCAAAGATGATTTCCTTACCTGCATTCCTCTCCACGTGGACCTATTTCTTGATCCTTTTGTCAGGCGCATCTAGATAAGCATGATCGAAATCTGAATGATCAAGCACATAAGATGGTTGTCTCCTCTTTCTTCCCAGCTGACTCTCAAGCCAAGATGAATCCCGACTAATCCCACTGGAATGATCTGTACTAGTAATGGGAGGCTCTGACGACAATGAATGTGTAGAGGTGTCACTGCGAGGTGGCGAGTCCAAGTCCAAATCAATGTGAATTGGAACTGGAGGCTGCTCTGGTGTTGGTGACGACATGTGTGGCTGAACCTCAGGCTGTGGCGAGCTCTGAACTGCTTCTTTGGCAGGCTCCATGTGTGTCTCAGTAACAAGTGCCTTTCCCTTTGAATTATCAAGCACTGAATTCTTCTTAGGAGGGTTACTCCTCTTCTTCTGCTTGGGTTTAGACAAGGAAGGTAGTGTAACTCCCACTAGTGGCAGCTCTGTTCTAGGCATAGTTACCCTCCTGGTCCTCTTGCTTTCGAGATAAAGCATGCTATTCTGAATGACTCTGCTCGACCTCTCCTTCACCGATGAGTATTCTTTGGCATACCAATCAACAGTCGGCAGTGGTTGTCCATCAACCTATTCTCCGTAAAACTGAGGAAATGCATCTCCCTCATCATCTGACAAACCTTCCACCTCTTCTACCAAGAAGACAGATATCTGCGGAAGAGAGAACCTACTATAGCTGCGTCTGCGTACCTCAAAATCATCCTTGCAATTTACCCAATAGTCCTCCATTGTAGGTTTATGATAAGAGCGACTACCAAGGCGTGTTGCGTAATGACCCCAAGGATCATAGGTACGTGTGTCAACAAGGTACTTTAGTTTGCAATTTTCTAACTCTTATCCCGCAACTTTAGCATCAACTGTTGTCTTGCACCAATAGATTCCGAACTACATTGGAAAGTTGGCAACCTATTTACGCTTGTGGCACAAATGTTTGTGAACCTCATACAGTTGCCTCAGGAACTCCATGAACACCGTCTTATCTGAAGGATAGCGTGGAAGCATAGCTGGATTTTCTGTGTATCCATAGACACGGATGTAGGTGTATGTAGGGAACTGAATGAACCAGTCTGCCCAATCTTCCATTGTTGCTCTAGCAACCGCTGAGATACGAACGTGCAACTCCCGGTCCAAGTCTCTCACTGTATATGTCAAGAAATCCTCCTGCACACGTTTGAAATGTCTTTCAGCCTTCGTGAACTCGAGCTGATCATAGTGACGATAGACTTTCTGTGCACTGAGTATGCCCACCGTGTTCAACCCTCTAAACTGACCCTGATAGGCGATCAAGTACACGAGGTAGGAACGCATGTGAAATTGGTGCGCAACTAGAAAACCGATGATTTGTTCGTGAATAGCATCTCTGATGAAGGATGCCCAATCATAATGTTCTTGCCCAGAGATGATTCGACCAATGATATAGTACATCCATGAGTGGAATTTATTTGCATCTGCATGACCTAAGACACGATTGAGAAGTGTAATCAGAATTGCATACTCATCCTTGTATTCACCACGACCCACATTGTTTGGCAACTTGGTCTTTTTTTGTTTTAACCACCTCTCTGTCATCTTAGTTTGACACTTATTCATCTCAACATTGAATGCTCGCTCACTCTGATTCATAGAAATGACCAGACCATCTGGATGTTGAGGAATACCCAAACTTCTCTCGATATCCAAGGGTTTGAGACTGCAAATAACATGCCCATCTATTGACTATATCTCTCGTGCAGCAAAATTGTAATGCTTAATACAAGACATTACGAATTCTTCGCAATGAACTGAGATAGGTATAGAAGCGGCCTCAAGTAACCCGAACTGTTGAATGTTTTGGATTATCGAATCTCTTATCTTGAGTGGATCTAAAACTGCTTCTGGAAGCACCTTATGTAGATTAGTATCAACTGTCCCGATGAAGTCATGAGTCAAGACCGACTTGGTCTTGAATTCGAGCTGAGTGAACTGCATTCTAAAACACTCGCCTGTTGACTATGACCATGGCTATATTCTGACAAGTTTTCTGGAAAGCTAAAAATAGCCTGCTAAGGCTAAAAATAGCTTGTCGGAGGCCAATTTTCACGGAAAATTATGAGATATGGGTTTTGCTCAGAAAATTATTCTAAGACAACCCAGAATGTCAGAAATGCGAAAATTTGACTTTTAGTCAAACATGCAAAGGAATTTCAGTTAAGAAAATCAGAGCCTCAAGAACTGATGCTTTGGAACAAATTTTCCTGAAAATTCTAGCACATGAGTTTTTCCAAGGAAGTTGTTCTGAATCAACCCAAATGTTTTGTTTTGCCAAAATTTGCCAATTTTTCGAACATGTGAGAATTTTAGATTAGAAAATGGAAGAATTTTAGACAAGAAGAAAGACGTTTTTTTTTTTTTTTTTTAAAGATCTTCTTCTGTCAAATACACCACTTTGTCTGGAATTTTGCTGATGAATCTAGACTTATACCTGCAAAACAATGTCTTTGATGCTTTCAAACTTGATTGTTTGATGAAAATTCGCCCAACTCTAAAGAAATTCGAATTTGCTAAGCTAGATGAATGAGAATGGACGCCATGCTTGCATAAATAGAGCAAAATCATACCATAAAAGCAAGACTGCAAGATCTAAAACCCTAATTTTGAAGGAAAGAATTCGATTGGCCCTCCCCCAACTGAACTACCATTGACTCTGAGTCCCGAGAATTAAAATAATATTAAAATATTAACTTATTCTAGCATGCAAATTTGAGTTTCAATATTAAAAAGGCGCCAATAATAAATTATTGAAGAAAATCGCCATTTTAATATTTTGCATGCAAAACAAATATTAAATATTATTTTAAACAGTTAGTAAAAAATAACACAGCATCTAATGCACTCGGCAAACTTCATTGATCCCGAAAAGTCCAAATTTGACCTTCTAGGCATCCATTTGCAAGAGTTATTGAATTTTTTACTATCTCCTATTTTATAGCTGACTACAAAGTTACAGTTGACCATGTTCAGCTTTGATTTTCGGGTGACTGAGTGAACCTGTGACTGAACTGAGATATCCACTGCGAAGCCTGCATAGTAAGGATGAAATGTCTGCTTTGAGCTGTAACTACGAAAATCAACGTCTGATACCTCAAAAAATTAGACACCTTTAATTAAATTGATGCAATGATTCCAGACTTAGCCATTTCTCCGCTTCACCGTCTTACGCTTCAAACTGCCATTATTGGTGAACGATGAACCTTGCTGACTGGATGATAGGTTCATTGCATGACTGAAAGTATTCTGCATCCAATGACTGTATGTAAGGCACCTGAAAGCTGCATTAAGGACTCCAAAAAGAAGGGTTCCCCTGGCTTATGAAGGAGCAAACACCCTTTTGACAAAAGTGTAACTTTCATCTGGATGCAACACTTTGACCCCTGACACCGGAAGCTGGAGTACTCCGATTCGCGCACCGTCTATCTCTCTACGTAGCTGGATCAACTTACAAGAGATGTCTCTGGAGGTGACGAAGCAAGAAAACTACTTCTAAGACCTCAACAAGAGGGGCGTCTTTTTCAAGAAGATGTGTATTTCCCATACTTAGCCATTTTTTGGTTACTTTCACTTTTCAATCTTCTCACACTGACCTCGCATGTACGAGCGTTTGCCAAATCCGGGAGGCTGACGGCTAGACTCATTGGATAGCTGGAGTAATTACGCACATGTCTCGTGAAGACTACAAATGCAAAAAATCCCATCTGACAGGCCTAAAGGCTGGGCGCCCCTGACCTATAGAAGTGCAAGCGTGTATTGCTACATTTCTCCACCCTCTGATTCACGTGCTTGGTAGAACCTCTGTCACGGTTACTCAGAATATCGGATCACCTCAAGAACTGATGCGTTGCGAAGCTGGACTAGATTAGAAAAGATCTCAGGAAGACCTCATGCGCAAATTCATCCATCTGAGAGGTCAAATTCAAGGACGCCCTTGAGCTACAGGGGCGCAGTAATCATAAACTTGACGATCTCTATAACATGCCTTCTCATTGTACCTTCAGCTTCTGACCTCGATTGTCGGAATTCTGCACTATGTACATCTTCGCTTGATAGCTCGTCGGAAAGCTGGGCTAATTCTGAAGAGATTGAACCTATTTACAAGCACATGCAACGAGATCTGAGCCTCCAAAAAGAAGGGCACCCCTGAGCTACAGGGGTGCAGATCTGCTTTCTACTTGAAATCTTCATCTGTCTCTACTCTGAAAAACACTCCTCCGGCCACTGAATTGACATTGTAGGAGTATAATCTAGTAGTGAAATGCTTCTCCATCATAACATGTTCTACTCTGGGTCCCAAGTTCAAGTTCTGACCTCCATGTACTGACCAACTGCTGCCGACGACTGACACGACACTGACCATAGTCCATACTTGACTTGCCCAAAAACTTGTATTTTGACATCATTTTAACAACGTTTAGACTCTTTAATCAAAATGCCTTAATGAAGCAAAAAAATTGGTTTGGGTACAATAGAAAGGAAGGATCTTGGACCGTCTTACAACTATTTGTTCTAAAGCTCATTGTAGCTATGTATGTAAATGTATGTATTCTTATATTGTTGTAACTTGTGAAGTTATTGTAAAGAAATGGAATCTTTATTGTAATATGATATGGCCCCTTGTTCATATATTCTCAATAAAAGAAAGAAAAAATTTATTGCAATGACTTGTTACCTTATTTATTTACTCGCAAGGTGTAAATCTAGAAATTTTTACTGCATTAAGGGTTGGTACGTTACATTTCTCGTCTGCATTGTATGGCCATTCAATCTGCATTATATAGCCATTCAATCTACATTGTACAACTAGTTCATTTTGTCCACACTATACGACAATTTCATTCCATCTACACCATACGACTATTTCATTCATTCTACATCATATGGCTATTTCATCCTATCTACATCGTACGGATACCTCATCCCTCAAAGTACATCAAACGGCCAACATTCACTTTCATCATACAACAATTCCCTCACATAATACGGCAGCTCCCTAAATTTCCTTGCACTGTATGGCGACATCATGGCATACAACACATCTTTGTACAACAAAGATAAATTATGTCATACGACAAGGAGAAAGGTACTCCACATTGAGAATTCAATGCTTTAACCAACTAAGCTCAACCCCTTGGACTCGTACGGGTTTTGAAATTATCTATGTCGTACAGCATTTGTAAACTTCTACATCATATGGCTTTGGTCTATAATCTTCTGCATCATACGGATTTGGTCTATAATCTACTACATCATACAACTTTGACTTGTAATCTTTTGCATCGTACGGCTTTGGTAACTAGTTGTATCGTACATACCTCCTTCCTGCGTCGACATCTCTACATCATACGGCTAGATCATTCCTCAAATTTGCTTGTCAACAATTTTTCCATTCATTGTATTGTACGGCCTAGTGATCAATATCGTCGGCATCATATGGCCTTTCAATTGTCCGAGCAAAAGTCTATTCTTAGTAACCATTTTCAAAAACAATCTATTCTCAAGAGTTTCAATGTGCAATCAAATGAGGTCCCTTGGTTGGATGGTCTGAAGCATTATCACAAATTGGCATATGTTGGTTAAACATTCCAAACTGTCTATTTTTGGCTTTGTCAAAATTGTTTTTTGCCTCTTTCAAATTCATGAAAATAATGTGCACCATGAAGGTTTGTGTGGTTTTGAAGGTCTTGATTTGGGCACTCATTTGATTTGCCAAGTACACTCCAAGTTCGAATTTGCAAAGTACACTTCCAAGTTTATTTACAGGCCCTTGTCTACAATATCATCATCAGTTTGAAAAGTCTTCCCTAATGTTACTTGATGTTTACTTGTCGTCTATTAGACGACTTTTTCTTTTGGAAATGTAGTTAGTGCACAATGTCTATTATTATGTTTTGGTAATATTGGTTATCCGACTATGTATTAATTGTTTGTTGGCTTTGAGTAGTTATAAGCATTGGTTGGATGATGGTTGCGTTCCTCTTAGCAACCATCAGATCTTTTAAATAGATTGTGTATCATCAAGGAAAGGATACGATCTAGTCGAATCCACTTTGACCCTTGGCTGACCATCTCTAGTCTTTTGTAATAATTTCATTTGCAAAATAAAGATATATCTTACTCCTATATCTAGTATGCATTGTCATCTCTATTATTAGTTCATGTATTCATTTTATCAGATAGTGAAGTAAACAACTTTGAAGTGTAAATATAACTCGAAATAGCAAAACAGAAAACCCTATATATTTATTTTTTAATTAAATGAACTTTTAAAATTGAAAATAAAGAAAATAAATTTATAAAATAATAAAACAAAGTTTAAAATTTAAAATTAAAATATATTTGCTAACTATGCTGATCCAATTAATTTTCCAATGTTCATCATCAGGTTTGACACAAAATATCAATATAAGGAAAATAAAATGATTCACAAGAGCAAGCCCTACCTCACTTCCCAAGCTTCTCTATTCCTTTGTCACACACTTCTCTACTCCATCAAACACTATTATGCTCCTTCAAATGCTGCAAATTTCAAACATTCCTTCACTACTCAATGCTCCATCACTTCAACTTTTGCAAAGTTGCAGCACTTCCACTTTATAGATTCAATGAAGGTCGTTGTAAATAAAACAATGACAACAAATGCTTTTTAAAATATCTTTTAGGCGCTTTTAATATTTAACATTTTTTGTTTGCCTTTAGGTTTTTCAAGAGACATATCAAATGCAAGCAACATGTCACTTGTCATGGGAGATGTCTTTGTACCCATCTCCAATATTAAAGATGCATCCCCGAGGGTTGGAGCCACATCTTCTTGGAGCACTACATAGAAGTCATTGGTCATTATAGAGTTGCCTTGAGAGATAAACACCATGAAATCTTTTCTTAACCATGTGGGATACTTCGAATGATTTATAATGAGTTTTGCACGAGTCATACCACCTTGATGTCTTGCCCAAGGCTATGCCACTCATTTTGACAAGAGACAACAAATAGCAAATGAAGAAATTCTAAGTATAATCAATTATCTAAATTCCATGCATGTGTTGATGCCGATAAGTGTGTCATAGGATCTATATTCTTGCTTGGAATAAAATGCACAAGCTAAATTCATCAAAATTTACTACTATAAAGTAATTGATCCATGGGCAACTCAACAATTGTCACAACTTCAATAGTCAATTACTAAGATAGTGGTTTGGCCAAGGAATCATGTGATAATAGACCAACTTTCAAAGATAAACTCCAAAGAACCACCCAAGGGGTCCCCTAACTCACAACTCTTTCATATAGCTGTCATGTTGTTCATGTGCAAAAACAAAAGCATCTACACCTCAATGTAAAATGCCCCCAAAGTAATGATCCAAAGAAAGCAAAAGAAGATAAGTTAATAACTAAGGCACAAATGTTTCAATTGATAAAAGGGTGGATGTACTAGATGAGGCCATACCAAGACTTCCATTATGTTTCGTGATGGAGGAAGTTTGGTGTATCTCAAGGAAGCTTATAAAGGGTTTCTACTAGTTGGAACAGCTTGGTGGGTTTTCGCCCACGAAACTGATTATCAATAGGGTTTTCATCCTTCAATTGATAAACGAACCAAGTTCAATCTCTCCAAAAGAGGGTTTTTATACCCTTTTTTGAAAATAATAAAATATTATATTCCATTTACCTTTTAATTTTCTGCCTCAAGTGACCTTTTAATTTAACTTTATCTTTAGGCCCAAAAATGAGTCACTTTTATTTTGCCATATAACAATTCCCTTTTTAAATAATTAAATATAAGTTGTCTTCTAATTTTCACTTAATGACAACTTAATATTTAATCATTTAATAATTTAATTTTTTTTGCACAACCGCCAAAGTTACGGAAAATAATAAAATAGCCCAAAATATGAACTTTTGACCACACCACCAATACTTTAAATGCATAGGATATCTGTCTATGAAAATTGGCGCTCTCCCAAGACAACAAACTTCTACAAGAAGTATGGAGTGCTTCCAAACTATCAAATTTACACATGGAATGTACCATTGTACTCATCTTGGCTCCAAGAACTCTCTAACATTGTCAAAATACCTTTCCAATGGAGTTGGCACTCTCCAAGAAAGTTGGGGGTTTCCAAGGATGTTGGAATGGACCATAAAAGGTTAATGTCCCCTTTGGGGATATTCCTAGTTTTTGCCCTAAAACCACAATTCCAATTAAAATAAGAAATGTAATACATTTAAGAGTACAAATTTACCAATTGAAATGCCCTTTATAAGATTAATCCTGGTTTAGGTCCTGCACACAATATTAGTCACTAGAAATTGATGTTAAATCATAAGCCATGATAACATTAGTAGGCATAATGATATCATATAAACATTATTCATATTGAAATCCAATTAAAGCAATAGCCATTCCAAAGTATATTCCTATAATAGTCTCATTAAGAATTCGTTTGAAACATTTGCAAACTACAATCTCAAGGTTGGTCGCCCTTGTATTGTGAGAGCATGGAAGGTGAGTCGCCCTTCCATCCCTCAGTTCACCTTGGAGACTACTCGTCCTCCTTGATCAAGCCTAGAAGCACAGAATGATTTTTGGTCCATTCCACCCCCCAGCCCATGAGCATGGAAGGTTAGTCATCCATTCCATCTCTGGGTGGCTTACTTGATAAGAGGATGAAGAGTATACAGTTGTCAGCAAGGGCAACGTTCAAATCACATCTGGTGGGAGAAATTTAATATTTATCAATGTATACTATGTGTCGAGCATGGGGCTCAATCTGCTCTCGGTGAGTCAGATTATGCGACACTGTTCAAAGTTGGACATCATCTTCAATTCACACAAGTGCCAAATTTTTTATTAGGAGTCCAAGAAAACTATGGCAGTTGGGCTGAAAGATCATGGTTTGTATCGGTTAGTTGATACTGGAGATTTTAGGAGCATGCAATGGCTACAAAGAGTTCCTCCATCAGCACTCTTTGGCATCAACGGAATGGGCATCTCAACATAGCCTACCTCTCTCAGCTAGCTCGAGAGAATTTGGTAGAAGGCTTACTTGAGATTCAGCAACAGACACATGGTGTATGCGGAGCTTGCCAAGAAAGGGAGCAGCATCGTACTCCATTTTTAGATGGAAAGTCTTGGAGAGCATCCAAGGTCCTACACCTAGTTCATGTGGATGTTTGTGGACCAATGAATACTGCATCAGTCACTGGTGCCATGTATTTACTCTCGTTTGTTGATGATTTCAGTAGGAAAATGTGGGCGTATTTCCTCAAGGCAAAATCAAATGTGTTTAATGAATTTCAAAAGTTTAAAGCATTAGTTGAAAAAGAGTCAAGATGTCCAATCATCACTCTTAGGTCAAATAATGGGGGTGACTTTTGTTCAAACCAATTCACCGACTTATGTGCTAAACACGGTATCAAACGTCAGCTTACCACACCCTATACCCCTCACCAGAATAGCATTGTTGAGCGAAGGAACCGTACCATTACGAAAAATGGCCCGTTTTATGTTGGAGAACAAAAATGTTCCCAAGAAATTTTGGGCAGAGGCAGTGTATACTGCAGCATACCTTCTTAACAGGTCTCCCACACAGGCCATCAAGAAGATGACCCCAGAGGAAGCATGGTCTGGGAGGAAACGAAGAATCATTCATCTCAGGATTTTGGTTTGACTACATAGGTTTGGATTCTAGATGCAAAGAGGACCAAGTTGGATTCTAAGAGCCAAAATTTGATGCTAACAGGATATAGTGACAATCACAAGGCCTATCGACTGATTGATGTGGACACTGATCATTTGACATTCACCAGGGATGTTGTGTTTGATGAGGAAGGTGGGCCCTTTTTCCTCTCTTCTCCCATCAAGAGTCCTAAGGATCAGCCTCTAAAGACAAAGGATTTGGTTGTTAGGCTTCCATTGTCTCCACCTAAAGGGAGGGAATCTGATGATTCTGAGATTGTGGAATCTCCAAGGCATGACACCATTACAGTAGATTTCCCTGAAGATAACCTGGATCAGCATCTAGATGACTTCATTCCAAGCAGACCAAGTCATGATGATGATCATCCTGATTTGGAAGAAGATGCATCTCCTCCTCATCCTAAGTGGTGGGTGAGGCTCATTGGTGATGTTCACAATGATGAGCTTGTTGAGGGTAGATCGTCTAGAGGCAAGAGCAAGAAGAAAACTGTGAACTTTGCTCTTATGGCCAACATTCAAAGTGTTAATGAGCTCCAGAACTATTAGGAAGCGAAGGGTAAACCTAAATGGGAAAAGACTATGGATTCTGAGCATCATAATCTTTTGAAAAACAACACATGGGTTATGTCAGATCTTCCACCAGGGAAGAAACCCATTGGCTGCAAATGGGTCTACAAGGTGAAATACAAAGCTAATGGAACTCTTGATAAATACAAGGCTTGGTTGGTGGCAAAGGGGTTCTCGCAAAGAAAAGGCATTGACTATGAGGAGACCTTTGGTGCCATAGCAAAGATGAGCACCACCCGACTTGTCCTAGCCATGGCAGCTTTGGCTGCAAGGTCCACCAAATGGACGTAAAGAGTGCCTTCCTCAATGGAGATTTGGAGGAAAAGGTCTACATGATGCAGCCTCCTGGTTTCAAGGAGGCAACCAAAGAGCACAAGGTATGCAGATTGTTGAAGGCTCTTTATGGCCTAAAGCGGGCACCCAAGGTATGGTACTTGAAGATGGACAAGTACTTGGTTGCCCAGGGGTTTCAAAGGAGTCCCTCAAATGCAAATTTGTATGTCAAGAGCACTAGTAGTGATATCGTCCTTCTTGTCATCTATGTGGATGATATCATCATTACTAGCAGTGGGTTACATTTGCTTGAGCAAATCAAGTTGAATTTGTGTCAGGCATTTGATATGACAGATTTGGGTCTCCTACACTATTGTCTTGGTGTAGAAGTTTGGCAAATAGGTGGCAGTATTTTCATCTCTCAATCGAAGTATGCCAAGAGTTTGTTGGAGAAATTCAAGATGGCAAATTGAAAAATCTCATCCACTCCCATGGAGAAGGGGTTAAAACTTTCAGCCAAATCAGACTCACCAGGGGCGAATGAGTCAACGTTCAAGCAACTAATGGGCAACCTCATCTATCTTACTGCCACTAGACTTTATCTCAATTATGCTATGAGCTACATTTCTCGTTTCATGACTGCCCCTAAGGCAGAACATTGGGTTGCAACGAAGCGAGCGCTAAGATATGTGAAAGAGAAATCTGACTTTGGCATTCTGTATAACAGATGCAAAGATCTAAGGCTGGTTGGTTTTACCGACTCGGATTGGGAAGGTTCAGTTGATGATAGGAAGTCCACTTCTGGGTATGTTTTTAGTCTTGGTACGAGTACAATCACATGGACCAGTAAGAAGCAGCAGGCAGTAGCTCTTTCCTCGACAGAAGAAGAGTATTGGAGAATAGTTAAGGCAGCATGTGAAGCAATATGGCTTCGAAGGATGCTTGCTAACATGCAAATGTCTCAAGCAAGGCCTTCACACTTGTTTTGTGACAACCAAGGGGTGCTAAAGCTTGCCAAGAATACAAACTTCCACAAGCAAACCAAGCATGTTGAGCTTCATTGTCACTTCATCCGACAACTTGTTGAAGATGGATCAGTGATGTTGCAGTATGATCCAACTAAGGATCAGACTGCAAACATTCTCACCAAGTCCCTAAGTCCAAATAAATTTGTAAAATTTTGGAGTAAACTTGGTGTAGTTAGTAGAATGACCATTAAGGGAGGGTATTAAAGTATTATTGTAATATTTAATAGTCATCTTAGTTGCTAGTTTACTTTAGAAGTTTTAGCTACTTTCAGTTTAGTGCTTTAGTTCACAACTGTTTCTTTTTAGAAACATTGTCTTGTAATTTATTATATGAGGAGTATTCCTCTCCTTTGTTTACTAACGGATAACAATAATCAATTACCATTTCATGGTTCTTCTAAATTTCTAATATACCAGTACCTACATCTAAGTTACCAGATCAAGTACGGGTATTTAGGTACAATACGTCAATACGACAAAATTTTGAGGGGGGGTTGGATACCTCCATATGTATATATATGTATATATATACATACATATATGTATATATATATATATATTTACTTATTTATTTATACTACTTCAATCTAAAAACAAAAGTTAAAATCAAAATACCCACTAAACAAAATTATTATAAATATTTAAAATTTTGAAATAATATAGACTAATGTATTTAAAATATTTAATATATATACATAAAATTAAAATTAAAATGTTATGGTGGGGCTTCTTTCCTGTAGAGCCAACAACCAAGGTTCAAACCTCGCGGGGTTGTTCTCTACCACGTCAACAATGGAGTTTATTTACCCTGGTGTTTAGGGGAGGCTCCTTGGTGAACTGGTGTGGCTTCTTGCTTGTAGTGCCAACAACCAAGGCCCAAACCTTAATATCTTTTAAAAATGGAGCAGCGGAAGGAGCAACGACGGGACCCGTGGAACCCTCGAGGTTTCAGACGACACCAAGGTCTTCAGTATGGCGGAGAGGCTCATTACCGATGGCCTTTCAACAACCGCAGGGGCAGAATCGGGCTGCAACACAGAAAGAGAGGTCCCAATGGGGCATGGAAGGCTTCGGGCATCCTTAATGAAAAAGTTGGACACCCAGAGAAGGGGCAGGGAAATGGTCGGAGTGGTTTTCAAAACATGGAAAGATTCAGATCAACGGCTTTACCTAGGAAGGTGAACATTCCCCAGATACAGGCTAAGTTTTGGCGACCCAAAAACCAAGCGGGCATGGCGAGCTCAAGCAAGGTAAACCCTAAAATTTCCTCGGTGGTGTCGTTATTAGTTGGTGATAGAGAGTGGAACGACTGTGTTAGTTTTTTGAAAGCACACGCCTTTTTTATGAAATGGGGGGTGGGGGGGGGGGAATGGCCGTCTTTTTCAAAAATTAGGGCTTGGTGTGACACCCAGTGGGGGAAAACATGCAGTCTCAAAACGCTAGAGAACGGGTTTTACTTGGTAACCTGTCAAACTGCGAGGGATAAGGAGTGGATAATGAACAATGGTCCCTTCATGTTAGACGAATGGGGTTTCTCTATTCTGGATTGGACCCCGAACTTCAACCCTAATACTGCCATTACAAATGATGTGCCTATTTGGGTTAAGCTGAAGAACTTACCACAAGAATATTGGGGTCAAGACACTCTGAAACAAATAGGTAATAAGATAGGAGTGTTTGTGAAGTCTGAGGAAATGGTGGATAAGTCGGATTTTAGCATGTATCCAAGGATCTGTATCATGAGGCAAGCAAGTCACTCTTTACCGGAGACCCTGGAATTGAAAATAGGTGAAGGAGAATGGCGCCAGTCGGTGGAGGTGGATGAGCCTCCAGGTGTTTGCACTAGGCAACCAGGGAACAATTTCAATGAGGGGCCAATTTCGCTCTTGGCTAAGGGGAAAGATGCAATCCAAAATCTCTTGGGAAAGGAGGTGGTTAGGCTCTCTGAACCAGTAGATGAAGAATCCCAATGGAATCAATTGATTTGGGGCTATTTGGATGAACAACTAAACCGCTTCTCAGCGAAGAAAACAAGGGGTGTGGCAGTTGTGGAGGAGGTCTGAAAAGATGTTGTGGAAAAGGTGTCAGTATTTAAATTGGATGAGGCTCTGGATGCACAGGTGTCGGAGTCACTAGATAATGAATTCTTAGTGACAGAGACTATGGACCAGGGGTTGAATGATATCAATGGTGCTAGGATCATCGTGGGAGGTATTCAAATCTCTTCAATATCGGCTCCAATCTTGAACCCCAGTTCGCAGGTTGAAGGGTTTAATGAGGAGAATAATATGGCACCCTCGTCCATCCTCCCCTTAAATGACAGTAATACCGAGAAACCGGATGACTTTGTGAGCAATGGGGACCCATCGTGTATGGGATGTGAGGGCCCGGTCACTGAAATTACGCAGAAGGAAATTCCAGTGGGTGAAGAGGAATGTTTTAAAGATATTCAAATTTCACCCATTCGAAACCTTGAAAGCCAGTTTGATGAAGTTAGGGACAATGGAGGTAATTTGGAAGACTCGGAATCAGATTTAATCTCAGATGATGAGGAAACAGAAGATCTGCTAGGGCTGAATGGGTGTCTGGGGATTGTGGAAAAGAGGACCATCGAACAGACTGATGCTTCCATCTCAAGGGTGAAAATTGGGGAAAAAAAGCGACATGGACCTGTTGTGACCTATTTCACACATCGCCCCATCGCAAATGGGGACCCCCAAGTTTTGGTTCCGCCCTCCGCGCAACGTCTTTTAGAGTTCAATTTGAATAAATTTTGAGAGTCAGTCCGGCTAAGTTGTAATTTTGAGCCCGTTTGTATGCTTAAACATCATGGAAATGATCAGAAGACCCAGTAGACGAGGAACGCCATTGCTTTCGGTCAATTCTGACACTTTCTTTTTTTTAGGGATTCTTTTTTTTTTGCTTTTTGCTTTTTTTGATTTTCGGCATTTTTAGGCCATTCTGGAGTACCTGTTTTTTAGGGATGCTTTTTGCTTTTTCTACTTTTAGAAAGTTTCTATTTTTGGAAAGTTTCTATTTTTGGATCCCATCAAGCAAGAAATCAACACGCCTCCAGACATCAAAAGAATCAAGGTAAAAATGGCTAAGTCTGAAGAAGGCGCCCACAAGGAAGGAATGGCAGACAAAGTGTGAAGTCCACCCTACCTTTGGCATGCCAAAGGTAGACACTGGCGAGCCAAGCATGAAGTCCGCCCATGGCATGGAAGTCTCCAAGTCCGCCATGTCACAAGCAGAGCCAAGTCCGCCCTTGGCAAGAAGGAAGCTAAAGTCCGCCCAAGATGTTTGGAGAAGGTGGATGGCGCAAGACAAGGCCAAGTCCGCCCTTGGCAAAGGAAAGAGCAAGTCCGCCCATGGCACAAAAGGGTCAAAGTCCGCCCAAAAAGTCAAAGGCATGAAGGCTAGCAAGTCCGCCCAGCCTAAAGGAAAATGGCAAGAGGCATGTGAAGTCCACCCCAAGAAGTTTGGAGAAGGGACGAAATATGAAGGGGTCCGCTCCAAGATGTTTGGAAAGGGGTGAAATTGCAAGGAAAAGTCGCCTTATGTTGAATTAAATGGCCAATTACAAGTAAAGTCCGCCATTGGACAAGGTAAGAATAAAATTCGCCATGGCAAGAAAAGGTTGAAGTCCGCCTTAGACAAATGGAGGATAAAATACGCCATTGGCAAAGAAATATGGAGAAATTCGCCTAACTTAGGAAAATTTTATTTTCTAAGGCACGAAAAATGGAGAAATGTCTAGATAGAGAAGAGGTTAGGCCGGCTTGAAAATCACTCCTTAGCAAGATAAAATGAAATTCTTTGGCAAGAAATGGAGAATGTAAGGCAGAGCAAGTGTGAAGTCCACCCCTCTCAGCTGAGATAAAATCCTAAGGCGAATAAGAAAAATGACAAAGTGGCAGAGATCTCCAAGTCTGGAGATTATTTGGAGGATTAAATTATTCCGCCTTAGATAAATTTAAAATTGCCATGATTCGAAGATTTAAAGTATATTGGAAAATTAATTTTAAACAATTAATTTAATATCTTTTGATATTTTCTCCAACACTTAGGCAATTTTTCAAGAAATTCGAAAATCTCAAACAGAGGTGGCACAGAGATGAAAATTGGAAACTTGCCTCAACGACTAAAAGTGAAATTAGAAACTTGCCAATCTGAGAAGAAAAACGTTTCTAAAATTGGAAGAAAATCAGAGAAAGAAAGCAATTCCTTGAGGAAAATCGCACTTCTCAGCCATAAAATGAGTTTCAGCAACTCATTTCTTCACAATTTCGACTGAAAAGAAGCTATCTCTCTCAAATCTTCAGGGAATCGTTTGCGAAGGATAAGTTCATGAAAGTAACGTTGCTGTGAGAATCAAGGAAGCAATTTCTTGTTGATAGACGTGATTTTTAGAAAGAAATAAGTTATTTCTTTGCTGAAAATCGTACTTCCCAGCTTTGGCGCACTTCCTCTGGCAGATTTTCAGAATTTTTAAATTCGTTTGCAGCCAGAATACGATCTCTGAGGATTGGAAATTAATCGACAATATGTTTATGCCTCATTTCTATCTTCTACTTTCTTTCCGGCACGAGTTTCATTCATTGATTGGCGAATTTATTTACTTTCAGCTTGCTTTTTGACAGAAATTTTTAATTTAAACAAGCTGAAAGTGCGATTTTGTCCAAACTACATCCCGGAGTAAATTGATTTTAAAAGTTCTTATATTAATGTTAAGTATTTTGTACTTGCAGGTTGACAGTCGATCAAGAAGAGACGTCCAGGCAAGCACAGATGAAGTTCGCGAACAAGGGATCGCAGCCAGAGACTAAAATAAAATCAAAATGGAAGAACATCTCGGACACCAATCTTGGTCATATAGACCTCGATGAATTCAAGAGAAGAATATATGGGCACAATGGACCCTTGCCAACGCCTGCCGCCAGGAGAATGGTGAGAAATGGAATCTTTCAAGCTGTCGGATTTCCGCCTTCGCTTGAATGTGTTGAATTAATGGTGGAGTGTGCGCTTCATTATAATGCTGAGTTAAGACAAATTGTGGCACCTGACGGGAGAATATTGGCACACCTCGGATAATTGGCCATACAAGAAGCCTTCGGCATTCCTGCGTATCCTAAGACCACCTACAAGACTAAGAAAGACGCCCAGAGATTGTATGATGAACAGCCTGACCTTTGTGCCGCAAACATCAACAAGTCATGGCTGGACAAGCCTAGGCCGTCGGTCAAGAAAATGCCCAAGAAGTTGATGCGTACAGACTTCAAGGAGGACTACGGAAACATCATTATCTTGCTTAACAGAATAGCAGGCAGTCCTTTGGGGGTGCCATTCGAGCCGTGGATGTACTATTTTATTGAGGACATCATAGAGGGCGTGAAGATGTTTAACTAGTCACGAATGATAAGCAACAACCTCCACGAGCAGCTTGTCAACTTGGAGAAAACTAAAACGTTTTATATGAGTTATTATGACATCTATATGTTGGCTAGGACTTACAAGTACGCAGGCTTGATATGCAAAGGCACAGTCGGCAATGGATCAAACGAGTTGAAGGCATATGACTGTTATCCATAGCTGCAGTTGAGAGAGAAGGCTCACTTCAGGCGAGCTCATGACGCCTTCCTTATGTATATCACAAGGATACTCTAGGGAGGGACGCATCAACGGCTGACTCCTAAGGCTAAAAAGCTAATTGGCAAATATGGGTCTTGGTTTATCCAGTATCCACGATATACTTACCTCAGAATCCAGGGATTCACCGGAAGCCCATATCGTCTACCCATCTTCCCAACTAACAAGATGGTCCTGTTGGAAGTATTAAGGCAGCTAGGGGAATTTCATGGCCTCCAAAGGACAAAGCAAAAGGCGGCAGTAACTTTTCCCTTCTTTATAGGGAACATGCTAGAATCTTGTCCATCATCACAGGCAGCAGATAGTGCCAGGCTTGAGATTCAACATTATCCTTTTGCTACCTACCCATCTAGGAGCCACTTCGACCCGCATCACCACATCAAGACGGTGGATGGAAGGAGGTACAAGCATAGGGTTGAACTGGAAGATTTCTGGGCAAATGTTGCGGACGAGTTTGAGGTTAGCCGAAAGATGTGGTCTAGATTGCCTGTCAGTTTGATCAGAGCAACAGAACTTTGTCGAGTGCCGGATCAATTGGAGGAATATGGACAGCAGGTACAGCCGCACCTTGATGAGAGTTTGCCTTTGCCAGTGGTCAGGTGGTCAGAACTCGAGCACGCCGATTTAAATACTTTGATGAGACCTATCATCAAGTATACACAGTGGTGGGTTGATCAACAGGTTCAGGAGCTCAGGCGAAAAAGGATAACCTTGACTTATGATATGTTGAGTAAGGCGGAATCCTATTCTTCCAATGTAGACGCATCCCAAGGCGTAGAGATGATAGAGGCCACCACTTCCAAGAAAAGGAAGGAGATAGCTGCAGGCAAGGAGCCAGTTCAAAAGCAGGCTAAGGTAAAGGCTTCACACTTGGCCGCATCTAGGAATATTGAAGAGATGCTGGCTACTGTAGACGCTTCACTGGCTGACATTAGGGATCCTTCCCCGATTTCGGAAAACAATATTGAGCCTCAGCCAGACAAAGATGTGCCACCATCTCCCACGGGCACAGATATATTGGAGTCCGATGATGAAAATGTGGACACCCAAAATGAGGATTTCCAGGAAGGAATGATTTCAGCCCTTAGGGGAATTTTGGACGTTCCTGACAGGGAAGATAGGCCGGAAGATGAAGGCATAGAGCAGCCGACGATCCCGGATTGGCTAAGGGAGAGGCTGAAAGTACAGGCGCCAGTGGAGGAGCCAGAAGAGGATGACACTGCTGACTTCTTGGCCAGACTTACAAAGACTGCAGTCAAGAAGCCAGCAAAGAAATTCTTGAGCATACAGAGAGATGAAGCTGGTAACAGAACAGTGCAGATTGCAGTGCCTACAGTGGACAGGCCACAGGAGGACATGGCTCTACAAGATTATGCCATCACAACCATTGACTTGGGTCCAACCACGAAGGGCCAGGAAATTGAAGACTTGGACAATTATGTGTCCACTATCAAGTCAAGGTTGGCAAGAGAGGTAGCCAGGAGGAAGGAGTGCCAGTTAGAAATTGAGTGCCTAAAGGAGTATATCAAGCACTTGGTCAAGCCACTTGATCAAGATAACACGGCAACTCCTCTACTCCTGAACTCTTCACAGGAGGCCAATAAAGAGATAGAAGAAAACATGGTCACAGTTCGGGAAGCCAGAGAATGGATAGCAGTGAAGGGGACTGAAGCTGAGGCATTCGTAGAGAGGTTGACTCTGGTTTGTGGTCAAGCCACTGCCCTACTTTCTAGGCTAGCCGCTTTGGCAGAAGTGTGGGATAACCTTCCGGATGTGCAAGATAGGATAATCCCTTGCCTTAGGATTCTAAAAGGAGTTCCTAAGCAGGAGCTGATAGATGGAGGTGTTATTACAGCAGGAGCAGCCTATGATTTCCACACCTGGTATTGGGCCTTGATGGCACGAGGTGAAGTCTTAGACAGAGTAAAAGTTGACAGTCTCAAGCTGGAGGAGCAAGTCAAAGAAGTTCAGGCCAAAATTCTCAACATGATTGCCGATATCCTGGATAAGGAGGTGCTACAAGAGAATGACCTACAGTTAGAGGTTTTGAAAGGGAAGGTCCAAGAAGGCATCTTTGCCATCACAGGACCCATTTTGAAGCAGGACTGGGCCAAATTGGCGAACTTCTTAAGCATCCGAGAGTCTTTTGAGAAGACCAAGCCAGAGTGGGAGGATACCTTTGCCAGATGCGCCGAGAGCATGGACGGACTGGAATTCAGGATCGGAATGCTTCCTCACGTCACCATGGATGAAGTTGCCTTGATCATGTCCAGATTCATCGAACACACGGCAACGCAGGAGGATCAGGATGTAATTCCTTGAAAATAGCTCCAAGCGCCACATCACCCTGTCAACTCTCAGTTCACTGAAGTCATTTTGGGAAACCCTAATTAGGGTTTATTTGTTTTGATCTTGGCCGTTGGCTCATTTTTAATCTGAGCCGTTTATTCAATTTTGTAAACTCTATATAAACTTGTTTACTGTCATTTACAATTTGTGAAGTGAGTGGTATAAGATTGTTGCGACAAAACTATTTCCGTTTATAAAAGCTCTTGTGCATGATTTGCTAAGAACCACTTTTATTTTCAAGTAGTGTGCAAGGTTTTAATATTTCTCCTTCAACACTTAGAGTAGAATTAAATTAGTATTTCATTTACATGTTATTAGTGGATGATAGATTTGATAGCGGTGGTAGATAAAATTTAGCTCATACTTTTGTCGAATGGATGATTTGCATTCGATGTGCAAAGTTAGTCTAAGCCATTAAAATTGTGGATGCTTAACTTCTATTTGTTTTAGTCAATTCAAACATGAAAATTATTATCACTTCCGTTGAAGATTGCACCCGCTTTGCGTAGTTGTCCGAAGGAGGCGAAACAAAGTGTTGTTACCCCATTTTATCTAGTTGCTGCCGTCTCTTGAGTTCTAGGCGTAGTTTAGATTTCTGAACCCTTATCCTTTTGCCCTTTTTTTTGAAAATCCGAAATACCCATCAAAAAGAGCCTTCAAAGATAAAACCGTCTAAGTCCTCAATCTGCAAAAGAATTATAACGTAAGTCCCCTTGTGATTACCAGCAATCACAACACCCACTGGCCTTATCTACACGTCATGACCTGACAAAAGAAACATTGGAGTTATTGTATTATCTTCTAGGTATTTGCAATCACTTTCCAAGAGAGGATAGGAGTGTCCCTTGGGCATTTTTATTTTGTGTTCGATGGCGTACTCAAAACACACACCAACCAGACCTAGAACCAATCACATGAGATTGGAGCTGGCTGGCAATGCTGCTAGACAAAGCAAATTGAGATCGGAAAAGGGCTATGCCTTTTCTCGACAACCATGAAAATCCTTTCGTGGAATGTCAGAGGCTGCAATGCCTCTGACAAGATTCACTTGATCAAAAGATGCTTTGATCAAATAAGACCGGATCTGGTGCTTTTTTAGGAAACTAAAATCAAGGAAGAAGATTTTGATTGGTTTAAGAGTCGTTTTAGCAAATGGAAATGTATTCTTTCTGGAGCAATAGGGGCTTCAGGAGGAATTAGGGTATTATGGAATGAATCTGTTATTGAGGTTCAACTCATTCAACAAGATAGATATTGGCAATGGTTGAATGTTCACTCCAAACAGCTCGGGTATACTTTTTTTGTCTTAAATGTGTATGGCCCACTTAAAAATAATTTGAAAGCCACTCTCTAGCGAGACCTTTCGGCAATCTTGGGTAATGGCGAGGATAGGATGTTTGTGTTGGGTGGTGATTTCAATGCGGTACTAAGACCCACTGATAAAAGGGGAGGGGTGTGTTGGGCGAGCTTGAAACAACAAAATTTTAGTGATTTTGTCATTAGGAATGGTCTGTTTGAACTTCCTTTCAGAAATGGGGAATTCACCTAGACCAATTGTAGGAGTGGCTTTCTTAATATTGCTGAGAAGTTAGATAGCTTCTTTCTGGCTGGTAATTGAGCTTCTCAAAATTGGACTTGTGAGGCGGAGATTGCTCCGGTCTCTGACTCGGATCATTATCCAATTTGCTTGCGAATCCAAGAAGAGACAACTCCGGATCGTTGCCCCTTTAAGTTTGAAGCAATGTGATTTTGTGATGTTGGTTTTAAGGATTTGGTGGCGAACTGGTGGAAGTTGGCTCCTGACTGAACGGGTAACAAGGTGTTCATCTTTTTTTTAAAACTACAATTCCTAAAGGAACAGCTTAAAAGGTGGAACAGGGAGTCTTTTAGAAACATTTTTGCTGAAAAGTTCAGGTTGGAGGAGAAACTGAAAATGTTGCACTCCAAAGTTATTGAGTCGGGGATGAATGAAGAGGACTTTGTGTTGGAGAAAAGCTTAAATAAAGAATATGCTGAAGCCTTAGCAAGGGAAGAGGTTTTTTGGCGGCAGAAATCTAGGGAAACTTGGCTTAAAGATGGGGATCGAAACACAAAGTTTTTTCATAATTCAGCTAAGATGCGAAGGTCTTGCAACAAGATTTTTTCTATAAAGGATGCTACTGGTAACGTGAGAAATAACTTGGGGGAGGTCAACAAGGTTGCGGTTCAATACTTTATGGAGGCTTTTTCTACTAACTAGGTTGGGTTTCAAGAGCATTCCAACTTCTTAGATATCATCCCAACTTGTGTGTCGGAGGCTCAGAATGAAATGCTGATGGGGGAGGTCTCTATCAGTGAAGTGAAGAAGGTGGTTTTTGGACTAGGGGGTGATAAGGCCCCAAGGACCGACGGGTTTTCGGCATTATTTTTTCAAAAATTGTGTGACATTTTTGCTTCTGAAATTAGGGAGGTGGTGCAGGAATCGCATAGAGATGGATTTGTGCTCAAAGATTTCAACAACACCTTCATAGCATTAATTCCTAAAAAACAGGTGACTGAGTCCTTTGAAGATTTTAGACCGATTTCGCTGTGTAACACAATTTATAAAATCATTTCAAAAGTTGCTGCAAACAGACTTAAAAAGGTCTTGGAGTCGGTCATTTATGTGGAGCAGAGTGGCTTTTCCCCTAACAGATCTATTTTGGAAGGTATTATTGTTGCCCATGAAGCTATTCACTCTATTCGGTTGGCGAAGTTTGAAAGAATGATGGTCAAGTTAGACATAAAAAGAGCTTATGATGAGGTTAACCATGACTTCTTGCTGAAGGTCCTGGAAAAGTTTGGTTTTTCTTTAAGCTGGGTGGCCTGGATCAAGAGTTGCATATGTTCGCCTCGTTTTTTTGTTCTTGTAAATGGTAACCCCCAAGGTTTTTTTGATTCAAGTAAAGGAATAAGACAAGGGGACCCTTTGTCTCCCTTTCTTTTCATTATTTTGGCTGAAGTGTTAGGTAGGCTAATTTCAAAGAATTGTAGCTCAGAGCGCTGGAAAGGGATCAAAATCACTGAGGGTCTTGATCCTCTTTCGCAGTTGCAATTTGCTAATGACACCTTTTTGATGGGTGAAGCTTCCTTCCGTGAAGCTAGAGTGATGAAGGAAACTCTTGATATCTATGGCGAAGTGTCTGGACAGCATATCAGTTGGTGTAAATCCGAAATTTTCTTTTTTAACACCCCAATTCATAAGCAATTGGAGGTTTGTAGGATTCTTGGAATGAAGCCAGGGTCCCTCCCCAGCAAGTTTCTTGGAATACCCTTGTTTGGGGGGCCTAGCAAGCCGCACATCTGGAGAGATTTAGTGGATGCTTGTTTGAAAAGGTTGGACAGGTGGAAGAGCAAGTGGCTTACTACGGCAGGAAGACTTCTAATGCTGAAATCTGTTGTTTCAGCAATCCCGGTGTACTCCATGATGTGCTTGAAAATCCCCAAGAAAGTGGTCAATGTTGTTGGCCAGCGTATGAGGAAATTTTTTTGGAATGGTGCAAATGAACAGGACAAAATTCCTCTCTTAGCATGGGATAAGATCTGCCAATCAAAAGAAAAAGGCGGTGCTAGTTTGAGGCAATGGCAAGTGATGAATGAAGCTCTTGGAGCCAAACTGGTGTGGAACATGTATGCAAGGCCGGATCTTCTTTGGGTTAAAATCCTCAAAGCTAAATATTTGAATTCTGCTGAAAATCATAATAGAATCTTCACCATTCGGAACCCACCAAAGGGTTCGGCTATTTGGAACTTCATAATTTCCTGTAGGCCTGTCATTTCAAATCATATTTCTTGGCAACTTGGGAATGGAATGAAAGCTAATTTCTGGGATGATTCCTGGGATGGGCAACCTGCTTTGAAGGACAATTTGGACCTGCAGGATATTAGAGCCACCATGGTTCAAAATTGGGGTGCTAAGGTGCGAGATTATGTGGAGCCAAAGATGGGCATTTTTGGAAGGGAATGGGTGTGGAAGAATGTGGATGATGAAGGGCTATCCGTTGAGCAAAGGACAAGATTGAAGGACATTTTCCATAATAGAAAAGTTCTACTGACAAAGGATAAAGACAAAGTGGTGTGGTGTAGGTCTTCTAATGGCAATTATTCGGTTAAATTTGGGTATCAGCTTTTGGATCAGCATGAGGGCGAAATCTTTTGGGCCAAGAATCTCTGCTGGAGCAAGGTTTGCTTACAAAAAGCGAGCACCTTTGCTTGGCTTGCTATCAAAGGTAGGATTCTGTCAAGGGAGAGAAGGAAAAGGCTTGGTTTTGAAGGACCTACACGGTGTGTGATGTGTGAAAAAGTTGAAGAGTCGGTGGACCATTTACTTTGTAATTGTGAGGTGGCTTTTGAATGTTGGGATTACTTGCGAAGGAAACTTGGCTAGCATGGCCCTCTCCAGTGGACTCTTAAAGGTATTTTCGAGAGTTGGCCGTCTGTCCAGAAGAAGTCTGTCTTGTCAAGTATTTGGCTATGTAGCCCATCTATTTTGGTGTGGGAGATTTGGAAGGAGAGAAATAGAAGAATTTTTCTTGGAAAAAAGGAGGTTACTAAGTAAAATTGATACTACTATTGAGGAGGTTGTTGGAAATGCGGTTATGGAGGCTTTGGGGGCGAGAATCCCGTTTACCGTGAGTGACCAATTTTTGCAAAAGGAATGGCCAGGAATTAAGATTAGAGCTGGCCAAAGTAGTGGAAGTTTGAAGGAGAAACCTGCTTGTGTGGATGTTTGTTGGGAATGTCCGAGTGCGGGTTGGCATAAAGTGAATTTTGATGGGGCCTCTAAAGGCAATCCTGGGCCCTCAGGGGCGGGAGCCTTAATTAGAGATTGGCAGGGCAGTGTAGTGGCTTTCGGGGCTAAGAAGCTAGCCTGTGGGACTAATAATGTTGTTAAAGCTCAGGCTGCCTTGATTGGAGTGGGGTTAGCGCGATCAATGGGTGTTCGCAATTTGCATCTTGAAGGTGATTCAATGGTAATCATCCAAGCCATTGCAAATGGGGGCACAAAGGCATGGCATCTGCGGGGCCTAATTAGGGCCATTTTAAAGGAGTTAGAAGGGTTTGAAGATTTTAAGTTAAGTCATATCCGGGGAATGGGGAATTGTGAAGCTGACAGCCTTTCCAATTGGGCTATCTCTTTTATTGGAGAAGGTGATTCACATTACGAAGACCTTCGATGTGTGGAGTTAGATGGTTTTTAGTTGAGGTGGAGGGTGAGTGATAATGATGACGAAGGGTGGCACTGTCATCTTTCAGTGTTGGTTAATGCGGAGGTGTGTTGTTTCGGTTCATGATTCCTTGTGAATCATGGACATATCGGTTGGGTGCAGGGTTCCATGTTTTTCGTCAGCAATTTGGTACGATTTCTGATGCCCAGTTTTCAAGGATGAAGTGGTTGTCCTTGGGTTTGAGGGAATGTCTTTTCGGTTTTGCTTCATGTGTGGGCGATTTGTTTGCTGACGGCGGTGTTAGATTTGCATTAATGTTCACTGATGGGCGTGGTTGGCCGATGGTACTTGGCACGTATGGATGGTCTTTTTATGGCGGTTTGGCTTGTATTTTCATTATTTGTTGCGTAGTTGGTGCTTGGGGGTTGATGCAGTTAGAGATGGAGGCAATGTATTCCTTTAAAACTACGCTGCAACAGAAGGCGTTTTTTGGACCGATTTCTAAGTTTCGCCTCAAATTTGTTTTGAAGCGACCGTATGACGATGTTGTGGAAGTTGTGTTGGAAGCGTTGGGTAGGCTATTCATGGAAGCAACGCACAAGGGAAGAATAAATGTGGACATCACTTCGATGATATTCTCGTGGGGGCTGGAATTAAGTGAAGATGTTAAGGTTATTAGTTGGGTAATGGTATCTCTCTTCGACATGCAGTTGCTTCTAGGTATGGACTCCTTTCTGGAGTGGGCGATCCCGGGAGTGGGGTATGACATATCCGAAGGTTTCGAGGATATAGAGGACGCAGAAGAGCTTGGTGTGGTTCCATTTGTGAGGTGGCGTAGGAGGCTGGACAAAGATGCCTATAGGATGGAGATGCTAGTTGCCTGGGAGAACTTGAAATTTGTCTTGAGAAGACATGAGTTTGAATTGGACCATGCGGTGGCTGGAGTCCCTACTTCCGTTCCGAGGAAGAAGCGTTCAACGAGCAGGGCTGGTACCCGTCGGGTCCCACCTGGACGTTAGGTCTGATGATGTGGGGTGGCAAGGTGGTTTTTCTCCGTATGCGAGTGGCGAGGCATGTGCTGTTGGGTGGTGGGGAGTTTCATCTAGTTTTTTGCGGTGTGCTGGGTTCCTAGGTGGCCGGTGTTGGCCCTTCGTTTTTTGGGTTTCAATGTTGAACTGGCTCGATTGGCAGTTTGGTAGCCTGGTCGCTGGGTGTGGTGGAGTTTTTTTGTGCTCTGTGTGGCGGGTTCGTTGGGTATGGGATTTTGGCTTGGGTTTGACCCAATGGTGGGTCTGTTTTGGGCCTTTGTAATGACTTGGGTGGTTGGGGCTGGGATAAGATTGGTGGTCTTCAGCCTGGTCGTTTGTTTGGCTGGCTGTTTTCTATGTAAATCCTTACTCCTTTATATTTAATAAAACTTACTATATTACCGATCCAAAAAAAAAAAAATTAAAATGTTATAATATAACTAAATTATAAATATTTATACCAATATGTTTTTGATTGAGAGTTGTGTTCCCCCAACCATTCGAGATAGGACCAAGAGAGCTTACTTCCTCCCTCGGGAGAAATTGTTTTATCCTCCCCCAAACTAATTCGATTTAATTGACAAAGAAGAGCGTAAGCCCGAAAGTTTTGGTGTAGATAATAGTGCCACTCAATAACAGGGTGAGATGGCTACGAGAAAGTTAAATGCCCCACCTAGCAATATTCCTTCACCCAATGATTGATAAATCCATGTTCGTGACTGAATGCCACACGCCATACACCTTTAAAAATTCGCAAGTATAGGGATTTGATTTCGCATTGCTGCAATAGATGTTTAGGGTTTTTAACTTTCCTATTAAATAGCCAAAAAAATTGTTGAAGTTGTAAATCAAACCCTATGCGAACCGACAATCAATTCCACTTCGTACCCAATTCCGGAACGACTCATATCTCAAGCCAATTCAGTAACTTAGATTGACATTGAATTATTTCTAATTTTTATTATTTTACGGAGGATTTGTTTATTATATGATCATATGCGGTATTCTTAATTTAATTAGTGATGCAAAAATATATATATTTCTGATTTTTATATATTTTTGTATGGACAAACCCAAATCCAAAAAAAAAATTGACTGAACCCACAAACCTAAACTAGAGCTAGTACCAGGATCAGTGACTTAGATGTCACGTGATAAACTTGGTGTAACTACTTTAATTTCAAGTCTTTGATCTACGGTAGTTGGCAAGGTATGTACTACTTTCATATGTACTAATTGGTTCATCGTAATCAAAGTTCCCCACAACAAGCTCGTTGTCTATCTTATTTGGATTCTAGAATGCTAATACCTAAAATTTCATAGATAGTTCTTACCTTGTTTATATCGGTAATAATTTTGATTGCATTATCTTTACAACTCATTAGAAATAGCTGACAGCCACAAACAATGTCAATAATATTTGTATACAAGCAAACAAGCAGAGATAACTTACACCAGTGAATTCAAAATATAACATCCAATTCACAAATAAAAAAATTTACTCATAAACAATGAAGAACTGCTAAGAAAATCCATACCAGAAGTTGCAATGTATAAAGACTGAGGATGGACCAAAGCTGTTGTTTCTTTTCAGTCACCTGTTCCAGTACAAACACAATTTTACTGTGTCCCTCTATTGTACAAGCAGTGTTAAAGCACATCAAGCCAGCCTAGACCATCTTAGAACATCTGTACAAAAACATTTCCAGGAAGGATGAGACAAACCACTTGTTTCTCACAAATTTCTCGCAAAGACACAGCAATAGTTATTAGCTTCCCATAAATTTCTGTGGCCACATCTTTGCTGTCAACATCTGACATTTTTGAAGCTGCAATTTTCCCAACAGCTAATATTATGGGCAATGCTACCTTAACATTTTCAAAAGGCCGTCGCTGAATTCGACCAATAACTGGCAAGATAACAAAACAACAAGTGATCTAAGTAGGTTGATAACAATCAGCGGTTACCGAAAACCAATTCTCAGAACTATAACTGAGTTATCCAAGCAAATGATGACATTTACTGTGCTACAAAATAATCTCATCCCAGGTCATTTCTAATAGAAATAATATCTACTGAGGATGAAAGCATTTGGTCCAAAATGTATAATTACCTATAGAGAAACCATGCAAAAGAGAAAGGGAAGATGAAAACTTTTCATTGTTTTCACAGAGTGTAGATAACTCCTGCAACAAAGGATAACCTGAACATTATAGACCTCAAGAAAATAGATCTATGAAAAAATATTACTGTAATATATACAAAAAACCAATTAGGTGACCACAGAACATAATCGTTGAGATGTTCAACTGTTCAAAGAAACTCTTCTTATTGTAACTTTACATTAGACCATATTTTCAATCAGATAGGCTTAGTATTAACAGTCACTTACACTGACATTGTATTATTGATATAAATGGCAGATATATTTGTGGTTGTGCTAGTAGTTCATCTCAAAGTTGCTATAATTAGTCTCCTTAATGAACATTAACATTATTAAACATTTTTTTATGAGGACGCCTTTCTTTTGCTTGTTTGTTTCTTAGTTTTAATTTGGTTTTATTTTTTGATAGGAAAAAAGGTTAAGAATATTGATAGAAGCGAGGTATCCGTATTACAAAATTAGACTCATTTGAGATTACAACAGATCTCAGTGGTCATCAGACAGCCAACTTTCATAAAGGCAGCAAAAGCAACCAAGGAAACTTTGAACGTATGATGTTACAACTGATTTCACTCTAGAGAGCAGTAGAGTATATACCATCAATAAAGCACAAAGAACAAGAGTAAGTCAAGATTGCAGGCACAATAATCATTGCAAGATTTTGCTGAGACTCTCACTAATATAAAACCATAATAGACATTGCCAAAATTGGCCAATGTAGGTATCAAGAGTGCCAGAGTACTTAAACTAGAGATAGCCAGGAAAATATTATCTGTTGTTGCTTATTTTAAACAAGTGTTATTCACTTGATGAGGGTTGTAGACCTTGGTATTCGAGATTGATTGAGCTGTCAGTTATTTCTGGACTTGATCAAATGTGGCCAGGCACTGTTTTTTGTCATTGACAATGACTAGTAGACTGGAACTTAACAATAAGTAGTGTTAATCTAGCTTGTAATACATGTGGAGGTGTTCATCTACAGGGCTAAGGCGCTGGTCGGCATTTCCATAATAACCTCTTGTATCAACTTATGTAAGATCTTTTCCAAGTTTTGCACCATTAGCTTTTGAAAATCCAGGCTCTTTTGCAAGAGGGCAATGCTTTCTGCCTGCTGGGTTAGAAATGTAGATTGCTGACTTTGAAGAGTTTCCAAATTCAGAAGACATTCACCAATAAGAGGTGCAAGGCCTTCATGTTCACCAAGCTTCTGACTCGGAAGGCTGAGATTCCCATCCAATTCATTTGGGCCTTTTATCAGGGCAGTGTATATTTGTGAAATGCCCATCAAGGATGGTTTGGCTGAAGTTTGGGATTTTTTAGCACAGTATTTTTCTTTGGGCTATCCCAAGGGGGTATACTGCAGTGTGTTCTGAGAGCCCCTAATCTGAGTGATTTTGAAGGGTATGAGAGGAGTTTTGCAGACTATATGTAGAGGAATGGTTCCAGGAATGCCCAGGTAGACATCTGACATTCATAGGTGAAACCTTCCAAAAGGGTGAGAACTGCAAAATGATTGTGAAATTTGGAACAGGAAGAGGGTGTGTTATTTCAACTGTTGAAAAGAGAGATAAAGAAACTTGCAAATCAGCCAAAGAACAGACTTTGTAGGACAGATTTACTTGTTTAAATTTTTTCAACTGGAATTGAGATCATCTAGAGGCAAAGCAGAATGACTTACCAGGAAGCCCCCAGGGAAATGAGGAAGCATATTTGAAGTGGGATGCCTTCTGGCCACTTGATTGAGCTCATTTTGAAAATCTATTTCGTCAATCAAGATAAGAGCTTGTTCTTGGGCATTCTTCATCGCAACTTTATAGGCTTGCCATTGGGGGATAGATGCCATGGGACTGATTATGTAGACAACCCTCTGGGAAGCTTTTAGGGTCAGGATTTTGCTAAGAATACTAGTGCATTTTGTTAGGGTTTCAATTTGTCTTTCGCAGAACAACACAAAATGGAATACTGTGGGAGGTAAAACCTCTCTTCAAATTTGGGAGGAAGCTCCTTGAGATCTAAACTAACATAAATCTAAACTAAACTGACAAACTAAAAACAATAGACAAGATATACAAATATACATACTTTACAATATTCTCTAAGAGGATTTTGCATAAAAGAAATAACCACCTTGCTATGTTTTTACCTTAGATACATGCAGCAGACTGTTAATATTCATTCCTTATAAACAAAGTTTTCTGATATTGAAAGAAAGAAACTACTAATCTTTACACACAAATAACACCTTTAGGCTGGCTAAAACAAAGACTAGCTATTAAATACAAACAAATTCTTAAGGAATATCAATTTGAACAACACATAATTATAGTAAACAAAATGCTAAGTCACATACTAAGCTACTACTTAGTGAATAAACAACATCAATACAAAGACTGAATTTCAATTTAATCAAAGGAATTACAAATACAAGTAAACCAACTAAACAACAGTTTCGGTAGCATAAGCATAACATCAACTATCCTCTTCTCTTAAGTTTATATGCTCAAAGCACTTATTTAAAAGTTATAAATACCCAATCTTTCAGAATTTAATTAAATCTCAAAAAGCAATCTTTTAAAGCAAAATGTTTAAAGGCTGCTGAAAAGCTGGTAAGAAAGAAATTATAAAGCAAAGATAATCTAGACAACTAATAAAAATAAAAAACCCCTAAAATAGGCTCTCCTTCCTCACCTAGAAACAGAACATGACTAGAAATAGATATTGCCCAAAACAGCCATATTTTGCACAATGGTGTCTTTCACACTATTGAAAATTTGAAAGTAACCCTGCTATGGCAGAGAAAATTACTCATGAACCTGCAAAAAGATTGAAAAGGAACCAATATCTCTGCCAGAACACTGAAGATGAATTTGCTTCATTGTAAATGAAAAACTTCCATATATAGGTGAAGGTTCTAAAGTTTTTCACGCTTTAAAACAGACTTTTTTTTTAATGCCAACCACATAAGTGTGGCATCACCTCTAGGATTAAAACAGGGCCAGCTAGTGGTATAACAGCATGCCTATTAACGATTTTGGATCTGCCTATGAACAGGCCAGATCCTGGTCCGGTTCAATCCACATCCCAGTTCCAATCTGGACCATCTGTGAGTCTGGACAGGACGTGCCAAAAAAGAGCCTGATTCGTCAGGGTCGAACCCGGATGCACCCACAATGAACCCATCAACACAGCAGTGCTCTTTTTTTATTTTTTTTATTTGACTTTGACTAGGTGCCCTAGAATTCTTCCTCAACCCTAAAAGTGACTTCTAAAACACATGAACACCAAAACAAGTTCATTTTAGTTCATTTCTTTTGCAAGCAACAAATATGATTCCAAGAGGTTGAACATTCATTTTTGCTTGTTGAATCAACAAAGGGAGTTGAAGATTGATCTTTGAAGGTTCTACAATCAGCATTGGCATTCCTACATGTTTACAAGTGTTCATTGGCTACCAAGAAGATCATAGAAGGATATTTTTTGCAAAAAGGTAAGTTTTTTTCAATTTCTTTCCTCCATTTTTGTTTTACAAATGATGATTGGAAATAAAATTTGGAATAAAATTGATTGGATCAAAGAGTTGTATGCAGATGCTGAGGACATCCAAATGCTCATCACCAACCACCACATGTCGCAAAGCATTTTTTTATCATTTTCAAAATTGGAGCTATTGAAGATAAGTGAAGTAGTATAAAATTTTACATTTTCATAATTTGATTGTGTATTCTAATTCTTCTTTAAAGTTTGTTTTTTAATTTTTTAATTTTTATTTTTATTTATTTTTAAATAAATTGCAGAGATCTGTTTTGCCTCTAACACAATCGTCTTGAGACGACCTGTGAAAGTTAAAGAGGCACTTTCTAGCATGGTGATTAGCCAAAATTGGTCTATATGGAGGCAAAGCAACTCTGACAAGGCAACAAGAATTAAGTGGATGATCTTAGATGACTCGTGGTGGGATCGTGTGGAATATCTCCTTAATTTCACCGAGCCCATTTTGAGCATGATTTGCTATACTGACATGGACAAGCCTTGCTTGGGAGAGATATATGATGGCATCAACTCAATGATTGAGAAGATGAACTGCATCATAAATGTGAAAGAGCAAGACCCTCAAGAGACTTTCTTCAAACAAGTGCACACAATTGTTGAAAGATGTAACACAATGACCATCCCATTACATCTTCTTGCTTTTGTGTTGAGTCCAAAATACTATTGTGTTGAGACTCTTTCTATGCCAACATGGGCTTCCCTATATAGATATTTTGAAGTGGTTGAAGGGTACAAGGCAGCATTCCATAGACTCTTCCTTGAAACTGAATTGCAAGATATAGTCACTAGTGAGTTCATTGATTTTGTGCACTTAAATGGTCAAACTGTCAAAGTATTGAGGCTCTTTGTGATAAGTTTAAGAAGGATGCTCATAGTAGGTGGTACTTCCATGGCCAACGATTCCAACACCTGCCACCCCTCGCAATCAAAGTTTTATCACAAGTTTAATTCATTTTTATTTTTTAGTCTTTAAAGTTTCAACTTTCATTTATAGTTTTTAAATTTTGTTATTTTTATAATGTATAACTTAACTGTTTACTTTGTCCTCACAGGTTGCTAGTTCATCTACATCTGAGAGGAATTGGAGCACATATTCTTTCATCCACTCAGTAAAGCGCAATAGATTGACTCAAAAAAAAGCAGAGAACTTAGTATATATGCATTCCAACTTGCATCTCCTTTCACACAAACAACATGACTACAAGGAAGGGGACACGAAGTTGTGGGATATAGAGCCAAAGCATACTGACTTGGATGCTTCGACTTCCCAGCATATTGCATTTGAGGAGTCCAAAATCCAGCACACTTTTAGAGCAAGTGGCATTGGCACTGGCACTGCTTGTGGTTCATCTAAAGTTCCTACATCATCTAATGTCAATGATGATGATATTGATGGTTTAGAAAATCCATTTGATGATTTAAAGTTTAAACTAGTTGTTGAACTTGATATTATTATTTTAATATTTAACTTGAAGTTTGAACAATGCATATTTTATAATATTTATCATGTATGTTTTAAATGACATTCAAGTTTATGGTGGTTGACATTCAAGTTTATGGTGGTTTTGTTGTTTATATAATGCTAAATGATATTTCAATCCTAATTCATGCTTTTAGGCTGCATACATATATGACTTTTACATTTTTTTGAGATGATTTAAAGTTTAAACTAGTTGTTGAACTTGATATTATTATTTTAATATTTAACTTGAAGTTTGAACAATGAATATTTTATAATATTTATCATGTATGTTTTAAATGACATTCAAGTTTATGGTGGTTGACATTCAAGTTTATGGTGGTTTTGTTGTTTATATAATGCTAAATGATATTTCAATCCTAATTCATGCTTTTAGGCTGCATACATATATATATATATATATATGACTTTTACACTTTTTTGAGGGCCCTCAAAGCACATAAATTGCTGTGTCATCCCTTGCTTCATTTGCAGCAAAGTGTGATTCTGTTCAATAAACTCTGTTGCTTTTTGTCCAAAAAAAATTTATTTATCAGCAAAACTCACTCGTGTATAGTTGGAGCTGTGGATTCCGATTTTGCTGGTTTCAAAGAAGCAGTGGAAAAGGTAAAGATGCTCAAGGAGACTCGAGAATCTTAGTTTGTTGGAAGTGTAAAATCCCTTACGCAAACAAAGGGTTTCATGACAAAAGGGTGTAGAGAAGATATCGAATCCGAGAGATTGATTCAACTCTTGAGAACACAATTTACAGATCAAAATTCTCAAGGTGTAAATTATTTGGAAACTCTGTGAGAGGGGTTAAGCAGAGACATCCGTTTCGACTATTTGACAAAGTTCTCATGGAAGACGACAGCACTTTCCCTTATGCAGGTGATAATTGAATTGGAAGGCTGTGTATCTGATGATGCCATGGACCCTTACTCTCAAGCCTATGATTTTTTAGATCTACTTGACAATCCCTCTGGCAGTGATAAAAATTTCTTAACTATAAATTGTTTATCAGATGCCCTGACAAACAGTTGTATCAGCTAGCTCCAAGAAGTTACTCACACCATACTTGACCTATTGCAGATCAATATACTTGTAGGCTCACAAACCAAACACTCCTTTAGAAATCTTCCTTTTACGCTTGTGTTTTCCCACCTTAACTTTTAGAGTTGGAGAGCTACACTACCACTAGACTTTGCTTGCAACTTTGGCACAATACAAATTTAAATGGTACAACGATATATGGAGCTATCTTTCTACACAACATTAGATTGGCACAAGCAAAAACAGAACACAACTTTCAAACCGGACGACACATGCAAAATTCAACTGCAAAGCTAGCCTATAGCAATCTCAAGTCCCAAAAAAACCTAGGATTTTAAAAAAGAATCTAGTGCACTTATTTTCCTTATCCAATTGATTTTCCCATTACAATCATCTCGCCAAGCAAATCATTTTATAACTCTAATCAACTTTTTTGGAACCCCAACCACTCTTCTCATGCTTGTGACCATGCGCTCCAACACCCACAACAAGGAGCAAAAGTTGTAAATGTAGAAGCCAAATCTTTGGGCTAGCAACTAGAGTCCATGGTATCAATGTCCAAAATGATAGACTCACCAACAAACACAAAAGTGAATGCTCCTCTAAGAATAGTACTTCAATTGGCTCTATGCCACAAGGCCTCAAATTGGAGTTTCCTAGATTTTATGGCATCAACCCTACCAGTTAGCTTTATAGAGTAAAACAATATTTTAATCTCCACAATACTTACATGTTACAAAGTCCTTATTGCTTCCTTCCACTTGGAAAGAGAAGCAATCCAAGGGTATAGGTGGTGTCAAAAATCCCATGATGAACCTAATTGAGAAATATTTTTCAAACAATTGCCAACTCAGTTTGGCCCTGGCACATGAGGATTTTACTGGAGCCCTCACCAAACTTTGCTAAACAAGAATAGTTCGTGAAAATTTTACAAATTTTGAAAAATTAGCTAATCACGCACACTCAAGGCTTATCAAACACCTTCATGAGTAGCTTCATAAGTAGCCTTAAGGATCCAATCCATGCTAAGATCAAAATGTTCAAACCTAACACCATGATGGAAGCTTTGCGATTGGTCAAGTTAGCAAATGATAAACTCACTGCTCGACATTGTTTTGCAAATCTAACCCCATTTGAAAATAGCACACCACATTGCAATCTTCCAAGCCCATCCCCAAAAACAACTTCCATTATGCCAAAATGTAAGCTCAACGAGAAAGGGGTAATGCTACAACTATGATGAAAAGTTCACTCAGTGCCATAAATGTGTGGAACAAAAACTATATCTACTAGATGTTGAGTCACCTCCCAAAGCAAAGGATTGAGAAGATGCTCAAGAAACCTAGGAGGAAGAACTATCAACCACCAACACCACTCCAATGGACTCCATCCCAAAAATCTCGACACACCTCGGCATGAGTAACCACCTCTTAAACTATGAAAGTCGAAGGGTGTTTCAAGCATATCTCTCACTATTCTCATTGACTTAAGATTATAGTGGATGATTATAACCTCAACCTGGATATGTCTATCTTACTCTTAGGTGGATACAATGTAGTTCTTAGAGCTCAATTGCTATGTACACTTGGCCCAACCTTGTGGTATGTCTTTGAGCTTTGGATGTAGTCCTTTGATAATAGGTATAAATACACATTCAAGATCCTCACTCCTTGGTCTACTAGTATTATCAATTCACATCAAATGGAGAAGCTCCTTAAGAAAGGCTCCATGGAGTCATTGCACAACTATGTTCATTTCAATTCAATCATTTTCAAACTCCAACACAACTAATGATTTGCATCTAATTTTGGACAAGCATGCTACAACATTTGCCAAACCAACAAGGTTACCACCTCAACGTCCTAAGGACCATCACATTTAGCTCGCTATAGGTAGTTTACCCCTAATAGTTGACCCTAAAATTACCTATTCTTGCATAAACAAACATTGAGAAGTTAGTACAAGAACTCCTTAAAGTTGAAGTCATTTGTTCAAATGCAAGACCCTACTCTTCACATGTTCTCATCCATAAAAAAGATAGATCCTAGCAACTTTGCATTGATTTGTGGGGGCTCAATAAAATCACTATCAAGGATAAATTTTGCATCCCAATGGTTGATGAGCTCTATGGTGCCCACTTCTTCTTGATTTATACTCAAACTATCATTAAAGAAGAGGATATTCTAAAAACAGCTTTGGTCATTATGAGTTTCTTGCCATGCCTTTTGGCCTCACCAATACACTATCTACATTTCAGAGATTCATGAATAAGATTTTTTGTCTATTTATTCAAAAGTTCATCTTAGTCTTCTTTGATGATATACGTGCTTACAATTGGAAATAGGTGCACCTCTTACATTTAGATTGAATCCTTCAAATTCTTTCAACTAACCAATTATGTGCCAAACACTTCAAGTGGTCCTTTAGCCAAACTGAAATTGAATGCCTTGGGCACATTGTTTCAAAGGAAGGAGTTCAAGTGAATCTAGCAAAAATTTAAGCCATGAAGAACTAACCTAAACCCAAAACACTAAAGAACCTTAACAAATTTTTTGGCTTCATTGAATATTACTGCAAATTTGTCAAGGACTGTGATAAAATTGCAACCCCCTCTACAAAACTGGCATTCAATATACTCAAGTGGGCTATGTGCAACACACCAATTTTCGCTTGTCGAACTTCTCCAAAACCTATCATTGAAAGTGACACCTCAAGCTATGGATTAGGCATTATTCTCATGCAAGAAGGGCAACCCCTCACCTTCACAAGTAAGGCCCTAACTAGCAAAAATCTCGCCTATTCTACTTATGAGGAGGATCTACTAGCCATTCTTCACATAATCAACAAATAGTGCCCATACCTTGTCAAAAGACACTTCTAAATTAAAATGGACCATCATAGCCTCAAGTATTTTTTGGAACAAGTCTCTTCTCTAGAGCAACAAAAGTAGGTCACCAAGCTTCTCGGTTATGATTATAATTACCTACAAATGAGGATAGGTAAAAGTTGTGGTAAATGCATTATCATGTCGATTTGAAGAACCCCCAACAATGAGTGCATTATCATTGCCCACCCCTACTTGGGTGAATAAATTCTGCCAAGAACGTCAAAAAGACACATTCATAATCACCCTTCTTTGAAGCCAAATCACTCTTGGGATGGATCCTATTTGCAATATAAGGGTTGTCTTGTTTTAAATCTCCAACCCACTCTATGATAGAAACATTTGATTAAGTTCCATGCCTCGCTATCCACTAGTCACTCTTGGGATGGATCCTATTTGCAATATAAGGGTTGTCTTGTTTTAAATCTCCAACCCACTCTATGATAGAAACATTTGATTAGTTCCATGCCTCGCTATCCACTAGTCACTCTTGGTTACTCAAAACATATGAAAGACTCCACAATTTTTTTGGGACGATATGAAAATGGCCATCAAACAACTTGTAGAGGAATGTGAGATTAACCAATACAATAAAGGTCAAATTATTGTTATCCCAAGCGAACTTCAACCATTGCCCATTTCTATATGAGTGTAAACTATCATTTCAATGGACTTCATTGAAGGGCTGCCAAAGTCCCATAGGCTGATCAATCATTGTGGTGGCAGTACATTGCCTCTCCAAATATGCCCATTTTTGTGCCCTAGCCCATCCTTATTCTTCCTCCACTATTGCCCAAACCTTCATTGACCAAATATTTCAACTCCATGTTATACCTACATCCATTGTCAGTGATCATGATCCCATTTTCACAAGTCACTTCTAGCAAAAACTTTTCTAGTGCCATAGTACCTAGCTTAAAATGAGCTCTACATATCACCACCAAACAAATGACTAGACTGAAATTGTCGATAAGTTCATGGAGACCTGTTTACACTAATTTGTTTCAGATCACAAACATCAATGGACCAAATGGTAACCATTGCCTGAATGGTATAATACCACTTATCACAAAACATTCAAAATTACACAATATGAAGTCGTGTATGGTTAAACCTCCACCATCTCTCTAGACATAATATCAAACAATTCCAAGGTACAAGTAGTCAATTCCACCCTTCGTGCACATGACACCATTCCCAACAACCTCAAGCACAACCTAAACGTAGCACAAAATCACATGAAGCAATAGGCTAATCAACAACATTTAGAGTGCACTTTCGTCACCAATGACATGGACTTTCTTCCCTTGCAGCCATACAATGTAATGACCCGCTTTATTCCCTACATCGTATAATTCCAATGATGGCCGACTCAGACCTATGGCAGCACTGATTATGAGATTTATATTAATTATATTGTAAATACTGGCCAACTCCCTTTTTAATTAATGCCTTTTAGCAAAACGGAGTTAATCTTAGCTGACCATACCTTGGCACATAAGACAAAGACGCATATATTAATGTGTGAGTTAATCGCCCAGTAAAAGATATGAATGCCTAAATAGGTAGCGAATCCTATAAGGAGCAACGACTGATGATTAAGAAGCAGTAATTAATATGTTTCTGAAAGCAGCGATTAAGAAGAGGTAAAGGAAACAATTAAGGAAAAAGAAATAAAAGGCAGCGATTAACCAAGAGACATGATAATAATTAAAAGCTACCTCCCTTTGAATAGATGCATCCCTTCATGGGGATATAAAGTGAATGAAATGAGTTGGGTAAAACAAGAGGAAGGAATATGTTCTAAGAATTATAGTAGATCAAATGAATCAGATCTGAACTCGCCATTCAAGAAATCAGGAAAATGAATAAAGAAGTCTAATAGGGAATCATCTCCAGGAATTATAGAGATAGTGTGCAGTAGTTATTATATGAATAAGTTTTGATAATGAATCTAACAAATATTATATTCTTTCACATGCATAAGTCATAGTTATTGCTGTAATAGAATAATACTTAGATTATATTCTTTTAAAATGAATAAGATTTTATTTATATATATCCTATAATCAATCCAACGTAAGGTTGAAGGAAGAATGTTAGGGAGATGCAGTTTACGGGCTCTCCCATGCTAAATAGGCCACCCCAAGGGTGGAATTGTCTTAGTCTGGACGTTCCTGCCACTTGGGGCCAAGGGGCGAGTTGTCTTAGTTTGGACATTGTGCGCTCTTGGGCTTAGATGGGTTGAGTAGTTTACAAGCACCTTTTTCAAGCCTTTCCTATCAGGCCAAACTAGACTAGTTGTTAGGATGGATTCAAGGAGTTTTAATCATAAGAAGGATGGATAAGGCAGGATGGATAGGGAAAGCAGATGCAAGTTTATCCACTAAGTACGCCACCCATGTTGGATGACTATGAGTCTGCCACTTGGGGCCAAGAGCGGATGGGCAGACTTATCATGTTCCTCATCCAAATCCTATTATGATTAGACTACCACTATGCATTATGGATATTGCGCAGATAGTTTTGAAATAGTTATGTATTTTTACATGGTTTAAATAGATAAGACATTCATTATATATACTTCGATCATATGAATTATATTTCCAATATTGTCTAACATGATTGCAGGACCTAAACTAAAATTCATCTTGCTTAAAGCATTTAATTGGTAAGTTATAAACCTAACTACATTAAAACTGCGATTTTAAGGCAAAATCTAAGTATATCCAAAAAGGGGACATTACAATTGGTATCAAAGCCTTAATCCTGCCAACCTATAGACAATCTAACTTACGTGTACTCATGTGTATACTTTGTGACTCAAGTGTATTCATGTGACTTACGTGTACTCATGTGTATACTTTGCGACTTGTGTGTATCCATGAGTATACTTTGTGACTTACGTGTATACAAGTGTATACTTTGCAACTTGCGTGTATTCATGTGAATGCTTTGCGACTTGTGTGTATCCATGAGTATACTTTGTGACTTACGTGTATTCAATTGTATACTTTGCAACTTATGTGTATTCATGTCAATACTTTGTGACTTACGTGTACTCATGTTTATACTTCGTGACTTAAGTGTATTCATGCAACTTACGTGTATTCAAGTGTATACTTTGCAACTTACATGCATTCATGTGAATACTTCATGACTTACGTGTACTCATGTGTATACTTCATGACTTAAGTGTATTCATGCGACTTACATGTATTCAAGTGTATACTTTGCAACTTACGTGTATTCACGTGTATACTTCATGACTTATGTGTATTCATGCATATACTTCATGACTTATGTGTATTCATGTGTATACCTTGTGACTTATGTGTATTCATGTGAATACTTTGTGACTTACGTGTACTCATGTTTATACTTCGTGACTTAAGTGTATTCATGCAACTTATGTGTATTCAAGTGTATACTTTGCAACTTACGTGCATTCATGTGAATACTTCGTGACTTACATGTACTCATGTGTATACTTCATGACTTAAGTGTATTCATGCGACTTACATGTATTCAAGTGTATACTTTGCAACTTACGTGTATTCACATGTATGCTTTGTGACTTACGTGTATTCATGCATATACTTCATGACTTACGTGTATTCATGTGTATACCTTGCGACTTATGTGTATTCACGTGTATACTTTGCAACTTACGTGTATTCACGTGTATACTTTGTGACTTACGTGTATTCATATGTATACTTCATGACTTATGTGTATTTATGCGCATGCTTCGTACCTTATGTGAATCTATGTGTTTGCCTCATGCCGGATGTGTCTTCAACAAGATTACTCCATGTGTGTTTATAGTTACTTTATGCTTAAAAATTTATGAAAGTGTTAAAACATTGTCTGTCAAAATGCTTCTTGGGTAGAGAAGCACCAACAAATTATCTTATTCAAAATTGAATTATTATTAGTATCCAAATGCAATAACGAAGAGTTGTGAAAGGTGTGACCCCCTCGAACTTGTGAGAGCACTTCATTTGAAAAAGACATCCATAACATCATTGAAGAATTCAATTGAGAATAGAACCTTAAGCAATTTTACAAATGAGTTAATTTAGGTCCTCAAGAGTAGTGATGATGTGAGGAATGTGTGAATCTTAATACGAAATACTGTGACTCTTCAAATGAAAGGTTGTGACTTTTCAAAGGCAAAAAGTTGTGGCCCTTCAAAAGTGAAAGGCTATGACTCTTTTATAAGGAAGGGTGGTGACTCCTTCAAGAAATAAATGTTAAGGAATAAATCTATCCAATGGATTCACCCCACCACCAACATGTACCAAAGAAGGGTAAGCAAACCCAAAAATCAAGATCAAAACAAATATTAAAACCTAACTAAGTACAGAACATGAATTGCCACTATGTCAAGCTCTTTATGAATATCGAATAGTCAAAATCATAAATTGTGTTAAGGTACAACCTTCACACGAACAAATAGGATTCAGTAAACGTATTCTTAACAACATTATGTATCTAAGATAAAATTGAGATACAACAAAATTATTACAAATGCCTATGCTAAGTTACCTTATGGGTCCATAACCCACAAATCCCAGGATCATTCTCACCTTTCGAACTTCAAGATAAATTGATATTGTTTAAAAGAATCAAGTGAAATAGAACAATACTTTCCCAAGATATGAAAATAAATTTAGTACCAAACATCGGGATATGTCAAAGAGGATTAGAAATGGGACAAGAATTGGATAGTAGTGTAAAGTTGTAAACTAATAAATTTAAGTTCTCCTATTGCTTGCTAGGAATGCTAAACTATTGTACATCCTTCATTTTTATTGACTTGGCCGATCCAATAAATTTGTACTTAAGTGGTATCTAGGAAATATATACTTAGAAGGTTATAACGTGTTATTAATGGGTCTATGACAAGATATGGAAAAATGTTGGACTAGTGTTACAAATACCTATAAGATATTACATCTCTATTAGAATCTATCTTGCTTAAAACCTTGTATGATTATGTGAAATAAAACATACCTTATTTAAGGGAAATTGCACTCACTATTGATTGAACAACCTATGGTAAAGGATACCTAGATCATTCACTCAAACTTGGCTTGCACAAAAGATCCCATTATTCACAACACTCCCAAATGATGAAGGATGCAAACAATTATCTATCATTGTAGATTTCAAAAACGGGTAATGAAGAATTTGTATCATTGCCTAGGATCCTTGTGGTCATGAAATGAGAGAAAACTTGTCTTGAGTAACAGGTCTTGCCAATCTCCAACTCTTGGTTTTGTTGCTAAAATAGTAGCATATAAGTCAAGAACAATAGTGGACAATGAACTGTACTCATAATTTAGAGGACGGTATTAACCTTATTGTTAGTAAGTTGAGGCAAGTATACTAACTTTGATTGCTTGAGGACAAGCAATCTTGGGTAGGGTGGATTGTAATGACCCGCTTTATTCCCTACATCATATTATTCCAAAGATGGCCGACTCAGCCCTGTGGCAACGCAGATTATGAGATTTTATTAATTATATTGTAAATACTGGTCGATTCCCTTTTTAATTAATGTCTTCTAGCAAAACAGAGTTAATCTTGGCTGACCATACCTTGGCACATAAGACAAAGACACATATATTAATGTGTCAGTTAATCGCCCAGTAAAAGATGTGAATGCCTAAAAAGGTAGCGATTCCTATAAGGAGCAGCGACAAATGATTAAGAAGCAGTAATTAATATGTTTCTGAAAGCAGCAATTAAGAAGAGGTAAAGGCAACAATTAAGGAAAAAGAAATAAAAGGCAACGATTAACCAAGGGACATGATAATAATTAAAAGCTAGCTCCCTTTGAATAGATGCATCCCTTCATGGGGGATATAAAGTGAATGAAATGAGTGGAGTAAAACAGGAGGAAGGAATATGTTCTAAGAATTATAGCAGATCGAATGGATAAAATCTAAACTGGCCATTCAAGAAATCGGAAAAATGAATAAAGAAGTCTAATAGGGAATCATCTTCAAGAATTATAGAGATAGTGTGCAGAAGTTATCATATGAATAAGTTTTGATAATGAATCTAACAAGTATTACATTATTTCACATGCATAAGTCCTAGTTACTGCTGTAATAGATTAACACTTAGATTATATTCTTTTAAAATGAATAAGATTATATATAAATATATCCTATAATCAATCAAACGTAAAGTTGAAGGAAGCAAAATAGGGAGATGCAGTTTATAGGCTCTCCCATGCTAAGTAGGCCACCCCAAGGATGGAATTGTCTTAGTCTGGACATTCCTGCCGCTTGGGGCCAAGGGGTGAGTTGTCTTAGTTTGGATGTTATGCGCTCTTGGGCTTAGATGGGTTAAGTAGTTTACAGGGACCCTTTTCAAGGCTTTCCTATCAAGCCAACTACGACTAGTTGTTAGGATGGATTCAAGGAGTTTTAATCATAAGAACAATGAATAAGGCAGCATGGATAGGGAAAGCAAATACAAGTTTATCCACTAAGTATGCCACCCCATGTTAGATGACTGCGTGTCTGCCACTTGGGGCCAAGAGGGATGGTAGATCCGCTCTTGGGCTTAGCATGAATAGGTTCGTGTGGACTTTTCATGTTCCTCATCCAAATCCTATTATGATTAGACTTCCACTATGCATTATGGATATTGTGCAGATAGTTTTGAAATAGTTATGTATTTTTACAAGGTTTAAATAGATAAGACATTCATTATATATGCTTTGATCATATGAATTATATTTCCAATATTGTCTAACATAAGTGCGGAACCTAAACCAAGATTCATCTTCATTAAAGCATTTAATTGGTAAGTTATAACCCTAACTACATTAAAACTGTGATTTTAAGGCAAAATCTAAGTATATCCAAAAAGGAGACATTACATACAAACAACAAACCTTGAAGATGAAGGCTCACTAAAAACTTGCACCCAAGTTTTATGGCCCATATAGAACTTTCTAGAAAATTGATTCAATCACATGCAAGTTGGCACTATTGTCTTTTCAGAACTCCATCCACTTGTTCATGTCCCTTGCTTGAAGAAGGCTCTTGGCCGATAGGTTCAAGCCTAGTCTACATAAACCAAATTGGATAAGGAAGGATCTATTCTCCTGTAATGTCCCCATTTTTAAGAGTCAGCATAAAGTTAAATTATTAATTTAAGTTGTCGAAATTAGTTGAATTAAAAAGGGACAACTTAAATTAATAATGCAAAAAAAAGTAACTTGAAAGCTAAATAAATTAATGAAATTCTCAAATGAATTAAAATTAAAAGGAAAAGAATGAGAATTCAAGAAGTCACTCACAGGAGTTACAGAGGGAAAGGAATAAAAGTTTCAAGATGCTCATTTGCAAAGGTGGGATTTTGGATTTTGGAATAGGCTTTTAGCTGGAAGAATCTCCAGAACTTTGCGAGGACGAAATCTTTCTCACAAAGAATATCATCTTCGGTGTTGGAAGATACACCCTGGGTGGTAGCTAACAGTCTTATATCAGGGGCTATGCCGGTGCTTATTTGTGGTAAAATTACAGTTTAATGAGAATTGCTATCAAGGAGAAAGTGTGTAAATGTATTTAAGACTGCAATACCATTTTCTTGAATTTACCATTAATTATCGAAGAATTTGTGAAGAGTACTTAATTTAGCACCCGAGGAGTTGGATATTCTAATTAAGGTAACCATTTCAAAGAGGCATAATTTGAAGTTTCGGAACTCATAAAATATTGGTGTTGAATTACTATAGGATGGGTCGATTCCTTGAAGGGGAAATAATATATTCAAATCTTTAAAGCCGATAGACTCGGCCCACCACCGTAGTCATATTAAAAATCGCTCCACTTATTGGAGGTGTGAGAAATTGATACTGGTATAGTGGGAAGTGTAAATAATAGATGTCGTCATTGTATTATGGTTTCAAATGTTTGGAACTGAATTCTCCGAAAGATTGAATGAGTCGCCTCAGATTCTTTAACGATTGCATATAGAAAGGAGTCACTGCTATTTCTTGAAGTCGAGATTTATCTTATTGAAGAAGACGGGATTCATCAGTGTTGAGGAAGTGTTGGTTTGAACATGGGAGTTGATTTACAAGGGATATTAAAAGATACCGCATGACTATATTGGTGAAATCTTCATTGGCTACTTGTGGGAGTTGAAGAGTCAGGGCTCAAGCAAGTAGTTTGTGGCGATAAAGAAAACAGGGAAGTCTTAAGAGTATTGGAATTGTAATTTATTAGAGTTGTAATTCTTCAACAATAGCTTTGTGCCAATAATTATCTTTAGCTTCATGCTTCCAACAATAGACCAATTTGGGGTAACCGCTATTAATGATGAGTCGCCTCCAGTAACAATGTCGTTTGGAATTCCGTCTACCGTTTCATTAAATCCATAACCTCTGAGCATATTGATGGATTGTTAAGGAATTCGGGAGAACTAATTCATTTTCATTCATATTCTGAAGGAGCCAATATTTCAATTTAGCACTGTATTTAAATTACGGGTAAATCATCCAGCTGCATTCGTGTTGGTGAAGGGAACTCAAAGGAAATGCAGGACTTGAGCCAACACTATGAGGAAAGAAGTGACAGGAAGGTATTACAATTAAGTTTGTGCCGGTAAATATCTTTAGCAAGTTGGGAGCTTCCAAGATTATATCTACAATGGTAAATATTCATCCTTCGTTTCAACTAAGACATGAGAAATTACGAGAATATAAATGATGAAGATTATGAACAGCTTGTATTGAATACTCAGAGGATAATGTGGCATATAATAAACAGATGTCTTATGTCTTTCGACCGCCAAGGAAGAAATGTGGAGTGTCGTTCTTCATTTCGATCTGTCACTTTCTTTATGGAGGTGCTTATCGTATGTATTGATGATTGAGCTGTTGTGCGAGGGAAAAGATATCATGGTCTATATTTGAACGGGTACTTTATGCATAACTCAAAGTCTCTAGAAAAAGATTTTGAGGAGTCAGGATAACAGCGGTTGTAGATAGTTCAAGAGTCGATCTGAATGAAAGAGACTTGGGAATTTGAATTGCCTCCAATCACTATATGTCACTCTTATAATTGTCACTTATCTTGGTTGTTGTACTTTGTAGAAATAAATATAGCATTGCGATAAAGTTCAAGAGTTCGGGTTGTGGGAAATTTGTTTAGCATGTTAAGGATTGAACAACTAAAGTGCATAGGAAAAATGTCTTTAGAATATAATTTCCTGTGCAAGCTAATTTGCGGTCGAGCATAATTTACTGGGTTATTGCTGTTGTAACATTTGTCTGGTAATGAATGCTTCTTAAACATATTGAAAGTGAAATACCTTATTATGATGATTGTCATCCTCTGTTCATCAACTCTGGTTTGCAATTATAAATGCAATGAACTGTTTGACGAAATGCCATTGAGCTAAGCAGCTAGATAGATTAAATCGAAAAATCTTTGTATGCAAAATAGGATAGCTCACTACATTGGTATCAGAGCCGAAGATTTTGCCATCCTGTGGATTCTTACATTAATTTCAGTTTAGTTCATTGGTGATCAGCATCTAATCATTTCAACCAGTTGGATAATCCAATGTTTGAGTTTTAGTCTGAAGCATGGCAGTCAAAGATAGACAATGCTTAGTGAAATTACTCCACGAAACAAGTAGTAAACTTAATAACCTATCTCAATCAAAGAATGATGCTTTGGCCACATTGAAAAGTGTAGAAAAATGTTTGATCCTTGTCGAGCAGTCACCTTCAAATCAGTTGCATATAGCTCATGTTCCTATAGTGACTTCTTTGGGTCAGCACAGGTGGTTGAGACATACAGATGATGAGGTAAGATTGTTGGTTACTATTTGTTTGAGTGAGATCTTAAGAATATTGGCACCTAAAGTTCCTTATGATGATGACAGAATGAAAGAGGTAATCAAATTGATGGTGAATAGTTTCCAAGATTTGGATGATGTTAAATGTTTTCATTTTTCTAGGAAGGTGTCCATACTCGAAACATTTGCAAAAACTCAGATTGGGAAACATCATGTTAGACTTAGGATTAGATGATTTGATTTACCAAATGTTTCACCATTTCCTTACCACAATCAGAAAATATTATGCTGATAATGTTATTGCAGCCATGCAAACAATTGTGATTTTGGTTATTGATGAAAGTGAGTTATTTTTCAGCCCATTCTATCTATGTTATTGGCTGTTTTGAAGCAAAAATAGGTTATTCTTACAGCTGCATATAGACTGGTTTACAGAGTTTTCAAACAATGTGAGAGGAAGCTGAAACCTTTCATGAATAATGAGGAGTTTATAACAAAACATTCAAAGGGAAAAGGTACTTTCCCAAATGAGGAACAAGTGGTTGAAAAGAAAATTATAACTGTGGAAGAAAATCCTTCTGAGTTTAGTGTTGTTTTGAATTATGCCATGAGGATGTAGCTGAAATTGAGAGCCAAGCTATAGAAGACAAATCAGAAATGTTGCTACATGAAGATGAGATTGAACTTTTGTCCAATGAATCATGTGATTTGGAGGGAAAGATGAAAGTTAACGAAGATATGATTGTTGCAGCCCTATCACGTTTTGATCACACACACAATGTCATTAAAGAACTCATTTGGAAAGCTCAAATTGAGGAGAGGCAAAAAGGAGTTGCAAGTGGAGTCACTCATACCCACTTGTACTCTATCAAAAAGGCTTTGGAAATAATGAAAACAGATTATTTGCAATTGCTTATGGACAGGTATCTAGCTATGAAGTATGTTGAAGAAAAAGAAAGAAAAGTTGATGATCTTTGTTTGCAGTTAAGTATGACTCACTTTTCATTATACAAAGCACAAAATTCTAGTTCTAGTGCAGCCACACCCATGGAGCATGGAAGTGATGCAAGGATTACGGAGACTAAAAAATTAGTTGAAGGAATTGAGGAACTTCATAGATGTGAAACAATGCATAATGATTTCAGCAGTCTTTAGATTAAGGGAATTCAGTATGATGATAGAGATTGGACTCCACATCCTGAAAATGAATTTTTGAATTTTGAGGATCAATTTTCATATGAAGATGCAGTTTGCAGCCATGAGATAGTTGATGTAACAGATGATGAATACAGTTTTCAACTTGATACACTTCATGATTCAGCAGGTATTGATGAGCATTCGGGATTGGAGGAAAGTATGCATGAGACATACAAGGACACCATTGAAAATGATGGAGAAAATGTGGATTCTACGAGAGTTAGCAGCAATCAATTGTCTTTGTATTAGTGTGATTTACTCCATGAATCTTTTATTAATGTTGAACATCTAGAATTGAATGAAACTCAACCCAATTCTAGTGCTATGTTTGATGAAGAATACAAGGTATGGGATCCAGGTAAAACTCAAGAGTTTATTTCATGGATGGGCTATAGGCAAAATTTCAGATTTGTAGCTGTTGTTCTTTTCTTAATCAGCCAACACATGAATTGTGTTATTAGCCTACTGGCTTGGTTAGAATTTTCAGTCAATAAGGGGAGTATGTTTCAGTGGGAGTTTAATGATGATGTTGGTTCTGTAATTGAGAAAGTTCCTTCAATCAGATTTTGGCTCTCAAATCCTATACATACAGGAATTTTAATTCCTTGCAGCTGCTGCTCCAACGTTGAAATTATGATCTTGGCAAATCTAGTTGATGAGTTGATTAACTTTCAATCCTTGCAATTTTTGTGGCAACAAAGTATAGAGGTTTTTGCAGATATGTACCTCATTGGAGTGACTTGGCAGGTGAATTTTCATGGTACAGATTTTATTTCTCAGAGGGAATTCAATTTTGGGGCAGAGGTTGATCATTTTGTAGGGCCATAGGAGGGGCGAATTCAAATTGATGATGATGAACTAATTGTTTTTATCAAAGTGACGCAGCGGCAGATTGGTAGTCATTTCTAGAGAGTGGTTTGGGATCCTAGAATCACTAATGGTTCAGCAGGTGATTTAGTAGATGTGCTGACATTGCTTGAGGACAAGCAATATTTGAGAAGGGCGGACTGTAATGTCCCCATTTTTAAGAGTCAACACAAAGTTAAATTATTAATTTAAGTTGTCGAAATCAGTTGAATTAAAAAGGGACAACTTAAATTAATAATGCAAAAAAAGTGACTTGAAAAGTTAAATAAATTAATTAAATTACTTTTAAAAGTGAAATTCTCAAATAAAGGAAAAGGAAAAGAATGAGAATTCAAGAAGTCACTCACAAGAGTTACAGAGGGAAAGGAATAAAAGTTTCAAAATGCTCATTTGCAAAGGTGGGATTTTGGATTTTGGAACAGGTTTTTGGCTGGAAGAATTTCCAAAACTTTGTGAGGACGAAATCCTTCTCACAGAGAATATCATCTTCAGTGTTGGAAGATACACCCTGGGTGGTAGCTGACAATCCTATATCAAGGGATGTGCTGGTGCTTATTTGTGGGAAAATTACAGTTTAATGAGAATTGCTATCAAGGAGAAAGTGCGTAAATGTATTTAAGACTGCAATACCATTTTCTTGAATTTACCATCAATTATCCAGGAATTTGTGAAGAGTACTTACTTCAACACCCGAGGAAATGGATATTATGATTGAGGTAACCATTTCAAATAGGCGTAATCTGAAGTTTCGAAACTCATAAAATATTGGTGCTGAATTACGACAGGATGGGTCAATTCATTGAAGGGGAAGTAATATATTCAAATTTTTAAAGCCGATAGACTCAACCTGCCACCGCAATCATATTAAAAATCACTCCACTTATTGGAGGCATGAGAAATTGACATTGGTATAGTGGGAAGTGTAAATAATAGATGTCGTTTTTGTATTATGGTTTCAAATGTTTGGAGCTGAATTCTCCGGAAGATTGAATGAGTCGCCTCAGATTCTTTAACGATTGCATATAGAAAGGAGTCGCTTCTATTTCTTGAAGAAATCGGGATTTATCTTATTGAAGAAGACGAGATTCATCAATGTTGAGGAAGTGCTGATTTGAACATGGGAGTCGATTTACAGGGGATATTAAAAGCTACCACATCACTATATTGGTGAAATCTTCATTGGCTACTTGTGGGAGTTGAAGAGTCAGGGCTCGAGCAAGTAGTTTGTGGCGATAAAGGAAACGCGGAAGTCTTAAGAGTATTGGAATTGTAAATTATTACAGTTGTAATTCTTCAACAATAGTTTCATGCCAATAATTATCTTTAGCTTCATGCTTCCAACAATAGACCAATTTGTAGAATTTTATATGATTAGATCAGAAAGCAAAAAATAATTTCAAATTCAACACAAGAACACAGCGAATACCCTGGGAAAACCCTCCAACCTAAGGGAGAAAAACCCAACCAATATATCTCCTATATATTAAATAATCAGGAGCAGAAATCTGCTTACAACTTAGGCACAAAGCAATGCCTATTTCATACAATGAACAGCACCTCTCCTAGATGCAAAGATACAAAGAATATGATTCTTCTCCAAATGATTTGTTGTGAGAAACTCCAATCGATCTACTGTGAGAAAACACGATTTGCTGCAATAGTGAGAACTTCTCCTTTAGCGAATGCTGAATGAACTTGATAAATAATATGAATGAGGAGATTCATATAAATAGGTAACTCAAAAGAATCGCACCCCTTCACAAGAGAGGTCGGCCTCTTTAGGAAAGACGTCTTTTGGAGAAAGGCGCGATTTGCTAGAAAGGTCGGCCACCATAAATAAATGTCTTTTATTTATTTTTCATTTTATATATTATCTTTTAGTGACTTAAGGAAGGCGTCACTTATTTAAATAATCAATAAATAAATTTAAGTAGCTGTAAGCTATCATTTAAATTTATTTCATAATTTGCTCTTTAATTATTCATTATGTATTTGAAAAAATATCATTAACACTCCCTCTCAGATAGGGAGGAATACTTTTAGCTGTACAAAATGTATCACCTCATAGTGATGTTAATCAACATGGCTACATACATGTAAGACAAAACTGGTCACCTCATCGTGAAAGCATATCACCTCATCGTGATATCCACCATCATGGCTACCTCCATAGATGGTAAGTACAAGTGCTCATCACTCAATGTGATATTGTCACCTCACCGTGACTTTTACCATGGCTCCTCCAGAGGGTAAAACACAAGTACAAATGAATCATCACGGACTCCCTCACATGATGTTGTCATAGAGTCACACACATGACATCCACCATGGCTCTCCCAGAGGGTGGAAACAAGGGATTTTACCTCGAACTTTTCTTGCAGAGAAGAACTCGTAATCAAGGGATTTCACCTCAAACTTCTCTCACAGAGAAGAACTCATCAGAGAGGATCAGTGATACTGAGACTCCTTCTCAGTTAAAGCTGTATTCTCCACCATACCAAGCTTATCTCGAAAGTACACAAACTTTATCCTGAAGAGAGGCTTGGTGAGAATGTATGTTGTTTGCTCATCAATGCTGATATACCTCAACTGTATAGCTTTCCTCAATACCATATCTCTAATATAATGGTATTTGATCTCAACATGCTTTGTTCTATCATGAAACACAGGATTGACAGAAAGTTTCACACAGCTCTGGTTATCACAATGAATGATAGTAGGCTCCATTGATTGTCCAAACAATCCTGCAAGAAGCTTACGAAGCCACACTGCTTCACGAGCTGCCACACTAGCTGCAATGTACTCTGCCTCTGCTGTACTCAATGCTACCAAAGATTGCTTCCTGCTACACCAGGATATCATAGCAGATCCCAAACTGATGCAACAACCAGAGGTACTATTTCGATCTATGACACATCCTGCCCAATCAAAATCGGTAAAACCATGTAGCTCCAAATCCACACCTGTAGTATATCTCAATCCATATCCAACTGTGCCACACAAGTATCTCAGGATATGTTTAGCTACAACAAGATGTATTTGCCTTGGTTCACACATAAACTGACTCAGTGCACTCACTACATAACAGATATCAGGTCTAGTGTTAACTAGGTACATCGATGAACCAATCAGCTGCCTATACATCATAGAATCTACCAGTTCTAAACTAGTTGCAGCCTCCTTTAACTTATGTAAGTTTCTTTCCATAGGTGTAGACATAGGTTTGCAATCAATCATGCCAAACCTCTTCAGAATGTCAATAGTATACTTGCCTTGACTTAGAACCATCTCATCTGGTTTTTGCCAAACTTCTAAGCCAAGGAAGTAATGCATGAGACCAAGATTCTTCATCTCAAACTCAGAAGCTAACTCCTTACATTTTAGAATCAGGTGTTCTTCTCCAGTGATAATCAAATCATCAACATACTGAACCAGAATTAATGCTTCACCATTTATTACCTTGAAGTAGAGGTTAGAATCTGCATCATTCTTTGAGAAACCCAAACTCAACAGGTAACGATCAATCCTTTCGTACCAAGCACAAGGAACCTACTTAAGACCATACAAGGCCTTCTTCAGTTTGCAAACATGAGACTCCTTCCCATGTACCTCAAAGCCATCGGGTTGCTCAATGTAAACCTCTTCTTCTATGACACCAATCACAATATCTGTAGGACCATCAGTAGGCTCCAAGGGTTCAGCTGGATCATCATCTTCCTTTGATTCTAGAACCTCCCTCTGATTCTCAGGAATATGGTCAACTTCCATATCCTGAGGAGGCTCTTCTTCATCAATCTCCATATGAGATCCCTTGGATCTTCTAAATGCAACATCCTCCTCAAATGTAACATCTCTACTGATCTCAATAGTCTTCTGACCCGGAATATAGATTATGTAAGCTTTAGAAGTCTCGCTATAGCCTACCGAAATTCCCTTCTTGCCAGAAGGTTCTAATTTTGTCCTCTTTTCCTTAGGTATATGAATGTACACTGGACACGCAAAGATCCTCAAATGACTTACTTCAAGTTTCACCCCGGAGAATGCTTCTTAAGGAGTAATATTCTCCAAGATTCTGTGAGGACTCCTATTATGTACATAGACTGCAGTCCTGGATGCTTCAGCCCAAAGAGAAATTTGCAGGTCTTGGTCATGAAGCATGGCTTTGACTGCTTCCACAATAGTTATGTTCTTTCTTTCCGCAACACCGTTCTGTTGGGGATTATAAGGAACGCTAAGCTCCCTCTTAATCCCTGCTTCAATGCAAAAGTTACAGAAAATAACAGAAGTGTATTCTCCTCCATTATCGGATCTCAACACCTTGATCCTCTTCCCGAACAGATTCTCCACCTGAGCTTTGAATTCTCTGAATCTTTATAACACTTCCTCATATTCTTTAGATCTCAAGAAATAGATCCAAGTCTTTCTAGAGTAGTCATCAATAAAAATAATATAATACAAGAAACCACTCGAGGATGCAACAGACATTGGACCACATAAATCAGAATGAATAAGATCTAAGACACATTTGGATCTACTTTCACTATTATGGAATGGACCTTTAGTATTCTTACCCAAGGCGCAACCTTTGCAAGTTCCTTCATGCTTCTGGTTGAACTTAGGAAGGCTCATGACCATCTTCTCCATAATAGGTAGTGCTCAAAAGTGAAGATGAGCCAATCTTCGATGCCAAAGATCACCTAAACTTGCGAAGTCATGTACTAGAGCCTGAATGGGGCGCGTGCAAAGCCTGTAGAGACACCCATGTCTAACTCCAACCATCCAGGCAGTCTTGAAGTTAGAGTTCTTCGCCCATATGAGAACTTTGCCTTCAGAAAAGGCAACTTGATAACCCTTGTCTTCCAAGGCTGATATGGAAACAAGAATCTGCTTGATGCCTAGAACGAATAGTACATCATCCAATTGTAATGAATCGTCAGAATCCAAATGTAGAGATGAAGTCCCAACTCCTTTAACCGAGTAACTAGCATCATCTCCAATAATAACTTGATTGTTGGAATCTTTCATCACCAAATCAGATAGATGTTCCCTGAATCTGGTGATGTGGCAAGAGGCGCCACTGTCTATCAACCAAGCATTGGTGTCGATAGATACATTACTTGACAAGGCTGAATAGAACAGGTATTCACTTGTATCCTTCTGCATAGAGGCTTCATCAACATTAGCAAAGGCAGCCTGTTGCTTAGGCCTGGAAGGACATTCCTTTGCAAAATGACCATACTTGTCGCATAGGAAACATTGGACCTTGGAGAGGTTCCTCTTCTTCTTAAATGCGGGGCCACCATCAGCTCCTCTATCTCTGTTTCTTTTGAAATACCCTTTCTTCCCACCTTTCTTCTTTGAGGATTGAGTGGCAAGAACATGAAGATCTTCATTGGCGGAACTTTTCCCAATACCTCTTGCAGCCAACCTAGACTTTTCTTGAATACAGTCTGCCCTCAATCGATCAAACTTGGGAAGCTTTGATCTCACACTGATTCCTTGAATATAGGACTCCCAGGATGAAGGGAGACCATTGAGAGCCAACATGGTTAGATCCTTGCTATCGACCGCATGCCCAATAGACGAGAGTTGATCTCTTTGTTCAGTTATTCTCATGAAGTAGGCAATGATAGTTTCTCCCTTCGCCATCTTCAAGTGATGAAGTTGTTGCTTCAGTGCAAGAGCCTGACTGGTGTTGTTGATCCCGTACATCTCCTCTAGGGTTTTGAACATCTCTTTCGCAGTCCTTAACTTGGAGACGATAGGAACAATATGATCCTTGACCGAATCAACCAACATCTTCTTTGCCCTAGTATCTTTCTTCTTCCATAGGGCCTTTTCTTCCTCTTTCGTAGGCTCGGGGGCAGAGCTCTCCACAAACTCTGCCAATCCGCTTTCCTCCAAGGTGAGCATGATCCTAAATCTCCACGAAGTGATGTTTGATCCTCCCTCAAGCCTATCCTCAATTTTAAGGCCATTCACAATCTTGACAAGTGAATGAAGATGAGAAAATCCGACAAGGGTATGGCTGATAAATACAAATCTGATCGGGATCCTCTTCAAACCCGCTCTGATACCATGTAGAATTTTATATGATCAGATTAGAAAGCAAAAAATAATTTCAAATTCAACACAAGAACACAGCCAATACCCTGGGAAAACCCTCCAACTTGAGGGAGAAAAACCCAGCCAATATATCTCCTATATATTAAATAATCAAGAGCAGAAATCTGCTTACAACTTAGGCACAAAGCAATGCCTATTTCATACAATGAACAGCACCTCTCCTAGATGCAAAGATACAAAGAATATGATTCTTCTCCAAATGATCTGCTATGAGAAACTCCAATCAATCTGCTATGAGAAAACACGATTTGCTGCAATAGTGAGAACTTCTCCTTTAGCGAATGCTGAATGAACTTGATAAATAATATGAATGAGGAGATTCATATAAATAGGTAACTCAAAAGAATCGCACCCCTTCACAAGAGAGGTTGGCCTCTTTAGGAAAGACGTCTTTTGGAGAAAGGCGTGATTTCTTAGAAAGGTCGGCCACCATAAATAAATGTCTTTTATTTATTTTATCTTTTAGTGACTTAAGGAAGGCGTCACTTATTAAAATAATCAATAAATAAATTTAAGTAGCTGTAAGCTATCATTTAGATTTATTTCATAATTTGCTCTTTAAGTATTCATTACGTATCTGAAAAATATCATTAACACAATTTGGGGTAGTCATTGTTAATGTTGAGTCACCTCTAGTAACAGTGTTGTTTGGAATTCCTTCTACTGTTTCATTAAATCCATAACCTCTAAGCATATCGATGGATTGTTAAGGAATTCGAGAGAATTAATTCATTTTCAGTCATATTCTGAAGGAGCCGATATTTCAATTTAGCACTGTATTCAAATTACAGGTTAATTATCCAGCTGGGAACTCAAAGGGAATGCAAGACTTGAGCCGACACTATAAGGAAAGAAGTGACGAGAAGGTATTAGAATTAAGTTTGTGCCGGTAAATATCTTTAGCAAGCTGGAAGCTTCCAAGATTATATCGACATTGGTAAATATTCATCCCATTTCAACTAAGACGTGAGAAATTACGAGAATCTAAAATGATGAAGATTATGAACGGCTTGTATTGAATACTTAGAGGATAACGTGGCATATAATAAACAGATGTCTTATGTCTTTTAACCGCCAAGGAAGAAACGTGGAGTGTCATTCTTCATTTGGAGCTGTCACTTTCTTTATGGAGGTGCTTATCGTATTGTATTGATGATTGAGCTATTGTGCGAGGGAAAAGATATCGTGGTATATATTTGGACGAGTCCTTTATGCATAGCTCGAAGTCTCTAGAAAAAGATTTCGAGGAGTCAGGATAATAGTTGCTATACATAGTTCAAGAGCCGTTTTGAATGAAAGAATCTCGGGAATTCAAATTGCCTCCAATCACAGTATGTCACTCTTATAATTGTCGCTTATCTTGGTTAGAAATAAATATAGCATTGCAATAAAGTTCAAGAGTTCGGGTTGTGGGAAATTTGTTTAGCATGTTAAGGATTGAACAACTGAAATCCATAGGAAAAATGTCTTTAGAATATAATTTCCTGTGCAAGCTAATTTGCGGTCGAACATAATTTACTAGGTTATTGCTGCTGTAACATTTGTCTGGTAATGAATGCTTCTTAAACATATTGAAAGTGAAATACCTTGTTATGATGATTGTCATCCTCTGTTCATCAACTCTAGTTTGCAATTATAAATGCAATGAACTGTTTGATGAAATGCCATTGAGATGAGCAACTGGATAGATGAAATCGAAAAAACTTCGTATGCAAAATAGGGTAGCTCACTACATCTGTAGTGTACCAACACTCTGCTGATCTGTTTTTTACTGAGTTTCGTAGATCTGATTTTGTTTTGGTTTAATTTCTCTTTTTGTGCTTCTGAGTTTGTTTGCTAGTAACACTAAAATGGCACTAAAGAGCATATGCATAACATTGGAAACTTCTAATAAATTAATCTACTGAAAATAACTCAAGTAATTACTCAATTTAAGAGCCAAAGATGCTTTCTTCATTACATAATAGATCACATATGATAGATGGCTTACATCAGATTTTAAAAAATACATCTTATGCCATGTCTTTTACTTACAGCCATACAAGCACTGTGAATAGTGACTTGCTACAGTACCCGCCCCTAATGAAGTGCACACAACTCATGAAAGACGAACTTCTCCCACCAAAATCCAGCATGGGAGGTCTTCTAGGACAAGGGCGCCCGCTTTAAGAATGATAGCAGCCACCAAGGAGAGGCGTCTCTTTTTTTTTTGCTAGTTGAAACCCTCAATAAAAAGAGGCTGGTTGTACCTCTTCAAAACAGCCACAAAAACTTCTCAAAAGTGAGTAGCTCTCGTACTAATCGTGATTGAAGACTATGGTAGTCAAAACCACTCAAAAACAAGCTCAAAATAACCTGCAAACAACAACACAGGTCTCCAACTGAAGCATCAATAACTGATCAGCAACCTTAAAGTGGTGTTTCACACCCTCAAGCAGCTCCAAACGAAGAACCAAGCCCCACCAAGCTCACCCACTACAAGAAATCAGGAAACCCTAGCCTCCTTCTTCCTCCAAAGCAACACTTCCAAGTTTTCAACAAGCAAAATCATCTATGCATGAAGAGGATCAAACTTTCTCACTTGCTATTTATAATTTTACAAAGAAAACACTATTCATTAAAGTGAGCACTATTCACTTAAGTTATAACATTTTCCACTTTAGCAATGAATAGTAACTGCAAAATATAAAGTGACCCCTTCATTTTAAAGACACATGGTCCCTAGGCCGAGGATGGTGAAATTAAAGGTGAGTATCATAAATTTGAGCACAAGTATCGTGCCCAACACCACAATTCACCCTGTCACCATATTCCGGAGATCCACACTGCAAATTGACGACCAAGTGCCCATCCAAGAAACCCTCTACCAGAACTATTAGCCTACGAGGGTCAGGAAAAATAGGCTAATCCCCAATTCTGATGCTCGTGAAAAAGGGGACATTACAACATCTTCTAACACTTGAGTCTATCCTTGACAAGCAATTGTGCCAACTCTAGAATTGCACCATCATCAAGGTCGTAGTCCAATGGCATGGCATGCAACATTAGAATCCCACTTCCAAATGCAACAATAATTTCCTCAAATCAAACATCGAGGACAAAAAAATTTACAAGGGAGGGCATGTTAGGACCCACAGTGTTAACCATTTGTTTCCTATTAAGTCTAATTAATAAAAGCATTGATTCTCTTGGGTAATATTAGTTTAAATAGAGGGTTTAGATAGAAATAAATGTACCCATGTAACGCCCCCTTTTTCGGGTTCTCTTGCTTTGCAGTTGGCGCTAACTTTTTGGGTTTGTGTCACCTTGTTCAAAGGAGTAAATTGATGTTACCAGTGAGCTTTTGTGGGTTTTTTTGGGTTTGTTTTGGGACTTTTCCAACAGAGTTGCTATTTTTAGCTATGGCTATTTTTAGTAAGTTCCTTTTGGGCTCCATTTGGTTGAATTGGGAGATTGGACTCACTTACCACTTTTAGCAAATTGTTATTTTTAGTAATTGCTAGTTTTAGCACCTCGTCTAGCCTCTATTCCTCTTTCAATCAGTGCAGTGCTTTCCAGTTATAGCCTTCGTGAGTTCTAAAGATTTCAAAGGAATATTTTATTTTTCCACTTGAGTTTATAATGTTGCTTTATAACTTAAGTGAGGGGGGCGTGGCTTCATGAAGTGTACCCCTTGGCCTAGTAAGGTGACGTCGTTTTTAAAAGAGGGTCAGTGTTCTCCCTTGTTTGGTGCCTAGAAGGGAGGTTGTTTATCAATTTTTTAAGGCTAATGTTATGTCTCATAGGGTGGAACATCTAGTTGGGACTTAATGTTATTTTTAAAAGAAAAGAAAAGTGAAATTTTTGGAGGCAAAAAGTTGGACACTCCTCGTGTGTAATGTCCCCTTTTTAGCGAGCGCCAGTCTTCTGCAAATTAGCCTATCATCTGGTCCTCGTAGGCTAATATTGATGATTAGAGGGCCTAATGTGGGAGGTAATGAATTCTACAGTTGGCAATTTGCAGTGTTTATCAACTCCAAATCCTTGGCATATTCAGAAGCTAAGTTATTCAGGGTGTTCTAGCTTCGTTCGTATATACTTACCATTTATAGTAAGTCAATGGGTTGTTAGAGGCCAACCTTACTATTTATAGTAAGGTATCCTGATGGGCAGAGTGAGCAGTGGGTTAGCCAATGGTGAAGTCAAAATTGATAAATGTGGTTTATTAATGGAGTTAAGGGATTTAATTATTATTAAAGTTATACTTTAATAATAAATAATTAATTATAAGTGAAACATTAAATGACTTAAGATGACTTTATAATAAAGGCATATTAATGATATTAAGTCAAAGTGCATTTAAGTCATGATCGGGCGCCCACTTTAATGAGATGTTATAAAGTCACAATGAGGTGGAGAAAGCCCATTCTTGGAATTTGGCATTCAGATTTAGGGAGCTGTTGATGCTGATCAGACTTATATCAGACCTGCATTTATTATTTTGCATTTCCCGGGTATGGTGTTAAGAGATTTCTCAAGCATTGTATGAACTCTGAATTGAATATGTTGCATTTGCAAACTATAATAAATCAGTTTTTGAGCTATTTCAGTATTTACATTCAATGTTTCTTTTTAACTGGCATTGGTATATGTTATGTACATTTCTTGGCATAAACGTTTCAAAATTCAAAACAAAACAAAAAACTTGAAAGAACAAACAAGGCAAAAAAGGCAGAAATCCAGTTAGTAAGTGTCATCCCCGGGTGGGACATGACATTTCATCGTGGGGTAATTTCATGTTATTTTCAAAAAGGTGAAATGGAGGGAAATGAAATGAGAGTTGCCCTAATCTGTCCCTCGCTCTATAAATTATCATTTGAGGCTCTCATTTGTATATCTTGGCTTTTGATGACATAAGGTTATGCTACTGGATTGTTTCCAGATTCCTACTTTGCTGGTTGAGTTCGAAAACCTGCTTCTTGGTTGCTGGTTTCGGTGGTGAAATATCCACCCTAGCTGATTGGAGTGCAGTTCATCACATTTTCAGGGTTTTTGGTGGTTTGGGTGAATTTTGGAGGTGAAAATATGAAGGTATATGTGGTCTTTGAGTTGGGTTTTAGATTTTTGGCTTTGTGTGTGGTGTGCCATTTTTGGGAGTGAGTTTTGGAGCTGGTTAAATTCATTTTCTGAGGTCTGTTATGAGTTTTCTGAATTCTGGAAATTGCTATCTTTGAGTGGCTGGGAAGCACCAAACAGCTCATATCTCCGCAATGTGAAAAGACATCATTCTGGGTATCGGTCGACTGGATTCCTCATAGCTGAGCACCCCATTTTGACTATCCATTTGGTGTATTTGCTTGGAATCTGATTTCTGGGATCAAATCGCCCCTCCTAAGGAGTCGTGCCATTTCCTATGTTTTTGGGTCTTCATGACTGAGTTCAAATCTGCAGCTTTAAAGGGTCTGTAATCTACATTTTGTGGTGTCCTGACATTGTAATATGACTGTTCAATGTGAAGAGACAGCTGGAGATTGGTTAGCACTTGTACTAGCCTCTATGTGAGGAGTTTGGTCATATGTTGCTATTCTTTTTATGACTGAAAGGTGCAGTGCATTTTATGGACTGTGAACAGGTCTGAGATTTACCTCTTAATCTAATTGTGAACTATCTCTCTTGTTATTGTGGTTGTAATTATCAAATGTTTGTTGATATGCAAGCTATTACAATGATATGTTAATTGACAATTAAATGCAATATAAATGTTGAATGAAACTTGGAAACCAAAACACTTCTGCATCTCCGTCTTATTCTCAAAACAAACACAAAAAAAAAAATCAAGGGTGACCATTGCAATCCATGAATATACTGTATTGAGCATTGCTCAAAGGATGCTGACCCCTTAAAAAGGCCGGCACTATATTGTAATGTGATTCTGCCATTTCATGTTTCTCATTTACAGCATTTATTTTCTGTGTTTCTATAAGAAGCCTACCTTATCATAATCATTTTTTTCTTCTTGCTGGCTTAATATTTAGATGTAGATAAAAAGATTCATGAACAAAATACCAAATGACGAAGTTGTAAGCAAATCAATCCACATATGAAAGTAACATACTCAGGAAACAATGATGGCTTCTAGTTGAATCAATAATCTGATTACAAATAGAGTATAGCTTGCAGCTTACAATCAGATAATCTGATTTAGAAAATCAGAACTCATACATTATGCAAAATAGCCAAAATATATATCAAACCCTAGCCAAGAGATTGAAGGATGAAACCCTAGGTAGTCTTGATGAACTACCCTTCGATCTTTGACTGAAATAAGGTTGTAGCAGCACTGATGGTGGTCTGATATGACAGATTAAACTCTGTAGCAGCTGGTATGCAATCTGTATTTGACTGTAGATGGCCCAGAAATGCTGAAACTCTTCAAACATTGCAAAAATAGCTCAAAATATGGAATCACCTAGCTGAGAAAGGTAGAGAATTAACCCAACTTGCCTCCTATGCTTGTAAAAGGTTGAAATATGATTGATGTCAAGTCTGAAACTTGATTTCCAGCAACCTGAGATAATCTGATGTAAATTTTCAGCCAACCCACAAATGCAAACTCCACAAAACTGAAGCCCAATATGCAAAAAGAGGCAATTTGTTCTTTGAAGTCAAAATATGGTTCGATCTTCTTGATTTCTTCTTGGACCTGCAACAAAACCAGTCTTCAAACCCTTATCTTCAAGGTCCTAACTCCACAAAAGCATGTCAACGAAGCTCTATGATGAACTCTATGTGAATTCACCTCTCATGGTGAAATGGGGTCATCACCATACCACTGTATTCAAGGGAGCACCACCTTGAATAGACTGAAAATTACTTCCAGCCAAGAGAAAACTCTTTTTTAAGATGTTTTTTCAAAATAACAATACCAAACATAATGATCTCACAACCCTCCATGCCTTCTTAAATAAGGCTCCTAGTCCAAACCGCCCTTAGAAGGAGAATCTAATTTGTTTCTATTAAAATATTCAATGACTTCATGGCTAAGACACCTAAACCGCCCTTAGGGAAGATCTGATTTGTTTCCATTAAAATATTCAATGACTTCATGGCTAAGGCATCTAAACCGCCCTTAGGGAAGATCTGATTTGTTTCCATTAAAATATTCAACGACTTCATGGCTAAGGCACCTAAACCGTCCTTATCCAAGGATCTGATTTTATTTATTAAAATATTGGTTGCCTTCTCCCTTAAGTCTCCTAAACCGCCCTAGGAGAGAGAATTGACCTCCTTGTTTGCTTTGACTTGCAAGTGGACCGTGAGATATTAATAAAATATGATCAACATAATGCTTTATTTTTGTTAAGGATAATTCCTCTCCAAAATTTATGATTCTCATGGCCAATATCATTCCCTTATCTCGCCATCTGACCCACAGGAATACTGGATGGGCTAGAATCAAGTCATCAAAATGTCACTCCGAGAATGGGGACATTACAGTTTCAGCCATTTGGCTAATCTGATGCAAGAAAGGATATAACATAGGAGTTTGGGAAAAGTCACATGCTCAATGAGAAGCATGTTACATGGGTATGCATCTGGCTACATTGCAAGTTTGCAATTGTTTCCTTTTTTATTCGCCCCTTTCCTTCCTCATCTTTTTTTCTGTTGGGCGGTGCTACTCTTTCTATCTCCACCTTAGATTCTCTTCTGTACACCCCATGGTATCTATACCTTCTCTTTGCTTTGTTATCTGCAAGCACCATTCAATTTCCTTTTCACTTGATGAAACATCAGATCTTAGTTATTTCTGATCCTTTTTATTATGCCTGATCACTTTCTTTGAGTATTGTTGTCTTCTTCAGCTGTCTCAGTTTCATAATGAAAATTTTTGATATTTCCTATCAAACCATTGTATGCTTCCTACTACCAAAGTTGTTATTCTAAGTGGTGCCAAAATTATAGAATCAATCTACAAGGACGCCTCCTCTATCTGAATCTCAGATTCCTTGTAAGCTGTGTGTTACCAAGGAGAGAAAGCTTTGCTTGAGAAGAGAAGTATGGATAACACTGGACAGCAAAAACAATCTAGGAAACCATTTTCCTTGGACCAGATAAGGAAGAAGGCTGCGGTTTGAACCTACCAAAGTAAAGGGTGCCCTACCCTAAAAGAGAAAAGAATTCCTTTTGCCAGTGATTCTAGTTGCAGGAGGAAGGAGTGCATGAAGCTGGAGAAGCTTGAATTGTGGGATAAAGTCAAAAAGGACCTAGCTGACCTGGAGAAAAAGGGACCAGAATCACTTGGCAATTTATTGAATTAATGCAAACCTTTTTTAAAATTTAAGTTTTGAGCTCAATTCTAGTCTGCTTCTTCTAGTCTCTTCTGTTAGCAAAAGAATGGAGAAGACGTAGAGGGAGATGCAGAGTCTCCCAAGGGTGTTAAATGAAATAGAATGGTAGGGGTCAATTCAAGAGTTTAGTGGTGGCCTGAGAGACAGCTGGAAAGGAAGAAGCATATGGAGGAGGATGAGCAGGAAGAGCTTTTGAAGGTCATAAATTTGGAAATATGGTCTAAGCTTCTTATCAAAAAATTCTCAAGAATGGTAACGAAAAAGGCATGCAGCCTCATACTATTCAAAAGGTGGTGCTCGTAATGACGTTAAATGTTTTGGGCATGATGCAACTCACCTGCATAATATTAAGTGACTAAAAAGCTTCCTTCAGAAAATATTTTACAGGCAGTTCTATGTCAAGGTTATGGAGCAGTTATCCAGACACCAGGTGAAGATAATCATAGTGTCATCTAATTCTTTTCTTGTTGTAGAGTCATTATATTATGTAGGAAATAGAACAGCAACATAAACAAGGTTGCTCTGATCTTAAGACTGTTGTGTGTATTGTATGCTAGCCTGACCTATTAGGTGGAATGCATTTGTTGTATTATGGACATTTCTCCCATCCTTCAGATTTAATAGAACATTGCCTTATCAATGAATAAATAATTTACCTCGCAGAGAACTGAAACAATTTCACTGGGACTGCAAAATTGGCACATGTGTGTAATTAAATTCTCACATATTTCCCCACATTTTTCTGATATGTCCATGTAAGTCAAAATAACCCTCGGTAAATCTAAAGTCACCATATCCAGCAAATCCTGCATGGAAAAATTTTAAGAAATGAAACTTTTAAGCAAGTATAGAATAGCTAGCAGATATTTCCAATTCAAAAAATGATAACAATTGTTTTATATGTTTTTTCAAAGGATAGAAGTAGGGTTTATGATTTGAATCTAGTAACTTTATGTATATTAACTTATTAAGAGAGTTCACGATTAAATCCCATAGAAAAGAAGATTCATCTGCAATTTTCTCTAGGAATCATTCAAACAATTTGCAAATATTTAATATAAAAATTGGTAGATATTTTTCAACGATTTTACTAATTGGTTTTTAAAAAAATCGAAAATATTGCTTGGCAAATATAGCTTTCCAAATGTGGGAAAAGAATAAGTTATAACCTGCTAATGCAAATACAGTACGAAGTGGCATAAACAGTGAAATTTTCAAGTAATACATTCCGCTCGGTACTAACTAAAAATTTGAAATATTATTCAATTTGCATAGATTTTTGAATTTGACTGTGTAACATTTTTTAACATCAAATCCACAAATCTATGAATATTCATATCATGGAATGTGGAAAACTCATATTGTTAATATTATTCAATTGACAAGAAATAGCCCTAAAAATAATGACGGTGTGCATCTGCATAAACTAAAATTTCCTAAGAATTATTTTATGTTTAAGAGCTTTAATTAACCGATATAGCTTTTGAATATTCATGGAAATAATAAGCCACTGGCAAAAAAAAAAATAGCCCTAAGAATAACCAGCTAATTCAAGTCCGATATCTATATGTTTAGCAGTAATAATATCTCCTTGAGTGTGCTAATTAGCGAATAAAATTTCCAAAATTTTGTGAAAAAATAGCCAATTGGAAAGAAAGAAATGAGCCCTAAAAATGCTAAACTGCGTAAATACTGAAATTTACAAATAATATTTAGTGCTAAGTAAGGTAAAACAGTAAAGAAAAGGAAAAACAATTACCTGGCCTTTAGGGTTGGTAATAGTTAAGGACTGTGCTTCCCTCAGTATTTCATAAGCAAAATCACTTGACTCTTCATTTAGAGGTAAAGATTTGGAGAATTTAACTGCATCTTCCAGAACTCGTAAAAATTCAAAGCCTTGTGTGTCTTCAGTTCCATTGTTCTAGCATTTACAAGGGAGAATAAGATGAATCGAATGCAAAGATAAAAACATGTTTTAAAATCATTAAACAAGCTCAATATTAAGGCTGTGAAATTTTGCCTGGTAACAACGCGAAGCGGCTTCGTTGAGGCGCCGTAAATACTTGTCTTTGGCCACTGTTATTTCCTCGAGGTTCGCCATGGCATTAGCACAAGAATTATTAAATTTGTGTAGAGTTCGTATCCTGTCTTCTGTTAATTTAAAATCAAAAACATAGGCATCGAGTTGGTGCATCAACCGTTAGTACTTGTCTCTCTATTCATTAGGTTTTATTAGCACTTTGAACCGTTATTACTAGTCTATGTTGATGAATACTAATGGATTCATTAGGAGACTCTCTATTTGGAAAATAGTATGAAGACAGGTTAGGTTTGGTTTTGTCTTGGTCCCTTAGACTGTTTTCATTCATTAAGTTATATTATTTTGAATGAAAGAACTTTAATGACGTTCATGTAATTTAGTGGCAACACAACATCAATTTATTTTAAGTTAAGTCAGTTTTTTGAAAATTCATTGAAGATATCACATTTTTACAATCTATATTGATTATTGCTAGATGATTTATGTATTTGATTGTGTAAGAATTGTTGCATCAACATTTCGGATCACACTCCATATCTCATGGAGTCTGATCCGAAACGTTGATGCAAAAATTCATACACAATCAAATCGAGAAGTCATCTAGCAATAAGAAACTCGTTGTTTTTGTGAAGTCTTGTCTCCTCAAATAGCCCATTCAAACTACCCTCTTTCAAAATATTTTTGAACTAGTGAGAGTAGAATAAAAACGAGCGTCATTTAGTAGTTAGTATAGTCTTTTTTAGTATTATAATAGAAATATAATAATATAATTGATGTTTAATTTCTTTGTTATAATTAATATTGAAATCTTTTATATGTAAATAGTATAATAAATATTTGAATTTGTAGTTAGAAAATCTAAAATGAATTTGTATTTCATTTTTAATAAATGAAAGTAAATTTAATAATATGAATATTTCAATTATTATTTTATTTAAAATATTAGTTTTATAATGTCAATAATAATTAAGCATGCTTGTTTCCATAGTTTGCTTAATTTGATTGTAATTTTTATTTTTATTTTTTTAAGAAATAGTAAAAATATTCACTATCGATTAATATAAATATTTTAAAAATAAAATAAAATGAATACAAATTTATTGATACAATATACATACTTCTTTATTTAATTTTTGATACCTATCTATTTAAAAAACTTGTTTTTTATTTGACCAAACATGATTAATAAGTAATAATAAGTGATACATATATTTTTAAAAATCGATAACTCAAATAATTTAAAATTTGAACTTATAGTGAAATAAATATTAATTTAATTTAATTCATAATTTTATCATCAGCTACTAGATGACCCATATATTTAACTCAAGCACATTCACAAGTATCAATTCATGTTAGAAGTGGTTCACTCTAACAAGGATGTGCTTTCAGTGTAAATAAAGAGTTCAGATGCATAAGAAACAATGTTATAGACTCGAGCCTTGTGTGTGTTCCACCATGTGCCACAAGATGATTACAAGTTGAACAAACTTTAACTCACTATGTGAGAAGCTAAGTCATTGAATTATGTTTTAGAATTAAAAGCCTTATATATGTTCAACAATGTGCAAGTTAGTAAACCGAATTGATTGAGTGGGTACATAAGTCATTGAGCAAGGACCATAAATAATATATATACAATAAATATCATTGTTTGGATGCATATCCTATCAAATAAGTTGTACAATCTTAAAAATGGTGATTATTGTGCATTATACACTTGAGCCTTTTGCAAGTTAAATTATATTGCTTTTTGGGCCATGTGTTCAAATTTTCTAAACAATATGTATGGATGCACTTTTATGATCATATAAGATATGGAATGGTCGCCAACATGAAATCAAAATGTTTATCTAGCTCAGAGGTAGGATTATGCTTTTTTCTTAGACCTCCTCAAAAAATCAACACTTAGTTAGAAGCTAGTTAGACATATTAGTAAATATGTTGAAGATTATCAAATAAATTTATGATAATCAAAGTTTAGTTTATATACAACACAATACATATTGAAACTCAAACCCAAAAAAAACAATCAAAATTTAACTTCTCAAATAAGTGTCAAAAAATATGTATATTCATCTTTACTGAAATTTACTAATCATGAAAGAAATGAAGGTGCAACCATAAATCTAGGGAAATATATATCCAATTTGTTGCCCAGAAGAAAATTGAATTTAGCTAACTAAAAGTAACTATAAAAATTTAACTCTAAGCCTAACTCAAAATTAGTTAAACATGGAAAATCTATGAGTAGAAAATTACTCATGAGCTTATATGATCATTAAGGTGCCTGGCCATAAATACAAGCCTACTTCAAACTTAGTTATAAATATTAGTTTATGTGTTTGAAATTGTCAAATAGTTTATAATCCCTTTCCATGGTTTTATAATTCAAGCCTAATGTACTCTATCAAGTCCAACTGAGTTAGGCTCGAGGTACTTTCCACTCAAATAATAAAATACCCAATACAAAAAGCCCTTAATATGGTAAATTATTATTTTTTCCTTCGTTTTAACATTTATATGTCTATTATTCATGATTTATCTATAATCCATGAAGATAAATAAGAGATCTTTTGGAGTTAACATCCCTCACCACATCATCTGACTAATCAACAATGGTCTCCAAATATTTAAGAACCCCTTTTTTGTGATAATTTGATATTTGTTCCCCATGCAATGAACTTCTAATCACCTTAAGAGCTTGTGGCAAGTCTTCACATTCTACTTGCACTTGTAACTCATGAAATGAAAAAAATCAGGAGATCTTATTGAATAATTAAAAGTTACATACATGATATACATCAATGCTTGGAGATTAATTTATTTGAACTTTATGACCATCTAAAATCACAGTTATAGGTCTATAGATCTTTAATTTTATTGTGTGATACTAGTTTTATGGCACCAAAGACTTGGCCACATTGGAGAAAAGGGTCTAAGGACCTTGAAAAATAAAAATCTAGTTGAAGGATTTTTCGATTGTAATCTTGAATTTGATTTCTATGAGCATTGCATTTATAGAAAATAAAACCATGTTCGGTTTTACTTGAGTTCTCATAAATTTTGTGGTGTATTGGATCTTATTCATTCTGATGTGTTTGATCCTATAGATGTTCCTTCGATTGCAAAATCCACATCTTATGTTTCATTTATTGATGATTATAGTAGAAGGACATGGGTGTATTTTCTAAAGAGTAAATCTGAAGTTTTTAGACGATTTAAAAAATTTAAAGCAATGGCTAACTTACAAACTAGAAAGAAAATAAAACATTTGAGGACTAATAATGGTGGTGAATTTTTTTCTAACGATATTGATAGATTCTGTAAAGATTGTGGTATTCACAAACAAAAGATAACTTTATACACTCCCCAACAAAATGGAGTTGCAGAAAGAATGAACAGGACATTGATGGAGAAGGCTAGGAGTATGTTGAGTGGTGTTGGTCTAGAACAAAGGTTTTGGGCTGAAGTTGTTGCCACTGCTTGTTAGCTGATTAACAGGTCTCCTACACCAGTTCTTATTGATAAGACACATATAGAGGTATGGTTGGGTCACAAGCCTTCATTACGACATCTTAGAGTTTTTGGTTGTGAGACATATGCACATATGCCAAAGGAGAAGCAAACAAAGTTGGAGAACAAGGTTGTGAAATGTATCTTCATTGGATACAATTACAATGTGAAAGGATACGAGCTTTGGGATCTTGTTGCACGAAAGGTAATATATAGTAGAAGTGTTATTTTAGAGTGTAGAGGAAGGGGACCGGCTACTCCGAGACTCCAGGTCATGGGAGAGTCCTAAATAATAGGTTGCCTTGACCTACCTCAAGTTTACTAAGCGAATTATAAAAGTTAAGATGTTAAGGTTGAAAAGGAAGAGCAATCTAGTTATTGTTGTCCTACTAACTCAAGTGTTTCAGAGGGTCAGACGAGCTAATTTCTAGAATCTAACTTGTTGCTCAAATAGCTCTCTACCTAACGATAGCAACATAAGATACAGACTCTAATGCAGTGTGTTGGCGTCTGTATGGACAGAAGGTCTCAAAGATAGATTAAAACGCCATAAACCTAACTAACAACCTGACTATGAAGTTTTATGCTATGACAGGATTACAGACAAGTACATAAATGAAATACAACATGAAGAATACTTTAACTAAACTATGCTTGGATTGACAAAGAGGAGGTGAAAAAATAAAACCTTGCTACACGAGAGTCAAATCTTCAACAAGCTCTACACGAGAATACCTACACACAAGACCAAAGAAAATGTTAGGGTTGTTTTTAGAGGACTGCCTCAGTTAGTCCCCCACTTTGGTGTTCCCACCTCCATGAACAACTAGATAGCAACAAAGTATATAAGATGATAAAGAGATGTATGGAAATGGAAGTGTCAAGCAATAACACAAACAACAATATTCTACTACGTAAATATAATGATGCAAAAGCAATGGACAATGGAAGAAATCACCTTCACAGCTACATGTTATCAAGGCAAGTAGAGGAAGGAGTGAGCTTGCAAGTTCTCCAATAATAACGTTGTCGCAAAAAATAGAGTGGAGGAGCCAAGAAACCAACAACTTATAGCTACAATAAAGTGGTGGTGAAGCTTGAAGTGCGAAAGTTGATCAAGAGAGAATGAAGAATTCAATCAAGAGTTCAAGAATGGTCAAGAAGATGGATAGAATCAAGAATTATGTAATTTGAATGGAAAGAAAAAGGCAAAAGGGTTGTTTGGTGTCAGTCAAAGGAGGTAGAAACGTTACAATCTGTCACTAATGGAGAAATGTAATGCCTCTACGGATTCCAAAGGCAAGAATCCTATCAATATGGTAGTGTAGCACATAGAATTCCATGTGGCATATGCACTTCCTTGACAAAATTCCTCCACTGACACAAAAATGAGCTACCATGTGGATAGGAAAAGGTGGTGGGTGTGGATATTACATCATCAGGTTTCATTTTCTAAGGTAGGGGTGATGTGAATGGGGAATTTTCCTAGGGGTGCAAATTCACTCCATTACATAGAGAAACTAAGCCTTATTTTGCTACATTGCAGTTAGAATCAAGTAAACAAGGAGATGTGATTCAATTTCCTTCTACACTTGAGAAAGTTGAATCGAGGACCATGTATAGATAAGAAGTCAAGAAGAGCTCATCTACATCTGAATCTTTAGAAGAAGAGGAAGAACCTCCATTTCAACTTGTTCATAGGTCTAAAAGGCATAGACAACCACCTAAAAGGTATTCACTTGATGATTGGAGATGTATTTTTGGTTTGAATACTAACAATGGATGAATCATGATCGATAGAAAAAGCATTAGGTATGATTGACATAGAATCCTGGAAGACTGTTATTGATGAAGAAATGGTATCTTTGAAAAAGAATGATACATGGGATCTTGTACCATTGCTTGAAGGATGAAAACTTTCTAGTTGCAAATGGGTGTTCAAGAAAAAGATTGGTTCATATTGAGGTATTGAGAAGTATAGAGAAAGGTTGGTTGCAAGAGGTTACTCTCAAGTTGAGGGTGTTGATTATGGTGAACTGTTTTCTCTTGTTGCAAAAATGGCATCCATTAGATTTTTGCTTTCTATTATTGTTGCTTATGATTTAGAGGTTGAGCAAATGGATGTGAAAACTAATTTCCTTCATGGAGACTTGGAGGAGGATATTTATATGACATGGCTAGAGCACTGTGTAGTGAAAGGTAAAAGTAAATTGGTTTGCAAATTGATGAAATATTTGTATAGCCTAAAATAGAGTCTTAGGATGTGGTACCAAAAAATTGATACATATGTGTTGAGTTTGGGATTTGAGTGGTGTAAATCAAATCATTGTGTTTATTATAAAATTGATGGTGATCATTTCTTGTTTATTGCATTATATTTTAATAATATGCTATTTATTGGGGTGTTGCCACAATAATGGGTTACACTTTTTGGCACATCCTGATTTTTGTTGAAATCACATATTTTTTAAAAATATAATGATTTAATCCTTGAAAGGTTCCATTTAAAGGATTTTAGTTGAAGAGGTTTTGATCAAACCCCCTTGGATAAAACCCCTCTAGTTTAAACCATACCTATAATGGAGTCTCCTCTACACCTATTAAAATTCAAATAAAAAATCACTTTTGATTTACCTTTTGGAGGATCAAATGAATTCATTTTAGTATAAGATTCCCAAAAAGTATAATTTTAAATATATTTAAAATTACTATTACATTCATTTTTTTATTTCTTGTGAATGTAGTTTTTTCACCGAAAATCAAGCTCTTTGTTATGCACATGTGGATAAATATTATATTACCAAAAAAAAAATTGAAAAATATATATGCTCTTGGTATTGATGTCCTTGATCCAACAAAAAAAAATGAATTTTGATACATACAAAAAAGGTTATGTGTTATACAGTAAACCTATGTCTAAATTGTAATTGGTTTGACTTCAAACCTTAATTAAGAAAAAATTATTCAATAAAACACTATGAAACCACATGAAGGAGCTAGATATCATAGTTATAAATCTAAATTCGAAAAAAATAGAATTTTATCCTTCATAGAAAAAAGTTATGTGTTATACAATAAACATCACTTTTTAAAAATGGTGTTTACTGTTAAAAACTAGTTATCAAAGGAGATGGAAAAAGAAATGAAATTTGATTCCAATTTTTAAAAAATATATATATTTAGAATCTACAGACAAAATTTCACAAATCAATAGTTTGCATCATCTTCAAATTCCTCATGGTTTAGCAGCTATAAGTGTCCAAAAGTGAAGATTTAGTTCAAAATGTTCATTTCAATGTCAAGTTTGGCCAAAAAGTGTAACCCACTATTGTGGGATCACCCATTGATAAAGGAAAAGGTATGATTTCAAAACTAAAATCTCAACTTGCATCTAAATTTGAAATGAAAGAACTTGGTGCAGTTAGACATATTCTTATGATAAAAATTAGAAGAGACATAATGAATAAAAATTTATGGCTTGGCCAAAGTAAGTATGTCAATTCAATTTTATAGAGGTTTGACATGCAGGATCGTAGACCATTGTGTGTTCCTTTTTCAGTTGAAACAAAGTTATCTATTTCAGATTGGCCAACATCCTTGTCATAAATGGAAGACATGAGTATAGTGTCTTACTAGAGTGCAGTTGGAAATTATCCCCCTCTTCTTTTGCTATCCAATTCCTATTTCAAAATGCATAATTCATAATGAAAGAAAATGAATCCCTTTCTCCACAAATATCTCACATAATTGACCATTTCCTTTTTTTCTCCTTTTCACACCCACCTTTTCCAAATATAAGATAATATCCTAAAAACATCTTAAATCTATCAAAATTTCTAATATGGGAAACTCACTTCATTTCTTTTCAATAAAAATATGAAGACATTTTAGGAGATATTTCAATTTATCATTTTAATTCCAAACATCCATCTTATAATTTTAAGTGCTTTCTAATATTTCACAAGATTAATTAATTATTTTTCTCCAATTTGACAAATATTTATATGAGAAAATAATAAAAGAATGCAAGAAAACAAAAACATTTATTAGGCTAACATAATAGGGATTCATAACCACATGCAATTTGTATAGGGTTTCAAAAGTATATAATAAAAATCTCATATCTTATCATCTCCATACAAAGCAAGATGGGCTATCCACTATTGTGTTTTACCTGTACTTCATACTTCATTCACACATTACAAAACCTACTTAATATAACAATAACTAAAATGAAAATCAACCAATCATCAAATATATCATATTTTGATAATTTAATTTTAATTAAAATTATTTATTAAAACAATGAAAAGACTTCATTAAGTATATATGGGAAACTCACTTCATCTTTGTAAAAAAAAATGAAAATAAGATTTTAGAAGATTTAAAAAAATAAAAATTCAAAATGTCCATCTTATAGTTTCAATTGTATTATAATATTTCACAAGACTATTTAATTATATTCTCCTAGAGAAACACATATGAATATGTGAAAATAATAAAAGCATGCAACGTAATGGAAACATTTGCTAGGCTCACACAACAGGGGTCCATAATCACATGTGATTTGGATGGGGTTTCAAAGATATAAACATCTCATATCTTATCATCTCTACATAGAACAAGATGGGTGAAACACCATTGTGTTTTACTTTTACTTGCACACTTCAATCACATGTTATGTGCATCCACTTAATAGTAGCTAAAGCTAAAATCAACCAACTATTAAATAAATCATATTTTGATAATTTTTATTTTAATTAAATCATCTACCAAAATAACGATGGAAAATTACAAAATTAATTTATCTAACATATGATTTAAATGAAAACAATGAAGTTAAATACATCAATATATGGTGATAGTCTATTTTAACAATAACATTCATATTAGGTGTTAATTGATTGGACATGTATATTAGCTCATGTTGAAAGCATTTATATATGCGTAAGTTTGGTGGTGACGAGATGAGATTTGTTTATGATTATTTGATGCTCTTGTTTGCTATGATTTTTATTCTAAAGGGTGTTGGTTTTAAGGGACATATGTTGGAAGACAAGGAAGATAGATGAGGTTAAGGAGAAGGATGTCACATGTGTGAGAAGGGGGTTTAAGAAGAAATAGAGGGTTTTTGGTAAAGAGATGGTCATGGACTTCATGGATTTTATTGAGAAAGAAATCTAGAATCTAGAGCTTCAACACTAGGTGGTGTGTATATGGGAATTGGCTAAATACATTGGTGATGCTCCTCACGCTAGCATTTAGGAGGCCATGGTGAATCTAATACTTGACCCATGAGATACCAAAGAAGGTGTAATGTTTTGATGTAACACAAAATCTTAGCTATGCTTCATCGTTATCTAATGTAGTTGGGTCATATCTTCTCCATGATGATACTGAGATTGTGGTCAATCATGTAGAGGTATACTTCAATCATTTTTTATAACATCTTCACATGAGTGAATGCCAATAGATTTTCTTGTAACATGTGGCGAACGAGATTGTAAAGGGCGTGAAGATTGTCCACTATAAAAATGTTGCTTTAAATATTGTAATGATTTGAAATATTGTAATGATTTGAGGAATATGGGTTGATTGTGGCTTGTGTAATATTCCTTAATCCCTTGTTGTATTCTTGGTGTTTTTGGATTGGGATGGTGGTTTGCGACTAGTTATTTAGAATTTTGTTGGGTGGGTATGATTTTATATGGGTTTACTATGTGAGTTGGTATTTTTTTATTGATTCTATATCTCAGACTCTCAATTAAGGTAATATTTTATATGTTAATGTAAGTTTGCTATGTTGGCATTAGAATCTCATTGATCCCATGTAGTATCTAATGGTTGCAAATCCAAAGGCTTCAACTCCTAGCATCTAAGGATAATCTCCTTTCACGGGCTTTCAGTCCCTTACCAAGCTAATTAACAAAAAATATATCTATGTATGCATTTATATACATATATAAGTGCACACACGCATGTATATATTAAGTATGTAAAATTAACCTTGATAACCACTGTAAGTGAGGGGACCAACCACGTCAAGGCTCCAAGTCACGGAGAGCCGAGAGCGGAGGGCTGACCTAACTTACCTCGCTCTAAAGGGATGTCTTGAAACAGGAGTCAAGAATGATGAGGACTATAATGTACTTCAATCACTCTTCGAACCCAAAATCTAGGTTTAGGCTAGGCGAGCTAGTTTTTCAGAGTCGATACTGTACCTCAAACAACTCTCTGTTTGAGGACGTAAGCGTGATTCTGGGACGACAACATGGCGCGCTAGCGTCTCATAGGTGTGCTGGTATCTGTAAGGCTAAAGGACAAAAAGTATAATATGAACCACCAAAAAACAAGCTGATGGCCTAGCTAAGTACTCCTAAATGAGCAAAATAGAACTATAAAGTATGAAAGGTACAAGCAAAAATGATAAAATAGATAGATGAGAGCTAAAGTGACAAAGATGATCTCACCAAGGCATCAGTTCGCCAGCTAGCTCCAAATGCACGTTCACCTACACACAAGACAAAGGGGAAAATTATTAGGGTTGTATAGGATTTGCCTCAGTTAGACCCCCGTTTTGGTGTTTCCACCTCCACGAACAACAAAATATCAACAGTAGAGAAATATGTGATACAGAAGTAGAGAAAGTAGAGATGCAATAAACACTACAAAACAATAAATTACTACTCAACCAAATCAAAAAAGAGAGGGGCGAAACGTTACCACCTCCACCCAAAAGCTCACTAGCCAATGGAGGAGAAAGTGGACTTGGCAAAGTCACCACAACCTCGACTGTGGTGAAGGGAGGTCTCGCAAGACTCCAAGCCCACGGTGTTATGGGACACATTCTTTATGGAGTTAATGGAGTGTTGTTGCTGCAATGGAGTGTTGAAGTGTTGCTTGCTAGCGAAGAGAATGCTAGAAAGTGAGATTAAACTGCTAGAGAGTGAAAAAAAGATTGCTAGAACTTGCGAAGAGATCAAAATGGAATGAGAATGAATGAATTTTAAGGAGAATAAGGAAGAATCTTCAATTTTCCACAGCGGTTGGTCCAAGAGGGACGTTACAAATTGACCCCAATTGAAAGTGTAACGCCTTTGCCAACTTTAAATGCAGGTATCCGTCAGGGACGATAGTGTGTCGTGCGGGCGTCGGTGCGTCGCACGTGCATCCCTGACAAATATTCTCTCACTAACACAATAGACAAATGCCAAGTGGAAGGAAGGCAGTTGGGTGATGTGGAATTTCACCTTCGGATTTGGTTTTCTAAGGTGAGGATGTGTAAAAGGGGTGCAAATTCACTCCTATACATTTTCCCCCCACTTTAGCGAGCATGAATATTGATGAGTGCTTTGGTAAAGTAGATCAAAGAGTTAGTAGGGTTAGAAATGTATACCTGAACTATCGAGGAAGCATACCATGATTTGGAAAGCTCAAAAGTGCAGAACAAAATAAAAGACTACATAGCCCCGCAAAACTATGAAGCTACACAAGGTACACCAAAGGCCCTCAGACCAACGATGGACAAATCTCGTAGGATGAAAGCATCTTACAGGCTTGCAGACCTACAAGGAGGCAGCCTCCAAGATCCCTCACATGAAGGAAGCCCCATGAAGTATGCGCCTTATAGGCCTACAGACCTGCAAGATCTCTCACATGAAGGAAACCCATATGAAAGTGCCTTATAGGCCCACAGACCTGCAAGGAGGCATCCCCCGAGATCTTTTTCAAGGAGGAGACTCCGCAAAGTTGAATTGGAAAGTGGATTTATAGGCACACCTGCAAAGCGACATGTTTACCCATATATAAAGCATGTCTAAAACAAAGTGGCCACACAGGCAGTCAAGCGGACAGTCACGCAAACCATTGACAAATTGGAAAAATTTCAAAGGGCTCCCTCGGGAACCCGACATGAAGAGGGGTACACTCAAGGGACGCGTTGTTTGAAAGTGTAAAAGAGATCTATTCATCATCAAGGAATTATTTTGAAAGATGTTCACTTCATGAAGGAATTTGAAAGGAAGAAAATGCCCCCTCACGCGGGGAAGGTGAAAATTGCTCCCACCTCGGAGGAAGGTTTTCAAGTTCTTTCTTTGTGATCCCATGATGAAGGAAATGTGTTTTGTTAGGGGTACAAGTCGAGAATGCGATTCTTGAAAAAGTTTGCAAAGATTCTCGAGAAAAAATTTGTTGGCAATGAATGTGTTTTCTGAAATCGGAGTATCATAGAAATGATGTTATCACACATGAGAGGGACAACTCAAGCAAAGAAGAAAGAAAGATAAGCAAAGAGCGAAAGAGAAATAATCACAAACAAAGGACACAGGGAGATCTGGTTTCGTGGGGTCAGATCTGCTCGTGCTTATATAAATAGTAGGTAACCACAGTACAAGGCGAAAGATCATCAATCCCCAAATAGATCAGGAAGAATGCACAAAAGACAAAATAAAATAAAAAATTGGGTCAACATGGAAGGGAAGCCTAAATCACCCTAACACTTTGCATCATCCCCAATTTATTGAAAATCAAACACAAACATGGAAGAATGATGATACAAATAGAAGAAGGTTCACGACACAAAAATCTCTCCTATATCCAAGCACCAACAAGGGTGACAAGGGTCATCTAGGAACATGTAGCACGAGTATGAGGGACACATTATAACACACACATCTAATCTAAAAATAAAGAAGAGGCCTCCCCCTAACACTTATCAACCAAGAGGTCATCCACTTCCCATTCTAGATCATCATAAGGGGAAGGAGGATGAGCTTGCAGTGATGGAATGTTAAGGGGAGGAGCTTTCGACCCTCTTACGACATGGGCCAAGGAAGAATACCCCTCATGGTCTTCTTTGTTCGGCTATTGTGGAGCTATGGCCAATGATTTTCTGAATATTGCTGGCAAGGCCGAAACTTCATCCAAAGAGTTAAACATTCACTTTATAGGACTGCCATGTTGTACCTCAATGGACGGAGAGGACTGCGCCTGAGATTCACCACTTGGCTCACCGAGTGATTCGGGAGCAGTGACAAGCTTAGAAGAAGCCAAAGTTGGCTCTATCACTAGGACAAAACAAGCTAGCATAGGACGAACCCTTAAGAGAAGGTGGGCTCCTCTTATTCCCTCCATTGTTGGAAGGGCCAACCTCTACCCTCAACTTTGTCAGGGGTTGGGAACTCCCCATAGATGAGGTGAGAGGTGTAGAGGAAGAGGAGGAGAAAACCACGACAGACACCACTGAAGTATTTAGCATGCCCATAAGTATCGGGAAAGGCGAGATGTCCGAAAGAAACATCAACAAGGGCGTCTCAACCGAAGGAGTGATGAACACCTGCACCTTTTTGGGGTTAGACGCACTCACAATAGGAGCCGAGAGTGATATGGAGCTTGATTGAATGAGAGCAAAGGGAAGGAGAGAGGAGGATGCAATAGGAGGCCCTAAAGTAGGGGCAGATATCTCCTCATCCTTCTTCTGCAAAGTGGCCTGCTCAACTATGAGAGCCTTTTGCCAGTGCTTACACTTGCGTGCAAGGAGGTTTTTATGACTCTTCGAGCTAGAGGCCCTAGGTTGCGAAGGAGCGAAAGACTCCTGCTCATCCATGGGTGTGTCCACCACAACTATTTCTCGTGGAAGGACAAGCTCCTGAATGGGAGCAAGAGGAGCAGGCTTGGAAACAATGTGGGGAGCTAGTGCCTCGACAACGGGCCTCTTCTCATTTACTGCATTTGGAGTAGGAGTGATAGGAGTCTGCATAGGCCGAGACATAGAATATTCTCCATGGGGACCTTTCCTTCTACCATATCAAATGAGACTAGGCTCTATGGGTAGAACATAAAGCTCAAATGCGGGACGCTTAGGCTTTCACCAAGCGGGCACCATAGGAGTCTCTCGCAGATGTGGAACATAATCTGTTGGCGCCACAACAAGGTGAGAGGGAGTGTCAAGTTGAATAGTTGAAGAGGAAGAAGAGGGGCCTTGAGAGGGTTTTTCTTATTTTCTCCCATGGGCCTTGGTGACATCACTATCAACTTTTACACAAGCCCTATGTAAAACAACATAAGGCAATGGAGGGTATCTCACTTTCAACGTTAAGCACCCTTTCTTGTACTTCTAATATGTCTGGTACAAGAGGTCCTTCCTAGGCCGAAGAGGACCTACAGGTGCAGGCCAAAAGTAATATAGGGAGTAGCTATCACACGCGACTGGTGGTTTGTACCCAGTGTCGTTAATCACATGCACTGGCCCCCCATGAATGAACTTTAGACATTTGTGCACAACCAAGGGAACTGCATTTATAACTAATAGCCAGGGGATATCCAACTTCACTCTAAAGAGTTCAGACCCTGGGATTATGTCAAATGGAAGGTTCACAGACTTAGGTTCGATAAGGACTAACAACATGAAACTACCCAAGGGAAGTTCAAAAAGTTCGTTGTGCGTACGAATGGTGCTCATAGGTGCATTGTACCCATCTTTGTGTAGGAAGTTAATTAACATTATCTCCTCAATTATGATATTCACTTGAGACGTCGGGTCAATAAGAACACCCACTACAATGTTCCCATTGAACCATACAAGGATATAAAGAGGAGATGGTTCTTTGTTGAAGCCCATCGATAGGTCCTGCAAGGTGAAGGTTATACCTGGGCCACCACTCGCAAGCTGCTCAGAGGGGATAGGTTGATGTAGAAAAGAGGCCATCACGTGCACTGAACGATACTCTCACAAAGCCCCCCAAAGGTTGTAAAATAGAACAATGACCCACTTAAGGTTTCATTGTGCAACACTTAAAAAACCTTCCAACTACGCCTACTAGGGGTTGCAGGTTGGGTTGCAAGGCGAAAGCCTCACACCTACAACACTTCTAGAATATGAGGAAAGGAACTTTCAGTATCACAAAATAGAACCAAAATGGTTCACATCGGGTTCACCAAAAATGTAACAAAGGAGGACCAACCACATCAAGGCTCCAGGTCACGGAGAGCCAAGAGTGGAGGGCTGCCCTAACTTACCTCATTGTAAAGGGATGTCTTGAAACAAGAATCGAGAATGATGAGGACTATAATGTACTTCAATCACTCTTCGGACCCAAAATCTAGGTTTAGGCTAGGCGAATTGGTTTTCAGAGTCGATATTGTACCTCAAATAGCTCTTTATCTGAGGATGTAAGCATAGTTTTGGGACGACAGCACGATGCGTTGGCATCTCGCAAGTGCGTTGATGTCCGTACGACTAGAGGATAGAAAGTACAATATGAACCACCATAAAACAAGTTGACGTCCTAGCTAAGTACTCCTAAATGAGAAAAATAAAACTATAAAGTATGAAAGGTACAAGAGGAGATGATAAAATAGATAAATGAGAGCTAAAGGGACAAAGATGATCTCACCAAGGCATCAGCTCGCCAACTAGCTCCAAATGCACGTTCACCTACACACAAGAAAGAGGGGAAAATTGTTGGGGTTGTATAGGGGCCTACCTCAATTAGATCCCCATTTTGGTGTTTCCACCTCCACAGACAGCCAAATAGCAATGATAGATAAATATGTGATGAAGAAGTAGAGAAAGTAGAAATGAAATAAACACTAAAAAATAGTAAAGTGCTACTCAACGAAATCAGAAAGGAGAGGAGTGAAACGTTACCACCTCCACCCAAAAGCTCACTAGCTAATGGAGGAGAAAGCAGACTTGGCAAGTTGTGGTGAAGGGAGGTCTCGTAAGACTCCAAGACCACGTTGCTATGGCTTGCTTCACACTTGTTTTACAGAGTTGATGGAGTGTTGTTACTGCAATGGAGTGTTGAAGTGTATGCTAGAAAGTGAGATTGAATTGCTAGAGAGTGAAAAAAAGATCGCTAAAACTTGTGAAGAGATCAAATGGAATGAGAATGAATGAATTTTAAGGAGAATGAGGAAGAATCTACCATTTTTCGGGTCAGTTGGTTGAAGAGGGACGTTACAAATCAACCCCAATCAAAATTGTAATGCCTTTACCAACTTCAGACGTAGGAATTCGTCAGGGACGATAGTGCGTTGCACGGACGTCTGTGCATCGCGCATGCATCCCCGACAAATATTCTCTCACCGACACAACAAAAAAATGCCAAGCGGAAGGAAGGCAGTTGGGTGATGTGGAATTTCGCCTTCGGATTTGGTTTTCTAAGGTGAGGATGTGTAAAAGGGGAATTTGTACAAGGGGTGAAAATTCACTCCTATACAACCACAATGATAACCAACTAATATAACAAAAAAAACATATCATATAATTATCATTACACACTGCAAGACAAAAAGAAAGGCATAAATACCTATGAGCCTTACACCAAGCATTGGAAAGAGCCAAAATAAATATTGATGATGTAGAGAGATTATATTTGGAATTTACCAATTCAACTAACAATTAAACTTGTCTAGTATTTTATAATTTAATATTACTTTACAATGTTCTATGAATAGTGGTTTATTACTGGCATGCACCAAAATTAATGGTGGTTTATTGTTGAAATAGTTTGTATAACATTAAATGCCATGTTTATTCAACAACATAGTATGTAATATGAGTGGATATGAATTATATAGGGTTGTATTTTTTATAATGAATTTTGAACACCATCTATACATGTTCACTCGATAATGACTTATTAGATTGAATTGTGCATGTTGTGACAAAAATATTTGTGAGAAATATTTATATTTTTAATTTAAATATAATAACTAAGTAGTATTTTAGTAAACTTGAAAGGTTTTACTTGTACCAAATGTATTTATAATAAATAATATTATATCCATTTTATGTATAGTAGAATTTTAAAAACGACTCTTAGATTGTAATTGTGTGTGATTTTTAACATCACACATAGTTACAATCCAGAAATCTCGATATCATTATCATGTGGACTGTGAAAACTACATGCATGTATATCTCTCATGTGTGTGTGTATATATATATATAACTTTTAACCATCTTAAATTATCCATTACCAAAAGAAACACCCATAAATACTATTTAATCATACTAAGTCTCGAGTAGTTATAAACCTATTAACTTAGCAATAGACAAAATAACTTTTTGCCAAAAAATGAGACAATATAACTATTATTTCTTGTAATACCCTAAATAACTTCCACCAAATTTTCTCATCTATGATGACCCCTAATATTGTATTTTAAATATTTACTAACAATCACACCTTAGTTTATAATGGGTACGTCGAAGAAGTGTGGAAGGTCAATTAGGGTAAATTTTGGTCTATTTTTTGCATACATTTATGCAATAGATGAGGTCAATTGGTAGGCCGTTTAGTAAATGATGTTGTTTATGCAACAAAGGTCTCAATGGAGAAGTGACAGCTTCAAATAAACTATGCATCCACTTAGAGGGATCCAAACATGATTGAAATAAAACCTCTGAATCAAGAAGATTAGTAGGCTCCATACCAACAGGCTCATGTTATGTTTGCAATAAGGAGAGAGGGAGAGAGAGGGAGGGGGGAAGTAGGGATAAAAAGAGGGAGAGATAGAGGGGGGGAAGTAGGGATAAAAAGAAGGAGAGATAGAGGGTGAAAGAGCGAGAGAGGGAGGGGTGGGAGCGAGAGAGGGAGGGGTGGGAGATGGAGAAAGAGGAGAGAGATATGGAGAGAAGGAGATATACAGAGAGAGATGAGAGAGGGATAGATAGAGATGGAAGAGATAAATATATATAAAGAGGGATAGAGATGGAGACATGTCTAGAGATAAAGGGGAAGAGAGGAAAATAGAGGTAGAGTTGAAGATAAATCGAGAGAGGAAGAGGGAGACAAATAGATAGAGAGATATAGGTAGAGGGAGAGATAAACACAAAGAGAATTAGGGAGATAGAGAGGGAGAGATAAAGAGATATAGAGGAAGAGGGAGAGGGAGGGATGGGGATATAAATGGTGAGATAGAGTGTTAGAGAGATAGAGATATAAGGAGATATAGTGGGGAGGAGAGAGAGAGAGGCAAAGAGATATACAAATAGAGAGAATTAGCAATAAGTAAATAGAGATGGAGAGAGGGAGAGAGAAATAAGGGGAGATAGAGAAAGGGAGAAAGAAGTAGGGGGAGATAGAGATATATGGGAAGATAAAAAGAGAGATAAAAATATATGGGAAGAGAAAGGGAGAGAGAGGTAGAGAGAGAGATAGATAGGGGGATAGGGAGGGAGCGAGGGAGGGAGAGATGGGGAGAGATAAAGAGAGGGGGGAGATAGAGAGAGGGAGGGAGAGAAAGGGAGAGAGATAGGTAGAGGAGGAGAGATAGAGAAGAGGGGGAGAGAGGGAGAGAAATAGGTTGAAGAGGAAGAGAGAGAAGAGGGGGAGAGAGGGAGAGAGATAGGTAGAATAGGGAGAGAAAGAAGAGGGGAGAGAGAGGGAGAGTGATACATAGAGAAGGAGAGAGAGAATATGGGGCAAAGAGGGAGAGATAGACCAATATATATAGAGGGGGAGGGAGAGACATAGAAAGGGGGTGATATAGAGAGACAAAGGGGATAGTGAAAGAGATAGAAAGAGGAGTGAGAGAGGTAAATAGAGAAATAGAGATAGAGATATAGAGTAGGGGAGATGGAGTGAATGAGAAAGGGAGAGAGAGAGAGATAACTCAATAGATAGGGAGGGAAGAGGGAGTGACATAGATAGTGGGAGTTATAGAGAGATAAAGAGCGATAAGGAGAGATATATCAATCACCCTCCCTATATCGCCATCTATTAATCTTTATCTTTTTATCTCTATATCTCTTTGTATCTCTCTACCTCTTTGTATCTCTTTTTCTCCTTCTCTATTTGTATGTTTCTCATTATCTCCCTCTATATATATATATATATATATATCTTTTCTTCCCTCTATTTATCTTTATCTCCCTATCTCTTTATGTGACTTTATCTCTATCTATGTCTCTCCCCTCTTCTGTTTTTCTCTTTTCCTTTATCTATTTTTCTCTATCTCCCTCACTATCTCTACCTCTTTCGTTGTCCCTCTTTATTCCTCTACAGCTCTTCCTAGCTCTCATATCTCTTTATCTCCTTTTCTCTCTCTCTATTTCTATTTATCTCTCTCACTTTATATCTATCTTTGTTTATCTCTCTTCTCTCCTTTTTTTCTCCCTATCCTTCTTTTATCCCTTTATTTATATCTTTGTTCCTCTCTTTATCTACCTTCGTCTCTTCCTCCTCCTTTGTCTCGTTTTTCTCCCTCTCTTTTTCTCTCTCTACCTATCTATATCTTATCTCTATCTCCCTCTCCACTTTGTCTTCCTTTTTTCTTTTTCTCTCTCTCTCTCTATATGTTTGTCGAGCCTTAGATGTGCAATGGGTACATTGAAGAGGTCTTAAAGGTGATTTATCATATCCTTAATCAAATGACACACTACCTTGAGTATAACTCCCTAAGGACACGTGCCATCCTTAGATCGTTGACAAACAACCAATCAAAAGTTAGTTTCTCTTTTTTTTCTCTCTTTTACTTTGTATCTTTTATATTTCTCTCTCATGCTATATCTCTCTTTGTCTATTCCTCTCTCTTTGAATCTCTCTCTCCATCTCTCTCTCTCTCTTGATATCTATCTATCTAAATTTGTCTCTTTCTTTCATTCTCTATATTTTGAGTTTCTCTCTCTTTATTAGTTGATAGGCTACATATTGCGTGAGATTTGAGCCATAAACAAGTCTCACACTTGCAAACCACTATTGAGTCATTGGAAAACAAGTTTCAACTACCATTTAATGGTAAACCAACTATAGTTTAATGGTAAAATCGTCTAAAATATCAGGTAAAAGCCTCCAAAATCTCACTTATCACATAAAAGCTAGATAAATATTGATTTGACAACTGGATGAAAAAATTCTCTTTCCATTTGTAGTATTGTTTGTCAATTTTATGACAACTTTCTTTTTTATTTGCATTCGTTTATTTTTAAAATCTGTATGCAAATATTTCATAATCAAATAATACTTAATTTCTTTAAAGAAAAAAAATAGATTTGTCTAAATTTATTTCATTCCATTATTTAACACTTATTATTAATTGTTTGATCTAACCACATGCAACTAGAATTTGCAACGTATCCATGCGCAACCACATACTCTCTAACATATTAACATACATATAGTTTTCTATCAACGTAATCTTTGAACCTCCTTTAGGTGCAAGTGCTAACATATATACCTCTTTATATAGAATTGTATCCCCTTCTCTCTCTCTCTCTCTCTCTCTCTCTCTCTCTCTCTCTCTCTCTCTCTTTCTTTTTCCTAATCTCTCTAAAGATCAATTAAACTATCGGATTTTATATATTAATTTAATTTGTTCTATATAAAAATATATTAATTATTAATTATAATAATTTCATATTTATATTTAATAATTTTTATTATAGAATATAATATATAATAATAATATAACCTATATATTATCATATGTAATAACAAATATAATTATATAAAATATATAATATATTAGTTATATTTTGTATTTTATAAAAATATAATTATTATTAATTATTAATTTTTTTAAAAAAATATAGGTTTATCTAAATTTATATCATTCCATTATTTAGCACTTATTATTAATTGTTTAATCTAACCACATGCAACTATAATTTGTGGGGCATCCATACACAAACACATACTCTAACATATTAACATACATATAGTTTTCTATTGGCGTAATCCTTGAACCTCCTTTAGATGCAAGTGGTAGTATATATACCTCTCTATATATAGAATTGTATCCTCCTCTCTCTCTTTTTCCCAATCTCTCCAAAGATCAATTAAACTATCATATTTTTTATATATTAATTTAATTTGTTCTATATAAAAATACATTAATTATTAATTACAATAATTTCATATTTATATTTAATAATTTTTATTATAGAATATAATATATAATAATAATTATGTCGGAGGCGTGTCCCTATTTGAGCTTTCGGAGCTCAATTTGTCAATCAATGGTTGAAAAAAATAAGAGACCCTGGTTGACAGTGAAACAAATCTCAGTCGTCCATCGTTTTTCGGTTGTTTTTTGCCATTTTTTTGGCTATTTTTCATCGCGTTTTTTTGCTTTCCCCACCGCTATTGGTCACTGGTATTCATAAGTGGGCATAATTATAGAGGGAAAATATCATGCATGCTTAGCTGGCTGGGTCATCATGATCATAAATTCCTAAAAGTTTACAAATCCATCAGAATCAACACCATCAATCATCCTCTGGCACTCATCCAAGTTGTATTTCTCCCTGATATGGCAGTAGCGATCACTTCAAAATCTTACATTACGAACATGCCATTAATCAAATAATTCATCAAAAATATGGCGGTTGTGATCATTCATTGATGCATTATAGAGATAGTTCTAAAAATATTAACTACATTTTAACCTGAATGGTAGTAACTACGCACTGCCATTGAAATCAACGAGAAGAGTTCCCTATAGTTGCAGGTGTTCCTTAGCTCTCCATCGTTGATAGTTGCAAGGTATTTCGAAACTCACTTTTGTAGCTTTATTCTTCCCTTGAAGAGAAAATAATTTTAAATATTCACCTAGGAAATTCTAGATACACATGTATATTTTTATCATTCAAATGGTGACGGTGGTTTAGGGAGTGTGACGTTGAAATGTCTTAAAAAATCGTCTACCCAATTTTCCCAAAAGCTTCACATCTCATACCATGAACTTGTAAAAATATTATACTGTTACAAATTTTAGATTTGTATCATTCAAAGTTAAATATGCTTCAAGTGCCCCCGCCTTGTCCTTTGTGATGGGTATTTGTGTAGGTAAGGCTTTATTATCCTTTTCCTTCTACCTGGAATTTCTCTGGAGTCTATTAGGGTATGGGGGAAGGGTTTTTTAAATCTTGTTTCAGTTCAGTTTGGGCAAAAGTGACTAAAGTAATTTACCACATAAGGCTAGCGAATTAGACAAAAAAGTATATGTATTTATTGTAATCATGTGTCTTTCAGATTTCTTCACAACTGATCTCTAATATTCATGTTTCTTATTTTTCTAATGTGGAAAGCTTTGCCAGTAACAACTCTCCATCCCTTTGTACGTTGTCATAATTAGGAGATTCTTATGATTTTGAACTGGCTAGGCTTAGAAATTAAAACACTACTCCGCACTAGACTTGCTGAGAATTCCCCAACAAAGCGACACAAGAGAATTATAAAACTAGCGATGGACTTCAACAAAATAGAACACCACTTCTGAAAGAAAGCGCTTATTCAAATCCCTTATAGGGTTACCAATTGCTTTCGATATCATAGTGTAGATAGAAGTGGGTATAAATGTTTAGAGCCCATTTTTGGAGTTTAATAGGGTTTTTATAAAATGGACTTGATCCCTTCATATGATGACGACTTGCAATTGGCATGCCACTTGATGCTTTGGATCGCCTTCATGTCAGATCAGTCTTTTGAGAGTTAATTAAGCTTCGTTTCTCCACCAGTCTGTCATATTGTATTTAATCCAAGATTATTTAAATATATAGAGCTGATTTGTTCACTAAGGAACAACCCTAGGCATTTAAATGTAGAGTTTCTTCGATTTCTTTCTATTTTTATATCTTAGAATAGCTTCACCTATGACATGGAATAGACCCACTAATCAAATAAATCAGATACAACATTGCATATTTCCCTCCCAATACATCAATTGACTCTATCTATGTCATTCAATCACCCATGCTTTAAATGAGATACAACCTTCCAAATTTGAGCAACCCATATACAACTATAAAGTAAGTCTTTCTATCTTCATTATGATAATTTTGAATTTGTAGCTTATGTTTGTCAGTTTGCAGCATGCCTTTCATTGAACATATGTAACAAACAAAGCAATTTACCAACTTGCACATAGATTAACAATGAAAAATTATGTGTTATACTTATTTTCTCCTCTAGAATCTCCAATTGGTACATGAATACCATTGAATTTCTGATTTAGTTGTTTGTATAGCTTGAGAGATTGGATTCACAATATAACACTTTAAATATCAAGTTATTTTCCAAGCAAACAATCTACTTTGATTTCCATGAATTCAACATCTCATGCTATAGTTAATAATGCAATATATTTATATACAACACTTTAAATATCAGGTTGTGAACTATTTGACAAAATACTTAAAAAAAATTGTCATCTCATGAACTGCAATGATCGCAGCATATGTACAAAATGGATTTGTTCAAAAGGCTTTATAAACTTTCAAGGAAATACAATTGGCAAGTGTAAATCCAAATTCCACAACCTTTTCCAGTATCCTCCCTACCTGTGCCAAAATGGGAGCTTTGGAACAGGGTACGTACATCCATCAAAGAATCATGGAAGAAGGATTTTTTCATATGTTGTAGTTGGAAATGTTAGCAAAATGTGGAAGCATAGAAAAGGCATGTGAACTATTTGATAGAATGCCTTAAAGAGAGGTTATCTCATGGAATACAATGATTGTAGGATATTAACAAAATGGTTTTTTTTTTTAAAGCTTTAAATTTTTTTATTTCCAACATTCTTTGTGCCTGCTCCTAAATAGGAGCATTGGAACATGATATGTACATCTATCAAAGCATAAATAATAGAGGACTTTTATCAGATGTTGCAATTGCAACTACCCTGGTGGACATGTATGCAAAGGCACGTGACCTATTTGACAAAATTCCCCAAAGAGATGTCATCTCATGGAATGCAACGATTGCAAGATATGCACAACATGGATTTTGCAAGGATGCTCTCAAAATCTTTGAATTAATGAAGCACTCTGGAACATGCAGGCATGCAAATTTAGTTGATGAGGGTTGTACATACTTCAATCATATGAGTAAACCATGTCACATTACATCTACAGTTGATCATTATGTCTGCATGATTGACCCTCTTATTTGGACTGACTATCTTGAAGATACTCTACTGTTTATTATTAAGATGCCAGTTAAACCTGTGGTGGTTGTGTGGATGTGTCTTTTGGGTACCTATAGATCACATATGAATATAAGCTTAAGAGTATTTACGACAATAATTTTTTAAAAATTTCAATCCTAAAAATGCTACGACATATGTTCTTCTCTTAAACATCTATGCAGAAGTGGGCAGGTGGGGTGAGGTTCACATGGCAAGGAAATTGATGAAAGATCGAGGAATTAAATAGATCTCTAGATGTAGTTGGATTGAAGGCCATAAAATGGTACATGTTTTTTGTGTAGGAGATAGATCACATCCACAAACACAATAGATTTATGCAAAGTTGGACAAATTGAACTTGGGAGATGGGGGCAGCAGGGTATTTTCCAGATGCAAGGCATTTACTTAATGTTGTAGAAGAGGAGGAAAAATAATTATTTCTCTGCCACCATTGTAAAAAGTTGGCAATTGAATTTGGTTTGTTAAAGTTTAAACAACACCCCTAGAACAATTATTAGAGTTGTTAAGAACCTTCAAGTATGTGCTGATTTCCACACTGCAGCAAAATTTAATTCCAAAATAGTTGCAGGAATAAAACAAGTTAAAATAGTTTTCTACTATTTTTGATAATGGAAATAAATATGTGTATTGTTGTTTCATAGGTACTAAAAGAAATAGATATTCTGTTTCAAAATCTTGGTGTAGGAAAAAAATGGGGGACTCTTTTCTATTTATTACCTTGCAGGTTTGAATGCTGAATAATAGTGTATAGCTGAAAAAGAAAAGCAAATATGTATTTTGATTTTAAAAAAAGGAAACAAATTTATATCCCATAAAAAGCTTCATGTAAATTCTCTTGTAAAAAGAAATGCAATATGCAGTCTTTATGTCTTTTGTTTCTAATATATAACCTTCACTTAGTTGCAACATAAATATATTAAAAATATCCTTATAGATTTTATGATTACGAGGTACCTTCACTTAGTTGCAAATAAATAATGTTAAATGGTTTTCTTTTATGATTATGAGGTAATGTAATAACAAAAAAAGTTTTCAAGGGATTTTTATGCTGAAAGCATTATACAGTGAAAGCAATGAAGGAATATTCTGTAAAATTTTTGAAGCTTCATTGAAAATGACAAGCAGGTGGAAGTCATGTAAAAATGAATTTGCTTTTTCTATAAAGACATCTTCTAGTGATAAATTTTGGAACCAATTTGTAAAAAGTGAAATAATTTTGCTACAAATCAAAAGAATATAATTTTTAAAAGTATTGTGCCAAGAAATTGACATTTGTAGCTATATCTCCTAGAAAATCCCTAAAATGCTCAAGACTAAAAATAAATAATGTAGGGTTAGGGTTTAGGGTAAGGGTTAGGGTTCTAATAAGGGTTCAAAAAAGTTTTAAAAAATATTTTATATTGAAAATTTCAGAACAAAGTTAAGTAAAGAAAAAATATTAATTATAAAAAATTGAAATTCATTACGCTGAAAGGCGTTATACAGTGAAAGCAATGTGTAAACTTTTTGAAGTTGCATTTAAAATGACAGCCAAGTGGAAGTCGTGGATTTCATTTTCGCGGGCTGGTAATTGTTTTCTTAGGGTTTTCTTTGAGAAGTTTTGGTGTGCAAGATCATAGGCAAGGCGGATCTGCGCGACTCCCTCAACAGGGAGTGCCTCAACAACAAGATCTCCATTTTGAAATACGTGTGCGGTCATCGTGGAATTATTGAGCTTCGTGATGTTCATGAGAATGATGAGTGCTTGTGGCTCTTGATGGAGCTCTGCTCGACGAAGATCTTTTTGAAAAGATCATTGAGAAGAAAACCTTTGGGGAAAAAGAGGCGGTCATGGTGATGAGAAGCCTCATGGAGACCGTCGATTACTGTCACCGCAACGGTGTTGCACATGGAGACCTCAAGCCAGAAAATATTCTCTTTGCTTCCACTTCTTTCTCCAATAACATCAAGCTCACCGATTTTGGCCAAGCCGCCTACTTCTCTCCTGGTAGGCTTCTTGTTGTATCTTGCATGCCTTTACTGCATTTCTTCTTCCTAATTTCCTTAAAGATTGATCAGTGAACTGTCTTTTCTTTTGTAAGTCTTGTTTTCTTGGACTTTAGTGGAAATGAAATGTAGGGGAAAGGATGAGCAGAGTAGTTGGAGTGCTACTCCACTCATCCTGTCCCCCTTTCAAAAAATTGTGGGAGTTGCACTCCTGTCATGACTTACTAGATAATATTTTACTTGAAGTTTCTGCAAAACTGAAAAGTATTATTACTTTTTGAATGCCTACCACTTTTCACCTTTGTTTAATGTTTTGTTTTCTTGAATACGTGTTGAAGCCCTAAAGATTGGGATCAATTCATAATTATTTTTTCTGAGCTTTATTTGGAATAGAAGCACTATGAGGGGTGTAATCCTAAGCAAACTTATTATTTATCGATGGAGTTCTTACAGGTCATGTTTTTGCTTCAAACTTGCTCATGTACATTTAATTATATTTCTGGAATTTCATTTGCCTTTTCTTAAGGGGGGTTGTAGGTTTCATGTATTGCCCATGAGATTATGAGTGGAATTTTTTATTTAATTTTCTGCCACAATAATGTTGGCAATAGTCACTATGTTATGGAATACTGCATATTAGTATTGGCAAAAATATAATGTATTTTATGCTTTATGATAAGTTTGGGACTTGTATCTCTAAATCACTATTATTTGTCTTTGATCAGTGCAGGGTAAATGTCGTTGGTAATTTAGTGCTGCCTGATGCCTATGCAAAGGCTTTGAGCAAGTTGGGATCTGACATGGAAGGTATAGCTGCATAGGTATTTGACATTTCACTGATTTATGATTCTTTTTCGGAACTTGAAAGATATCTGCCCAAAAATGTGTATGATCCACTGTTCTTTATATAATTTTTTTTATACTATGATCCATTGTACTTTATATACATTTCTCTTCTTCTAAATTTGAGTTAACACAAACTTATGTATACAATGATTTATCAAGTTTTGGTTTTCCTTTAAAGTGCATCGAAATATGACCTTATTTTGTATAACTGCCTGAGCCCTCCTTGCTTATCATCAAAATCTATCCAACTACATTTGTCCGCACAAACATTATGAAGTCTATAGTAATGTAGATGCAAGTTGGTAGTTTTGTTGATGACATGGACTATTTTTGAAAAGATTCCATGTTGGCATATTATTCGATTGATAGCTTTCAATGACATGGAATGCAATTGAAAGCACTTGGATTTTGGGTTAATGATACTGACAAAAGTTTGTGGATCCATAGCCATTTCCAATAATGAATTAATTACAGTCTATGCTGCACTTAATTTCTTGAGAACACACTTTGATATTCCTTCTCCGAGGCAGGATGTCTGGCAAGGTTACCATGTATGTATACTGATCATGCATCCTGTATGTTGTTTTGCAGTGCTTTTCTTTAAGGGTTTTCTCTTTTTGAGGACTCCAATGTATATCCCACATTATTTGTCTTGCAGGGTGATAACAGGGGATTTCTTGTTTGTAAAAAGATGGCAACTTCTCCTGAAATACTTTGTTGCTTCTGTCCAGTTCCTTTCTGACAATTTCTTGAGGCTATCACAAATATGAAATTTGATGAAGAACCAAATTATTTGAAGCTCATTTCTCTTTTTGAAGGCATTCTTGGACCAAATGTATCTACAAGACCAATCAATACAAGTGAAGCTCAGAAGGTAACCAATCTTTCTTTGGCCCAAGTTTCTAAGTTTTGGAATTGTTTTCAAAGTGGATTAGACTGAATGCCTCTGAAGTTCTAAAATTGATAGGAATAAAATTTTGGTTCAGGATCTCTAGGAATATTAGGAGTTGTAAATAATTTTGAAATTTTGCAGTAAATTCTCAAAGTCATTGGAATACTGGTTGCACAATCATTGAAGTTATGAAAGTGTCTTGAGTAATAACTAAATTCTAAGTATCTGAAATGGCTCGAATATCATCTATATTTCTTGGAGTTCCATTTTAACACCTTATTATTTGGATGATGTTAAATTTTCACTTTGTGTCTTATGTTGATATTGGATCCTGATGCCCTCACCCTTCTTTACCATGACCAGGTGGGTGGACTGGAAGTGAAGCGCAAGGACAATAGTCAGTGGCTACCTGCTCAGCCCTTGCTTGACTCTGTTGTTAATGTTGGAGATTGCATACAGGTAATTATTTTTTATATTCTCTAAACTATTCAGCGGCCTTAGACTGTGATTTGAATCCACGGGAGTACACGCCTGGTGCATTTTATTATTTATGTGAAGAATTGAACTCTACATTTAAACAGTTACAATGTACTGACTCTTGAAGCTCTTTTATTCTAACATTTCCATTTAGCTAGATGTAACATGAGCCATAGGCCTACTTAGAAGAAATTGTTGCCTGTAATATTCAAAGATGGGCTGATCCCTTGAATGGCATGGCAGGTGTGGAGCAATGACATGTATGAAAGTGTGGAGCACAGAGTGGTGGTGAATGATAGCCGAAGACGCCTCTATATTCCATTTTTCTTTAATCCTTCACACTATGTCATGGTCAATCCTTTGGAGGAGATGGTGAGTGAAGAGAATCCTCCCAAGTACAGGGAATGCAATTGGGGAAAGTTTTATAATCGAAAGAAGGATAGCAATTTTAAAAACAATACAATGTCTTCTATGGAATACTATATGCATATATAGAAATGGTGTATAGAAATATTGCATCTCTACAATGTTTTCTCCAAAATACAGTCACGGTGTATAGAAAGATTGCATTTCTACAATGTCTTCTATGGAATACAGTCATGTTGTATAGAAATATTGCATATCTACAATGTCTTTTATGTAATATTATTATGTCGTCTACAGAATGACATAGTGATGCATGTCATCGTAGTGTTACTAACTATATATACGCTTAAAGGTCTCGAATATTAAAAAGCGGTTGGTAATACTTTGAATGTCTATTTACATATTAAATAGTTGAATGGTGAAATAGTTATTGTTTTATTAGCTGAAATTTAATTTTGATTATTGAACTATTTAATAATTAAAAATAACTCTCTTACTACATTTTTATTCTTTATTTAATTATCTTGATTTTACATGCCATAGAATCCTCAATATATTCATCACTCTAGCTTATCTCAACTGGCATATTAGAGGGAGAGGGAGAGGGAGAGGGAGAGGGAGAGGGAGAGGGAGAGATAGAGGCTAATATAGAGAGATAGATAGGGATAGGAAAAGAGATAAAGAGATAGGGAGATAGATAAATAGGGAGATAGATAGATAGGGAGATATTCATAGAGAAGGTTATGTATAGAAAAAGATAGAGAGATGAGTGAGAGGGAGATTGAGTGAAAAATAAAGATAACGATATGGAGTAGAAAAGATGGAGGGAGAGGAGTGAATAAGATAGAGGAAGACATTTCTAGAGATAGGGAGAGAGATGGATGGGTAGAGAGAGACATTTTTAGATTTGGAGGGAGATAGAGAAATATAGAGGTAGATATAGAGATGCATATAGAGCGATTAAGGAAGAGCGAGGAAGAGTGAGACAAATAGATACAGGTAGAGATGAATATAGAATCAGAGAGGAAGAGGGAGAAAAATAAATAGAGATATAGAGGGACATAGAGGGAGAAATAAAGATAGAGAGAGATACAAAGATAGAGGGGGAGAGATAGAGAGTGATAGATAGAGAGCGATAGATAAAGAGAAAAATAGAGAGAAGTAGAGAAAGACAAATAGATGGAGGGAGAGATGGAGTAAATAAAATAGAGAATGAAGAAGTGGGAGAGAGGGAAATGATATATATGTATAGGGATAGAGATAGAGAAATAGATGTAGCGAGATATAGATAGACATAGATAGAGGAGTGAGGGAGAGATAAAGAGATAGAGGTAGACATAATGAGGTATAGATAGAGAGGGGGGAGAGATAGGGAGATAAAGATGGAGGGGGCAAGAGTGAGAGAGAAAGAAGGTGATAGAGATACATGTAATAGAGAGGTATAGATAGGTGAAAAGATAAAGAGATAGAATTAGGGAGAGAGAGAGAGAGAGAGAGAGAGAGAGAGAGAGAGAGAGAGAGAGAGAGAGAGAGAGAGAGATGAATAAAATAAAGAATGAAGAAGGGGGAGAGAGGTAAAGGATATATACATTAGGGATAGAGATATAGAAATAGACGTAGAGAGACAAATAGAAAGAGGTAGAGACATGAGTGAGAGAGAGAGAGAGAAACAGATAGAGGTACATGTAATGAGGTATAGATAGAAAGGGGGAGGGAGAGATAGGGAGATAGAGATAGAGGGGGCAAGAGTGAGAGAGAAGGAAGGTAATAGGGATAAGTATACTTCCCAATAACTGTTGTATAGAATGCCTAAGGCGAACGAAAGTCCAAAATGACAAAAAAGGGACAGACTCTCGAAAACGGCCACAGAGGGGCTGGGCTCCGGAAGCCGGAATGCCTAAGGCAGATGAAAGTCCAAAACGACAAAATAGGGATGGACTTTCGGAAATGGCCATAGAGGGGTCAGGCTCCGGAAGCCGGAATGCCTAAGATAGACATAAAGTTTTTCTTTTAAATTAGCAATTATATTTATCTTTACTTTCAATTACTACTATATTTCTAATATTTAAAATTTATTCTATTAGTGATTTGAAAAAATGGTCACTGAGTAGTTGGTGAAAAGAGGTATGAGGTTTGTTGATAACATGGTTGAAAACTGTAACGCCTTACTTAAGAAAAATTAAGTTCAGTGGACAAACAATCTAATCAATACTACAATCATAATTAAGTTCAGTGGACAAACAATCTAATCAATACTACAATCATAAATATACATTCTTTTAATTGAATAAAGCTGTTTATGGTAAAAAAAATACAATCATTAATTATTAGGGGTATTGTGGGAAGACAATGTCAAAAATAGAATAAAAGAAGTAAAAACATCTATTCCAATCAAGAATTCAAATAGTATTCTATTCCAATCTTTATTTTAATCTCAAGTATGTAAAGTTATATAGAGGGCTCAGATGCACAACATCAACGTTAATTAAGTCTTCTTATTGGAGTTAACAATTTGGAAACAATTTTAATTCAAAAATCTATTCTTTTATCATCTACTAAACTTCGGTTGGAAATACACTACCATGACAAATTTACCGTCAAGTAAAATTCACCGAAAAGCATTAATATTTTTTAATATCTATTTCAATTTTTTTTTTTGTGAATTGTTTATAAATCTGAAACAAATTAGACATTAAATAGTCATGCTATTAATTCCATAAAAACATATGTTAATATATATAAATATAACTAGCTAATTAAATAGTTTATAAATCTGAAACAAATTATGCACTAAATAATTGAATATCTTACAATTAGAGCATGTTTCAATAGTTGTGATAGTAGTTGTTTTTATAATGCTCAATAGTTGTTTCAAATAGCTTTATGGTTAGGGTTAAGCTTCAATTTAGGTTAAGGCTCAATTGATTAAAAATAGGTGTCTTGAGAAGGATATCTCTCGGCATACTTTACATATATTTTTAAAATATAGGCATGCTAGTATTTTTTAACATTGAAAATGACAGGCACGTGGAAGTCATGTGTTGCTTTTTTTCTAACCGTCTCTATTTTGAAAATCAAAATGAATTTGTTTTTTCTATTTTTCCTAACTGATTTTGAAAATCCCTTTAAATTGAAAACATATATTAAAAAATGAAATTTGTTAATAAAAACATTAATTAAGAAAATAAAAATAAAAATACATAAATATATAATATTTATTAGACTTTTTTAAAAAACAAAACAAAATAAAACATAGAATAGTAAAAATAGTAATTTTTTTCTAAAATTATTATGTAATATGAAGTGTTTTTCCTACTCTTTAATAAAATATTTTTAAATCTAAAGTAAAATAATATAATACATTGAAAACTAAAAAAAATAGAATTAATACATTTTATATTTTTTAAAAGAGTGTATAAGAACAATGTTAAGTAATGACAATTTTGAGCGTTTTTTTATATATATTATTAAATAATATATGTATATCAAGCTCTTACAATTAGTAATTTCTAAATAAGAGATTAAATCTGACAGATTTGGTGAGACCCCTTACTTTGTTTTCCTTTAGAGAAAATGAAGGAAAATCAACAACACCTTTAAGATAAAAATGCATATGTGTAGCAACAATAATTTATTTGGAAGAGCAAACAATATAAATTTTTAAACAAGGACAATGTTCTTGCAATAATAAAAAATAAACAAAGTTTTATTTTCATTTTCTAAAATTTTATTTTTAATTTGTGTATTTGGGAATCTAGATCATTCTATTGACTTCATAAAATTAAATGCATAAATTACAATACATATCACTTCTTATATACAAACTTGTTTTATGATAATATGCTTATATTTATATGATAATATAAGCAATGCTAAAAAATAAAAAACTTTAACCCTAAATCTACCTCATTCATAAGCTCAATTCACGATTATTAAATATAAGAATTACATCAAAAGAAAGACGTGGATCCTTTGGCAATCCTTATCAGCGGACATGGCATAAAATAGATAGGTCTATTGATTTTAAAAGATAAAACAATAGGTTTTCATGAATCCAATATAATGATTGATAAAAATCAAAGACATTAATAAAATCTAAACCATTGCTACAAAAACTTCTTATCCATCTTGACAATTTTCAAATTTTAGCATTTAACAACCATTCTTAATCCTATATAAAGACAAAAGTTGAGGAACACTTCAAGTAAATGAAAAAATATTTGACTACCAAGAAATGAGAGGTCATTTTGTAAAGTCTTTTTTTTTATAAGTTGTATTATCTCTTCCCAATGTTAGGTCAACCATTTGTGATTAATTACATATTTCAAATACATTACAATTCAGGGTATATAATTTTATAGAAATGCAATTAGATTTTGTCTCATTTATAATTTGATATTTCTAATGTTACTTCACATCCATTTGTTTGGTAAGATAGCTAATAGATTTGTGAATTTAGAAATATTTTTTAATCTAATTTGATTTCAACATGTCTAGTGTTAATTAGAAATAAACTCTTACAATTTATATATGAAAAATAAAACAAATTGCAATTGTGTTTATGTTATAAATGACACATACACATGTCATTTGAAAAATTCATCGAAGTTGTCCCCTCTTCATTGAGACCTTCCTACCAATTGATCAAATGTACTAAACAAATATATGCCAAATAAAGACCAAAATTTTCCTCCATTTACCTTTCATACCACTTGGACGTACCCATTGCACACCAAGATGCGATTGCTAGTATAACCTATATTATTATATGTAACAAATATAATTATTATATATAATTTATTTTTTATTAAATAAAATATATATAATATATTAATTATATTTTGTATTTTATAAAAATATAATAATTATTAATTATATATTTAATAGATTTGTCAAATAATATAATATATAATAATAATAATTAGTATAATTATATTATTTATAATTTTTTTTTTATTGTGCTCATTATTAAGATCTTGCCCGTAATTTTCATTTTAATAAACATACTCTAAAACCCTCGTCTAAACCAGCGACGAAAAGTTTGGAGGAGCGGAAACCAATAGCGGCGGGGAAAGCAGCAAAAATCGGCGGAAAACAGCCATCAATTAAAAACATTGTAAAACCTTTAGGCTGGTCTGAACTTTACACGGCACAATTATCTTCTCTCTGTGGGTTAGTTAAAACTCTTCGATATTGCAGAGAAGCAGTAAGAATGGCGCAGTACGATCTAACATCAAAGATAGCGCCCCAGCTGGACAGGCACCTCGTATTCCCTCTACTGGAATTCCTGCAGGAGAAGCAGTTATACCCAGATGACCAAATCCTCAAGTCTAAGATCGAGCTGCTTAGCAAGACAAATATGGTCGACTACGCCATGGATATTCACAAGAGCCTCTACCGTACCGAAGAAGTCCCACAAGGTACCCTCTTTTTTCTTATAATATTACGCTTTAAAAACCCTGATGACTTCTTTTAAATCATATAATCCCCAGTGACGAATTCAGTCCTTGTAATGGGTTTAAACCCTCCACATTTTGGTTTGTCTTTTTCCAGCAGGATAAGTTTTCTGTAAATTTTTTCTTTTGGGTAAATTTTGGGCGAGGTTTTTCTTCTGGGTGAATTTATGGATGATTTAAAAAGATAAATTCTCTTTTCTTAAATTTGTTCTTTTGGGGCAAGTTTTTGGGTGAGGCCTGCATTCTGGGTAAATTTTGGGTGAAGTTTTAGGTCACCTTATTGTGCTTTAGCCCACGAATCTACCATATTCTTAACAGCACAGCCTTGCCAGATATCTTGTATTCGTGGCTGTCTTATGGTTTGTTTTTAAAATTTTTTGCAGAAATGACTGACAGGCGTGTTGAAGTAGTTGCAAGGCTCAAGTCCTTGGAAGAAATGGCAGCACCTCTTATTGGTTTTCTTCAGAATCCTTCACTTGTTCAGGAGCTTCGTTCTGACAAGCAATACAATCTCCAGATGCTCAATGATCGCTATCAGGTTGGATGTTCATGACTGTTTGTCTTCTCTTTACTTCAAAATCCATTCGATTCAGAAACTTTAAATTGTAGATTCAAGTGGTATTAAAAATATGCTTCTTATATGGAGGATACTACCACATTAATGTATTTGGCCCCCTAAGCTCCTTCCCCTGTACTGGAGTTGCCAAATCATGACACACACCAGAATTCTTGGGGATGATTCCAGGGCATATTCTGGAGAGTTTTCTGTATTTCCATAGCATTTCTGAGGGTTAGCTTTTAATCAGCGTAATATACTTAAATCGACATCAACATATTGATATTTCTTAGTTTAGTTTGAGTGCCAGATTTTATCATGTTATCTGTGCCATTTTCATTTTGAGCTGATGATGCCGAAGGCCCAAACACTTTAGTTTGAGTGGGTTGTTGTCATTGTACAGTTGTATCTGCTCTGTTTTACCACTAGACCATGATCTCTGGACATTTGTTCAACATAACTTTATTTTTGCTAAACTTTTATGATATTACATTACAACTTTGAAAATATCATTAATATTGTTCTCAAAGTTTCATTGTTCAAAACCCTTTCCAGATTTCCTAGCAAAGTTAGCAGTAAATTATAAGGCATAGTAAAACCCCGGACATCATTATAAACTTTGAAGCTATTTCTAAACCTTCTAAAAGACTAAAATGTTCAACACAACTTCATGTAACAACAATATTATTTGTTTTTTACAAATTAGTTTTTGTATTAATTTAAAAAATCACATACAACAGAAGAGGTGCAGTAAACCTTTGCAACTTGGGAATTTCACTGTGCAAGCCAGCATGTCAAAAAGTGGGGTTTCTTTTGATACAACATTGAAGAATATTTGTCTGTGTTGATCCTCTATCCTATCATCTACTTGAAAAGTATTACCAAGCCAAAATGACTAAGCCAAGCACAGCTTGCATATCTAGTAAGCTAGATTAGACTGTTTATTAGATAACAGATTGATCCTATGACAATATAATTCTAAAATGACTGGAGAAAATCACTTAGGCACAAAGATATATTAGTGAGTCATGTAGATCTACAATAACACAGAAATATCGATCGTGGATACCTAGACATCCTTGTAAATTTGTATTGAAATGTACTTGCAACTGTGGTGGGTTTGAAGTAATGACTCTTAAATATTAGTTTGTTAATTGCATTGCCATTGAAAAATATGACCTTATAATGAAGTAACTTGTTATACTCGATGACAAAATAGTCATGTATTACTAAAGTATTTATTGTAATATTAATAGTCATCTTAGCTTTAGTTAGTCGTTAGTTTACTTTAGTTAACTTAGTTAGCTTTTAATAACTTCTGTTTACGCTTTAGTTTGTTTTAGCATCTTTCAGCTTTCTGCTTTAGTTAGCTTTAGTTAACGATGAATTCTTTTTAGAAACATCGTCCTGTAATTCTCCTAAGGAGTTCTCATCTCCTCTTGTAATCACACACAATAATGAGTATCAATTATCATTTCATGGTATCAAAGCTTAAGCTTGAATTTTTTTGACAGATTTTTTTTTATAAAAAATTGTAAAGTATTTTTTAGCCGATTTTTAAAATTTTTTAAAATAAAATAAAAGTCAAAGAAATTTCTGTGAGGAATTTTTGTGATCCAATTTGTGTAACATACACCCCTGATTTTTTTTTTGAAGGTCTTTGTTTGCTGTTTTTGCTTGTTCAATGATGTTTTGTGTATTGTTTTCAATGCGTTTCAAGAGTAAATAGCATAAAGGGGAGATTGCAATAAACAGAAACACAATATACTGAAGCCTTTCAATAGAGATTGAAACAAATAACATTTGCATTCATTTTTCTGTTTTATATCAGAATGTTACAATGTAAAATCAGACCTGGAAATGACTTGTTACAGCAACAATAAGGCTCCAGAATAAGCGCCGAACTAACCAAAGCTTTAGCCTTCAAAATTTCTCTATTCTCCAACACCCAAAGTCCAACACCCAAACTCCACACGTGCTGGCCAAAACAAGGTGTTCTTTGCAGCAAGAGGGCGGCCTCCTTGGAAGTTCGATCTGCCTAGAAAATCATAAACTCCACCAAAAATTGCAAACAAACACTCTTTGGAATTGCCTTGACATTGGTCTTTCATTTAATCAACACCCATTTTGATCTATCCATTCATCTTCGAGCAATGAGTCAAAAACCAGTTTCAGGACCAAGTACAGTCATCCAAAAATTCAATAAAATGACACCCAAAATTTGTATAAAGCCACACCAATCAGAAAGCAAGCTAAACATGCCAAAAACTCTTCTAAATATCTGATAAATCTTCATCTTTTCAATCATCAAATCGAACCCTGTGAAGCTCTTGTGATCCCAGTTGTAAATACTCTCAATATCTAATTAGGGTGGATATTTCACCATTGAAACCAGCCCATATGAAGAGGGTTTTTGTCCTCAGTTTGCAGCCCAAGCAACCTGGAAGCAATCCGACAACATTTCGTTAAGTTGTCAAAGCAGAGATATCAAAATGAGAGCCAAACTCAGAATATAAAGAACTAGGGCGATGGACTTCAAAAACTTCTTCATTTCCCTCTAAAACCCATGCCCTCCTCCTTTGAAATATTAAACGTTTTAAAATATTTCATCTCCCTCCTCTAGGCGTCTACTTTATGGAGATATTAAAATATTAATAAAGCTTTTTAAAAACAACTTTAAGTTGTTTGTCTAGGCACAAGTTACTTTTTCGAATGACCACTTTTACCCCTCAACTTAAGTTTATAATATAACTTTATAAAATAACTTAAGTGGTCGAATTAAACAAATATTTAAACATTGTAACCTTAGGCCCTCCAAACGTCAACTGATAAGTAATACTGTTGCATACCACAGGCCTGGACCAACTCCCCCAAAGATGAATTACTATAAATAACACTGCTCAAAATAGTAAGTAGCATCCCAAAAGCTCAAACTGGAGAAATACTGATATGTGTCGGAAATACTGACATGCATTGGAAATACTGATATGCGTCGAAAATATTGATATGCACCGAAAACCCCAACACTGAACACCAAAGCTGGTCACTGAGTCCCCTAACCACATCAACTAGCCTACGGGAACTCTAGAATAGGCTAATTGAAACACTACACTGCTCAAGAACAAGAAAGAGACATTACAATTTGTCAAAAATCGAAGTTTTTGAAAAATAAATAAAAGAAAATTCGTGGGTATTGCCTGAAAATCGTGAGGATTTTCACGATTTTCAGAAGAAGGAAATTCAAGGGTTTCTATTGCAGAAGAAATCATGGGTTTTCTAGAGCTAAATCGCATCCTTTTTTTTGTACATCTTTTTCGAGGGTTTTCTGGAGCTAAATCGTTGTTTCTTTTGAGAACAAAATCACGACTTTTCTCCATTTCGTGCATTGATTTTTTGATGGTTTTGGTTGTGATTTTGTCTGGCGTTTATTTCTCTGAGCACGAGTTTCAGCTGTGTCGGATTTATCATTCTCACCCTTGTTTGGACACATTTTTTCCTGTTTCCTATGTGTTTTTGGACGATCCTTTCTGGGTGACGAATTTTTGCAAGTTTTTTGCCGTGCGACTTGCAACTCGTGGGGTTTTTTTTTGAAAATCGTAGGTCTGGCTGGTTTCGCCTAGGGTTTTTGTCCCTGCACGATTTTTTGAAGTTCGTGGGTGTCGTTTGATCGCAGGTCCTGCTGTTTTGCATCTTTATTTTGAGACGGGTTTTTGATTGGAAGATTTTTTTTCTTTGGGTGATTTTTTGAGTTCATGGGTGTGCAATGACTTGTGATTTTTTGCTTTTGTGACCTAGGGTTTCAGAAATGGATTATCTGTTGATCATCAACAAAGTTTTTTTTACAATTTTTTTCTAAAAAATATTGTACTAGTTTTTGACACGGTATTTTTTGGTTGAAAAATAAAAATTTGTGCAAAGAGTTTTCGATTTTTTTTTGAAAAATTTACAAGAAGAGTTTTTGAAATTTTTCTTTAAAAGTTTTTGAAATTTTTTCTTTAAAAAATTTGCTAAAGTTTTTTGAAGATTTTTTTTGAAAAAATCTTACTTTTTTAGAGTTTTCGAAGGTTTTTTTGAAAAATCTTACAATTTATGAGCCTCTCGAGTTGTGCTGTTGATCATTGTGTTACCTCGTTTTTTGTGCTTTGGAAAATGGGAGGGATGGTGTCTTTGTCCAATGTTATGTTGGGAAATACGTAGAGGTTTAATGGAAAGAGTTACAACATGTGGAAGCAGAGGATGCTTACCATCTTTGAGTATTGATGTCTGCATGTGCTTGTTCTAGGTACAAAAGTTCGTCCCACAACTGTAGGGAAGGATCAAGACAAGTATGATGGAGATAATAGGGAGGCAATTATGTTTCGAAAATTATCTGTCACCGATGAGATGTTACCTAAAATACCATTTGGTAAATTTGCTGCAGAGATCTGAAAGTATTTGAAAGACCTTCATGAGATCTTTGACAAGGGCAGGGCTTTCTTCCTGAAGAATATGTTGTTTTCCATTGTGATGGATGACCAAGTGTCTTTGCAGAAGCACTTGATGAAAATCAAAGATATTCACTACTAATTGGAGGCCATTGGTCGTAAGATGGAAGAGGAGGATATGGTGGTGATCACTTTGAAAAGTTTACCACGTTCCTATGAGCACTTCATTGAAACGCTCAACATTACATCCACCAATGTTGACTTAAAGTTAGATGAACTGTGCAACAAATTTTTGCAGTAGGATAGGTGGAGGAAGCAGTTTGGGAGCAACAGTGAGTCTCCTAGTGTTGAACAAGTATTTATTGCCAAGGATGTTGGCAAAGGCAAGTCCACTCTGCAGAAAGGACGAGGCAATTTAGAGGAGGGCTCCAAGAAGTCTATTACTTGCCACTACTATGGGAAGATTGGTCATATGCAAAAGTATTGTAGAAAGTAGTTGGCTAATGAGAAGTCCAAACAGGAAGCGCCTCACCAAAGTGCTCAAGTGGCGGAGTATATTGAGCAAAAAGAGTCTGCATATTATGCATTTTGATGACCATCACACCATCAAAATATGGGTAGACTTAGTTTCTGTATGTAGGATGACCATTAAGGGAGGGTATTAAAGTATTTATTGTAATATTAATGGTCATCTTAGCTTTAACTAATCGTTAGTTTACTTTAGTTAACTTGTTTAGCTATTAGTAACTTCTATTTACGCTTTAGTTTGTTTTAGCATCTTTCAACTTTTTGCTTTAGTTAGCTTTTAGTTAACGATGATTTCTTTTTAGAAACATCGTCTTGTAATTTTCTTTATAAGGAGTTCTCATCTCCTCTTGTAATCACACACAATAATGAATATCAACTATAATTTCATGTATCGGCTATTTTGTTGCACTGTAGGCTAGTTGTTGATACAAGCATAGCAGCAAAATCTTTTGGGGAAAAAATCAGCAAACCAAAAGTATAATATTATTTCAAAAAATTGGGAAAAATCGTATTATCAAAGAACTAAAAAATGTGAAAAAGAAGAAGAAAAAAACCTACTATTTTTTAATTTCAAGTCATTTCAATAGCATAGACATATAGAGAGAAAATAAAAATGAGTGCAAGGATCTAGGGTGGCAATCCCTAGTAGTGCCCTATGGGGTAGCACTACTCATGGGGGTTTGGGGGCAGTGCCCCTAGCAGGGTTAAGGGGTAGCACCCCTGGCATGCTCCTTGTCATGATATAGGGCAGGGATGAGGGGTGGAGCACCACCACCAAGTCAAATTTAGAGGCTTTGAAACCACACATACCTTCATGGGGCATGCCATTTTTCATAATTAAGTCACTTTTAACCAAACTCCAAGACTCACCCAAACCTTTGAAAAAATACTCGACTTTCACACTTTTAGATTTGAATGCTATCATTTTTTTTTAATTTCTTTAATTAATAGTTATATAATAGTAATATAATAAAATCATTATGGCTTTCGATTATAATATTATAAACATATAAGATCCAAAATCCCTAATATTTAACCTACAACAAAACATATCAGAGTTGATGTAACCTTCAAGAAATTTAAATCCCATGATTATGCTTCACATGAAATTTATTCAATGGCATTGAGACTAAACTCCACTAGAGGTTTTCGAACAAGGTAAAATGACTTTAAACAAACAACAAAAAATAAGTTGCCTATCCTCATATGAGAATGGGTATGGGTTTGAGGCCTTTGATATGAATATGAATTTGTATATATATTTATTAATAATATTATTAAAATTATATCATTATATTAATTATATCCATAGTTCCATGGGGTTTCTTGACGAGGGGGCGAGGGGACCAAGAGACTAAGTTTGGTGATGGCAAGGGACAACAGAGGGAATGGCGGCACGGGGATGCCGGGTTGGTGGTGCAAATATATACAATACTTGAAAAACTAGTTATAAAAAGTGTAAGGAATAAGTATAATAATTGCAAATGAAACTTTGGCATACTAAGTAAATTTTAAACTACTAAACATTAAAAACACAACAATGATTGCATTGAACATTAACAATGGTGGGTGGAGGTTTGGGAGCAAATCCCCTAGTAGTGTTGAAGGGTAGTGCCCCTCATAGGGGTTTGGGGGTAGAGCTCCCGACGGGGTCAAGGGGCAATGGTCTTGGTCCATTCCTTGTCATGATATATGGCAGGGTAGAGGGAAAGAGCCCCTACCACCAAGCACAAATTAAGGTCGTCAAAACCATAGAAACCTTCACGGTGAATGTCAAATTCAGAATTCTATTACTTATTTTTTGCAACAGCAAGTCCTTACTATTTTGAAATTTAGGAGTGACATTAAATTATTTTTTAAAATATTAAAAAAATTATAATTAATTATATATTAAATTAAATAGCTTTTATTTTAATCAACTTTTTAAAATTTCTTTACATTATAAAGGAAAAACAATAATATTTTATAAAATTCAAGATATATACACCATATTGTCACTATATATGGACTTGATTCTATCGTTTCACCACCTACGCATTTGGGATCCTTGGTGTGAACCATTGAAATTGGCACCTATATTATACTAGGGAACTAGAGGAGGGAAAGAGTGTCACCAAATGCCCGAAAACCACCATGAAAATTAGGAATGGAGTTTTGTTTGTTTTTAAATGTTAAAATAACATCCTCCCATTGTGTTTTTGGTAACAAAGGTATAAACCCTACCTATATCTTGTGCAAAAAACTCTGTTGAAATTTTAAAAAAATTACATTGAATTTTGCATAAACTTTACTACGTGGGTAAAAAGAAGGAAAAAATTGCGACGATTGCGAAACACATGGGTATAAACCCTATTGATGGCAAAATTCATCAAACCTGCTTATCTTTTTGCGATTTAATTGTGATTAAACTCAAAAAAATTGGCCATAAGTCGGAAAAATGGTGCAAATCATGGTTCAACAATATCTATTCAAAATCACAAGTTTTTTGGGGAAAAATTGTTATTTCAAATGTTTTGTGACTAATTGTGTTTTTTGCGATTTATTTCCGATATTTGCTTCTATGGATACAAGTGTTATTAGACTTGCTAACAAATTGGTGAGTTTGAGGAATCTTGGGCAGGCTTGCCCTCTTGTTTTTTAGACTAGGTGAAAGTGGTTTTAGGTGGACTAGCAAGTCCCACTAGAGACACTTGTACGACCCAAAAAACAATTAAAAATTGTGAAAGAAATGAAAGAAAACCCTTAAAACTGGTGTAAATTTTAGACCTAAAACACGTGGCATAAAAACATAAAGCACACACACTAACAAACACATGAATCAAAACAAAAAGCACACAAGTGATTGGAGCAGCATCACTTAAAGAACAACAAATTGCATTTGATGAATTTGCAACAGCCCACAACGAGTTTGGTTTGGCCCATAGTGCATTAGGAGGCAGCAAATTTGAAGAGTATTGCCTTTCTTTTCCATTTACTAACTCATTTTTTTTTCTCTTTTTTCTGTTTTAAGTTCGTATTACAAAACAAGATTATAAGAGAGGGAAAATACTAATAGAGAGAACTCACCCTCTTCATCTTCCCCCTTTGTTTCTTTTTGGTTTTGTTTTGTAATACATTCTTTTCCCCATCTGTCTATGATAATTAATTTACAAACATAAAAAATATCCCATATTTTTTGTTGCAACACATGCGAATCATCATAATGATGACTCAAATAAGAAAGGACCCATGTTGTGAACATGCCACTCCATGAGCTAAGAAAGAGAATTGGTTTGCAATTATTGCAAAACCAAACTTAGTCAAGGAGGCACTAATCGCCTAAAATTTCACTTTGGTTGTATACTTGGTTGATACGTTCTTTATGCACTTTGCGTAAAGTGGTGTAAGGGACACAAACTTACTTAGAGACCTTTAAGGAAAAAAAGGATGTTAGAAAGGGACAAAGAGAATAGATGATAATCATGGCTATGTAGACACCATTACTTTCAAAAGTCCTTCGTTACTTTGAGTTTGAGTAATAGTGTTGGCCTTAGGGTTCACGAACCAGAATTTGATTCATATACTGTACCACACACGTATCTAGGTTCCCAACCATTGCTTGAGGTTATGGGTTAGAATAGAGACTAGAATGCACCCTTTCCATAAATTTGTCTTGCAACGACCCTTAAGTTCACTCCTTTAATTTTCTTAATGGGCTGGAGGAAAAAAGTCTCTATAAAAGAGGCTTATTGTTTTTGAAAATCAGAAATAACAAGTAAATAATTTTTAATGTTGGCATTTTTTTATTAAATTTTGTCAATTTTTGATAGTGCATTATGGATCTTACAAATTGACATTTCAAAGAGGGCATTTATGTTGTCAAAGTGGAGGCACTGAGTATGGTGGCATTTTGACTTGAATATCATTTACTATTTTGGAAATGTAGTTAGATTATGGTGTGCTTGGATTTGGGCCCTCCTTTGTGCCATAAAATGAGGTGTTAAGTTGTTAGAAGGGTCTCCTTTTTTGTTGTTATATTTCTACATTAGTGTTCTATAGCTGATTTGAGGACAAAATCACTTGAATCTTGAAACTAAAGGACGAAACCCCCTTGGCTCCTTTTGGTAGTCTCATCTGAGGGTTGCAATTGTGCTGAAGATATTTTGTTTCTTCATTCTTGATGAGTGTTTGGTGGTTTGTCGAAATTGTATAGAGTACATAGTCCAAAACGTGCACAACACATGTTTTAAAGAGGGAAGAAAGAGTGGTGTCAAAAACTTATCTATGGAGGAGCTAGACAAATTATTTGGAGAATATCAAGTAAATACATGGCATGCATTTGGAGTTAGTGGCAAAAGGTGTGCAAAGAAGAAGTCAAGGAAATAATCAAGGTGATAGTAGAAAGGAATTGAAGCATAAAGTAAACAAATTAACAACAACCATATTTGATGGCACAAACAAGATCTTTGCTAGGGCTTGGTTGTAGAATTTGTAGACATATTTTACACTTAGCCCTATGATGGAAGAAGATGCGATTTAGTTTATTACCTTGCACTTGGAAAATGTAGCATATGATTGGGAGCATCATGGTCTCATCACATAAGGGCATGACATTATGTAGACTTTTGAAGATTTCAGCCCAAGGTTGATGGATAGATTCAAGTAGAAGGATGAGGAAGAGTATTTTAGAGAGCTAGCTAGAGTGAATCAACAAACCTTAGTGGATGTGTATTTGGTAGAGTTCCAAAGAGTTGTAATCATTGTACCAAATATTTCAAGAAGAGGATTATTTTCCTCTTTGTGGAGGGCTAATTTGAGCCTCATAAGGGGCCAGTTAAGGCCTTTGCACTATTTTCATTGCAAGAAGCTATCAGGGGAGCTTTGATACTTGAGCCATCTATATTAAGGAATAAGTTTACATCATAGTCAAAATTGCTCACTACTGGATTGTAGAAGAGAAACTTCCAAAGGGTGGATTAAGTTCATAGTAGTGAAAGACTATACAACAACAATTTACAACAAAGAAGATGGATGGCATTACTAGAAATGAGCTTAGGAGAAAGAAGCTATATTTCACTTGTAGAGAGCCATGGGAACTTGACCACAAATGCCTTGGCAAGGGCCAAGTACATGACATAGAGGTGGTGTTTGATGAAGAGAATGAGCTCAAAGAACTAGTGCCATAGCTAGCCATAAAGGAGCAAACCATAGAAGATAGTAGTAGCACAAAAGATAGTAGTGACACTTCTATAACGAGCACCATGGTACCACTCGTTTAGAGTTCATGGGGAATTTTTTGGGCAATGGATTATCGTATTGATAGTTAGGAGGGCCACCCACAATTTCATTAATGAGAGTTTGGTGATTATGAGGGGATTGAAAGTGGAGGATTTTTTAGGGTTCAATATTATTGTTATAGACAACTTCACAATCCCTTGTACAAAGATCATGCAACAACTCAAACTAACCCTTTGTGACAATGAGGTATGTGATGCTTTTTATATTGTGGGGTTAGGGGAAACAAATATCGTTTTGGGAGTGCAATGGTTGCATTCTCTTGGGGAATTCTCTCAAAACTATGGATCGATGGAGTTGAAGTTCAACTCTTAAGGAAAAGATGCGACTCTTAGAGGAATGCATAGGGGGTCATCACAAATAATTACAACTAAAAGTTTGGAAAGAATTCTACAAGGAACAGGTTGCATGGGCAACAAGTTGGTTGGTGATGGAGAGCATGCATATTATTTCATCTTCTAGTAAGCAACATAATTATCATTTTGATAGTCAAACTCTTTTGGATAAGAACATTATGGTGTTTAGCAATAAGCCTCCAAGATTGCCACTAGATAGAGAATTCCTACATATCATAGAGTTAGAATTGGGCTCTCAACTTGTTATGCTCACTCTTTATCATCACCCAAGGACATATAAAGAGGAGATAGAGAAGGATATTAAGGAATTGCTTAAAGTGGGCCACATTAGACCCAACTGTAGCCCCCTTGTCTCATTAGTGGCCCTTGTAAATAAATGATGGCACCATAAGAATGTGCATAGATTATAGAGTCTTCAACAAGAGGACAATAAAAAATAGATAACCTGTTCTTAAGATTGGTGAGCTAATTGATGAGTTGCATGCAGTTGTTTATGATCAAAGATTGAATTGAGATTGGGCTACAATCCTTGCCACAAGGAGGATTTGCAGAAAATGGCTTTCAAATGTCATTATGGACTCTTTGAGTTTTTGGTCATGTCATTCGATTTGACCAAATGCACCACACAAACATAGTTGAGGGGATACTTTAGTTGATACAGCTACTATTGAAGGTTCGTTAAGGGGTTTTCATAGCTAGTAACATTGTCGATCAACATGACAAAGAAATGAGTTTTTGCATGGAGAGATACATCACTAGAAGCTTTTGATAATCTTAAGGAGATAATCAATTCATGCTTTGTATTTGTCATATCAAACTTCTCACAACCCTTTGTTGTAGAATGTAATTCTTTAGGAGAGGGAGTTGGAGCTGTTCTAATGCAAAAGGGGCACTGCATAACATTTGAGATTGGAAAATTGAAAGATTTAGAAAGGGGATATTTTGTTTACGACAAGGAAATGCTTGCCATTATGCATGCTTTTAACAAAGTTTATACAATATTTGGTTTATGGTAGATTTGTGGTTAATACCACAACGGCTTTAAGTTCTTTTTGAGTTAGCAAGATCTAAATTGCACAAAGTTGCATGGACATGGATATGGATACGGTATCAGATACAGATATGACCATTTTTGGAGACCCCTAATATGGATACAACATTCATAAAAAACAGATACATATATTTAACACAATTTTTGAATTTATTAGAGGAGATTTTCATTACTTCAAAAGCAATATAGACACATAATTGTGTTGGAAAAAATGCAAAAAAATGGGTTGCTGAAATAAAAAAACGTTTCATTTGTCTTCCATTTAGTGTAGGTTTTGTTTAAAAAAAATTGCATGAATGAAGTTTTTTTAAATTTAGGAAGATTCATGTCAGATTTTAAAAAAATCAAATCACATAATATAAGGCGTGGTTGGAAAATAATTTTTTTGCGGCACATGGGGGTATGGTATCTGACGCATATTGGCGTTGTATTGGATACGTGTACGGTGGTGCACTCACCTGAGGATTGGCGTGGGTGTATCCGACTACTTTGAAATTGCAGGTAGCAAAAATGGGCAAGCAAGCTCTAAGCTTATCATTTTGATATCAAATATATGAAGGGAACAAAAAATATTTTGCTGATGCCCTTTCTAGAATGCTTCCTCTTTGTACTATTTTTGCCATTTTTTGTGATTGAAGATTCTTATCATGGTCAAATATGCTAAGAACACAATTGCTACTAACATCTTAGAGGGGAATGTGAAAGATGACAAGTATGAATGGTACCATGTTGTAAAAGAACAAAATCTTTTTATTACCTAAACCTAGGATGAAGGAGGAGATTTTGAAAGCATTGCAAGATGCACCCATGGCTGGTCACCCTATATTCTATGACATACAAGCAGATTAGGGAAAGGTTCTCATTTGATGGCTGTAAAGATGATGCAATTTGATACGTCAAGGAGTGCACAACTTGTCAAAAAAACAAGAGAGAACATGTTTTTCTTGCAAAATTATTTCCATCATTACCTACACCCAATTAGAAGTGGGAGAGCATATCCATGGACTTCATCATAGATCTTCCAAAGGTAAATGGAAGGGATTGCATTTATGTGCTTGAGGATAAATTAACCAAGTATGCACACTTCTTTGACATTCTTGCAGATTTCAGAGCACTCCAAGTAGCTTATTTATCTTTGAGACAAGTGTTAGGTTACATGGCTTGTCTAAAAACATTGTCAATGACAAGGATAATGGATTCCTTAGCTCCATTTGGCAAGAGTTGTTTCATTTGATTGTTCTTAAGTTCTTCACTCCTAATACAAGTTATCACCTTTAGATAGATGGTCAAACAAAAATACAAAATACGTGGGTTTAAGGATATTTGAGAAAATACGTCATAAATCAGCAAGTAGCATGGGTTAAATGTTTGAACCTTGGAGAGTATTGCTACAACACCACCCATCATATCCCATCGAGATAGCTTCATTTATGCATTGTATGGATATGGCACATTGACATGACACATTGACTTTCATTTATTTGGTGTATATTGATTGTAGGGTACCAACAACTAGTGACCTAGTGGAGCATAGTTGAGACATTTTAAGGTCACTTAAGAATCATTTGTAGCAGGCCCTAAATCAATAGAAGCTCTACACAGATCAACACAGTATTGAGAGACCATTCAAGGTTGAAGATATTATTTTATCCCCTTGCAAACTTATAGGCAGACCTACATCAAGCGAGGAGGGGCTAAAATGCTCAAACCCTGATTCTATAAACCATACAAAGTTTTGAGGATAGTGGGTGAAGTGGCCTATGAGCTGGAGTTGCCATTAGGATTCACAATGTTTTTTATGTATCTTACCTCAAAAGGGCATTGGGCCAGCATATTGCACCATTAGTTGATCTACCACACTTGGATGATGAGGGGAAACTTATATTAGTGCTGGTTGCGATCATTGACATATGGGAGAAGAATCTAAGGGATAGAGATATATGAACATCTGACACTGCATTGTTTATGGGCAAGTAAACCTAGGAAGGTGTTGGTATCCATACATGTAGCTCCACTTATTCCAAGGACTTGTGCTAGCACCTAAGACTAGGGGTATGTCATCAAAGGTAGAAACAAGATTTATGATTAGATTGCAACATGAAAGGACTAATTGATAAGGTTGGATATCTCCTTGTTTAGACTTTGCTAAACCAAGGGGGATGTTCCTTGATGTGCTCTAAAAAAAAAACAAAGATGAAATGAACCTTGAGGCAAACCATATCGCAAAACACACGAAACTCTTATAGATCTATCACTAAGTACTAGTTTGTTGGTTTACCTTGGACTGAGGGTATAACACCTCTATGATTAGATGCAATAAGCATGTGGAGACTAATATGTACTTTTCTTAACCCCTTAAGGTTTATGATACATTATCTCACCACACATGGATGTGATGGTGACAACACATTCCATTGTGAATGATCTCGACCAAGCTCGTAGTTACTTTATGGCAGGAGGGTCGTGAAATCAAAGCAATGCAATAGGTCAATTAACTCCAAGCTGACTAATTGGTCGTTGGTTTTTGATGTTCCTATCAAATGTGGTAGGGTCGTGGCTTATTGAAATGGGTTATAGATGGTTGCTTTCATCTAGTAGGTCAACAAAGTCAAATTTTCGTCAAAGGACAACACTTAGATAAACCACTCTATGACACATTAAAGAAGATGTTATGGAGGGCTATGTTTGGAAAATTCACACATAAACTGGGCTCTACTTGCAAATATAAAAACCACATGATATTGCATGTTAACCATATGAACATATCTTACACATCCTTCAATAGATTCATCCACTTTCTATGTCACTTTGAAAAAGATTCCTTCTGAAAATGTTCACAATGAGTTTTATGGTCTTTGCGAAGACAAACCTATCAAAAGCAACATTCAAATCAGCAAATGTGATTAAGTCAGTTTGCCAAACCATCAAAAGCATACAAACATTCATGGAGACCTTCAAATGATCAAAGTTTTCACGTAACTACAAAAATAATGTCACATTGATACAATGAGAACTAGACTAATGCATTGAACATTGTTTAGCACAATTACAAGATACAAGGCAAACTTTGCACTTTTCTTTCTCCCTTTGTTTTGCAAAAATATGCCAACCAAAAATCCAACAATCCAATCTCCAACCCTTTTTTCCATCTCCAACTTGCCAATATATAGCTTTCTAAATTCAAACATCGTAGAGAGAATTCAAATTTATGTCATCTAATTGCCAATGGGACATATACAATGCCTTGCTAGGAGGTTGCATAGGATCACGCGAGATCAGCTCAAAGGTGACCTTGGGACTTGGCATGATGAATATGAACCACTAGAGCATCCAACAAAGAAAGAGAAACCACCAACACCAAAAACTGCTTCAGGCCATTAGTTGATTGATCAACATTAAACACACCATCATGTTGGAAGAAGAAGATTTTGAAGTAATTAAGGTTGCTATGACACACACAAGACTCAAAAAGAAGACCTGATCCATATCTTGCAAGAATATGCCAACTCTAGAGAGATATTAGGGACAAACCATTAATGACGAAGAGACAATCAACAAGGACAGCTATAGGCCTCTAAACATTTGAAAATAGCCCCAAAACTTTGAAGCATGGATTGTGGCAAGTGGGGATGAATAATAGACAATGCGGTAGGTAAATATTGCAAACCCCATTTGAAATTTGGCCGTCCACATTGAAGCAAGGAATATCGAACGATATACAATCATGGGAAAGAAATCAACAACCTTGGAAGAATTAAATGACAAGAACCATGAAGTCACCATTGTCACACCACTATAGGAAAGCTACAAATCTGTTGCAAATGCATTAAACACTTTGACAATTGTTGCGGTAAGGATAAGAGCAACCATAAACCATATTTATCGCTAACCTTTGATAACATCACCACCCATTGATGATGGGCCATTGCAGGTAAGGATTGCACCACAAGAATAAATAAAACCATCACTAGACGAACCAAGAAAACTTCAGAAACAATAAAGTGGAGCAATGGCCAAGAGAGATTGATTACCATGCATAAGAACAATTACCACAAAGTGAGAAACTAGATTAGCAAGTAAAATATTAGCCCTTGTAGCAATAATAATACCATGAAAAGACCACAAGATGACAACTAACAGACAAAAACAGGTCACAGTAGGGCAATGGGAGGCAATGCAGTATGAAACAACGCATTGCAAAGCTAAGGTAGAGGTAGAAGACCACAGAACACCACATGTGACATTGCATTTGAAAAATTACATGAGCAAAGCTTGCAGCAGTCAACAAAGCAAAAAATAAGGCCAGTTAGATACATTTGGGTCAACATGAAGATAACACAATAAGTAAAGCACTAGAATTAGTCAAGAATTTGGACGCAAGCCAATAGAAGGGTGCACTTGTAATGTTGCTTTCCATTAATTCATCTTGCATCGTCCCATAAGCCAATTGCTTTCATTTTCTTGATGACTGTAGGAAAATGTCTCTTTGAAAGGGGATTATAGTTTGGGAAAATTAGCAATAACATATACATAATATTTAATGGCATTTTCTCTTGAATTTTGTCAATTTTTGTTGGTGCATTATGGGAGTTACAAATTGACTTTTCAAAGAGGGCAGTTATACTGCTAGAGTGGGGGGAGGGAGGGGCTGAGTTATGGTGAGATTTTGACTTGAATAGCATTTCCTAGTTTTGGAATGCAATCAGATTATGGGTGTGCTGGGATTTGGGCCCTCCTTCATACCATAAAATGAAGCATTTGGCTGTTAGAAGGGTCTTCCTTTGTGCTATTATATTTCTGCTTTAATGTTTTGTAGCTGATTTGAGGATGAAATCCCTTGCATCTTGAAACCAAACGATGAAACCTTTTTGGCCCTCTTTGTCAGTCTCATCTAGGGGCCACCATTGTAAAGGATATTATAAAGACAAACATGAAGTGTTGAGATGAAATGGTATCTTACAATAGTGTGAGATGTGCTAGAAGAAGGATTGCAACATTATCTTTTATGGTTGGACAAATAAGATGTTTAGGATGTTAGGTTTCCTTGTTTCTTCCTTAGGTGGAATGATTTTCCTAAAATTCATTGATGCTTTAGGGAAGATGAAAAATATAGAATTCCTATGTGAGATTCTAGTGGAAGTTGTAACTAAGTTGGGTGAGTCCAATTTTAAGCAAGTAATTACAAACAATGCAACAAATAATGTTGTAGGGGGACTTCTCATGAGAGGCACCTATCTCTTATTTGGACTCCCCTTCTCACTCATTGCCTTGACCTTATATTGGTGTTTCTTGGGTCAAACGTTTTTAGAACATGGTCACTATATATATATATATACATATATATATGTATATGTATGTATGTATATGTCATATATATTATGTTGGAATAAGGATCCAAGCATATATAGTGACCATGATATAAAACAAGTTTGACCCAAGAAATGCCAATATATATAAGTATACATATACATATATATGCTTGGGTCCTTGCTTGAGTGCAACCACATGGTGATCAAGTTTGTCACATTGTAGTATTTGCTTGAATTGAAGGTTTGCATTGAAATATATTTGTTAGTGAGGAGTGGTCCTAGTCTTCGAACTTGAGGATTGATGCAAGAGTTGATGTTGTGGATTGGGTCTTTGATGAGCAACACTTTGGCTTTTGGTTTTGGAGATTGTAGATATAAGTTTTATGTTTTTTGTTTCCCTTTTACTTTATTATTTTTCTTTATTGTTTTTATTTGCCTATTTTATTTTTTGAAGCTTACGACTTATTTATGTTATTTTTAAATAGGATATATGGCATTTAGTTTACCTCTTTTATGAGTTGAAGTCCACAATGGGCTATGAGGACATGGATAAGGCTAAGGTCAAGGGGGCCATTAGAGACTTCTATGGTATGGTTGACGTAAGTAATATCCCATAGGGGAAATTGTCAATTGGCAATGGCACCTATAACTTCTTAAACTATTTAAATGCTATATGTTATTACTCAAATCCAAATTTTAATTTATGTTGGATTTCGAGACACAAAGGAGGTTTTCTAGATGATCACCGAGAATGATTGTCTCCAAAACCAAGAACTTAAGACATGCACAAGAGGACCTTTTTGCATGTGACATATGCAAGGCAACTTGGAAGATATTGCAGGCCTGTAAAAGTCGCTTAAGGTTAGGTGCTAACATACCAAATCTTTATAGCATCACCATACGTGACTCTTGAATCAACCATGGAATGCTTAAGTATGCTACCATAATTGAATTATTTTTGAGAAGTGCATTACATTGATGGTGCAAACTGCAAAGGTTGAACAACCTTGTCTATGTTCATTGCAACCTTTGCTTCCGGGTACAAGCAAATCTTGGGATCAGATTTCCACTTCATTAGAGGAGGTTGATCTGCTAATAGATTGGATAACCAAGGATGGGGATCTTGTGTTTACTAATGATTGCGTTGTGTCAGTGATCTGGTTGAGCTTGAGGCAGAGGTAATAGCAATGGGTCAGGATGAGAGAGCACAAGAAAATCTCTTGAATTTTGCTAACACAAACCTTGAAGACCTGTTTCCCATGCATTAGAGGTGTTGGTTCACTTATAGATTGGATGGCTGAGGATGGGGATCTTGTGTTTAATAACGATGATCACGGGTGGGTTGTTCAGCCTGAACACGATGCAGAGGTATTAGCAACAGCAAAGGAGGAGAGAGCATGAGGGAATTCCTACAACAACATCAAGGCCCTAACCAAGACACAAACACAGAAGCCATTGTAGAACTAGTGATGCTGGACTGAGTGATGTAGGCTCCTTTCAACTGCAGTTCACAACTCATGCTGTGTTTTTATTTTTGTTGCCATGAATGTCCTTATCTCTGATATTCATATATATTAAAAAAATCTTCTTTCTTTCAGTTCAAATCTGCTTTTGTACTCATTTGATGTATGTTTGTGTATTTTAGCAAAGTGGCATGCAATTGATAAGTTTTTTTCAAATCTTTAAAGTTGATTTATAGAAGAACACATACAAGAATGCGTCCTTTATTAAACAATCTCTCTACACCATGCTTTATTTTCAGATAGCCGAGTCTGTGTTAGATTTTTGTGTCAAGTCCAAGTCTGAGTCTAAATTCAGCTTGCCGAGTCCCTGCATTTTTTAACCTTTTTCTGCATCTGAATCCTTATGTTCAGTGACACCTTTGTATTCTGTTCATAGCTTAATCTATCCCTGAGGACTGCAATTGCTGTTGTTAAGAATTGAGATACTTGATCTTAGCTTGTGCCTGATTAAGTTACTTATCTGTCCATTCAATTATCGATAGTCTTCTACACTGAATCTCTCAGCTGTATGTCTGCAGGTTTATGACCATCCATAATATTGTAAGTCTTTTAATATGGCTGAGGGCTGTGCATGCTGAGAAGTGTTTTTCTCCAGTATACAAACTGATAGTTTTTTGGGATGTGGTTCATCATCCTGTTTTGAATGCAATTATGTGAGGGGATTAATGTTTCAAGTCAATGTTTTAGTTGACATGTCCTGCATTCAGTTTCGTGATACACTAACACATAAGCTTCTAGAGATGGTTCCATTTACAGGTATGAATGTAATGGTGCATTAATTTGGTAAATTTACTTATATGTGTGAGGACTCTTATCAGCATATTACTTCTACATATATGAAAATCTTTTTTCTGCCACCATGCTTCTTCATAAAGGTTTTGTTAGAGTTTTGTTATTGCTGTACAATCCATGTTATGTTTCTATGTTCTGGAGCATTAGTATATTCTATAGTTTTGAGCGACTCTTTAGAAGGTATTGTTTGGTAACTTATCTCTCTCTCTCTCTCTCTTGTTGATTATGATATGATATAAATGAAGTAATTTATTATATAATGCCTGTTTATATGAACTGATCTGCATTTGTTAAGCAGATTGGACCTGATCAAATAGAGGCATTATATCAATATGCCAAGTTCCAGTTTGAGTGTGGTAACTACTCGGGGGCAGCTGATTACCTATATCAATATCGTGCCCTTTGTACAAACAGTGACAGGAGTTTAAGTGCTTTGTGGGGGAAGCTTGCAGCAGAGATTCTGATGCAAAATTGGGATGTTGCCCTTGAGGAACTTAATCGCCTGAAAGAAATCATTGATTCTAAGGTTTTGTTTACTATCGCTGTCTATTTCTGTATGCTTGTTTTGTACATGGTTCTTTGCTCTTTCTGATTTTGTGTTTGGGAATCACAGAACTTTGCGTCACCTCTCAACCAACTGCAAAGTCGGACATGGTTGATGCATTGGAGTCTTTTTATATTCTTCAATCACGAGAATGGAAGAAATGGCATTATTGACCTCTTTTTCCAAGAAAGGTAGGCTGTATTCTTAATTTATTTCTCAGGATTTTAGTTACTATTTGTACTGAAATGAAATTTCTTTCCCTTAAAATGCTTGGCAGTGGTTTCAAAACAATTGTGTTATGCAACTTTTTATCATATAGGGAAGATGTTCATATAATCACTCTGGAGAAGGATCTGATCAGAGGGGTTTATTTTCTTAATCAACAAAGCATGATTAAGGGTTGGATCAAAGGGGGATTTATTTTCAGAACTTTTTATGAATTTTGAATGTTTATGATGCACTTTTTTTTTTTTTTTTTAAAAGTTAATTGCTTGATCTAGTTTTCTTTTGTGTTTTAGTCTGACATGAAATGGTTAATGTGATTCCCATGGGTAAGTAATTATTGAAATATGCACTGTACATTAGTATTTTTAGACATGTTCTGTTGATTTCTTGCATTTCATATTTTTTTTGTGTATCATAGCAAATGAATATGGGGCCAGGGACACTTTTTTTAATGATTTATTATTGTTTCTCTTGATTTATGGAAAAAATTTCTTTTAAGATGGAAACAAGGTAATCACGATAAACAGCCCTAGAGTTCCAATTCAAATCTTCATCCCAAATGGAGTTCCAATATCTGTCCATTATGGTGCCACGTCAGATGAACTATGACATGTTTACAAAATTTCCCCTGAGATATTCAGCAGTTCCTTCAGGCAAGCCGATACTTATAGTTATTCTCTAATACAACCAAATTTTACAAAGTAATAAACCAAACAGCAAGTATGACAAAAATACATGCCAATTAGCCAATGCAGGAAACTGTTTTATACCAAGAACTCTAATCTGTTCCAGGAGTGACAGAGTATAGAACTAATATGGATATGGAAACAAACACACATAGCTAAGTTTAAAAAGATTTAGACCAAGGCATCCAGAGAGAGTCAAGTGCTTGGATGCTTCAATTAACTGACAAATCCTGGTGGTATTTCAGAGAAAGGTGTTAATCCGTTATACATATTCCTCTGTATGGCAAATACTTTTGACCTTTCCCCAGACAGGTGTGCAAAACCAAATGGAATCACTAATTAGTTGTATTTTTTTTTTCCTGGAATCATTACCTTGTGAAAAGACATTTATCTCAATGAAGGCTCAAAGGACACTTGTTAGAGTTTTCTTCTCATTGTTAAAGGAGCTTATAAACAGTACTAGGATGTAAACCAACATTATTGTTCAGTGTCATAGAACAGTATGCCTAGATGGACTTTGGTGGTGTCTATCATGATGGAGTTGACTGCATCATTCCTGCTCCTTCTCTCACGAAGATATTCAACTGTTGTTTGAGAGGATTGGACAGACTCAATGTCTTCAATAAAAGCCAGTGATAAAGGGGTTCTACTACTAGCTACAAAAAACTAGAGCCGGAGTCAGTTTCTATAATATCCATGAGCTTGCATTCCCTTGTTTCCAATAAACCAAGCTTTATACATAAATAAAGAAGGATTTACCAGCTCCTCAGTCCATAGGACGCAAACCTATACTTCACAGTACTGTGTTAATGAATTGGGAGCTCAACTTGTAGGTTTGGGGGGGAATTGAAAACGGGTTTTCATTGGGGAACTCTCCATCTTTACCATTTAGTCTATGTGCCTAGGTTGATTACTTCTGAAAAAACATACTCCCCATGTGATTACTACATACTCCCTTAATGCCAGCAACTTAAGGACTACTCCTGAATATCTTGGCCAAATTAACTTTGAAATTGTGCCTGCAGGAGGGATTCAAACCTCCTCCTTATCTCCCCAATTCCCAGACCAATAATTGAGGGTATGCTGATTCTACTCTTACAAAGGATTTGACATTTATTAGATTTATCTTAGTATTTCTTGATCTAATTTCAGGTGTATTTTCTTGTCTCTAGGTATTTGAATGCTATCCAGACAAATGGACACCATCTCCTTCGATATGTTGCTACTGCAGTGATTGTCAATAAAAGGAGGAGGAACATGCTAAAGGAGCTGGTTAAAGTTATTCAACAAGAGCAATATGCATATAAAGATCCCATCACAGAATTTATGGAATGCTTGTATATAAACTATGATTTTGAAGGTGCCCAGAAAAAATTGATTGAATGTGAAGAAGTAAGTCTGCATTATATCCTTGATTCCTGTCACATGGCACAGCTAAATTCATCAAAAGTCATATCTAGTAATCTAAATCAAAGTTCAGTTCAGTTTTTGCCTGCTTGGTGCAGCAAAACAATTTAATGATTTATCTAATTGTATAATGCACCTGACTGTTGTGAAGTATTCCTAATTCTTTGTGCTAATTAGCAATGAGACTAGTTTTAAACATATCATACTCACTCTGTGTGCAATGCTGTTGATTCTATTTTAAATAAGGCACAAGGTTAAAAATGTAAGCATAAGATATAAATTTTAGTCTGTCAAGGATAAATGAGTTTTTTGTCTTTATAAATCTATTTGACACTGATATAGGAACATATGGCAGGTGATATTGAATGATCCCTTCCTTGGTAAGCAAGTACAGGAGGGAAATTTTGTCACAGTGCCTCTGAGGGATGAGTTCATGGAAAATGCTCGCCTTTTCATTTTTGAGACATACTGTCGTATTCATCAATGTATTGACATACGGTAAGAATGTAGAAAGTTTGCAATGTATTCATGCAACCACAAAAATATCTATCTGCTTTTTTAATCTGTATTCTGGTTTATATTTTCTTGTTCTCTTATTGCTTTATTTCCTGTATCTGTTAGACATCATTATTTAGTGTTCAAAGAGTATTAGGTTAGAGTATATTCAACTGTACAAAGAACTGCCCCATGGCATAGGGATAGTCCATAACTGGATACTGAATCATTGACTTGGCTGTGAATTTTGAGACTAAGGTCTTAATGCCCAATTAAACAGGTCTCTGATATTTTTCAAAACTGTATCAACTTAATCCTTTTTTTCAAATAAAATAAAACAAGGTAATTAAAGCAAAAATATTGGCCTAGCTGAAATTACTCAAGAGTTAAGAAATCAGATCAGTTTTGTTACACTCTGAATTGGATATCCTTTCCCCAGCTTAACAAGTTTCTCCATCCTTACCATTATTTGTACAATCATATATACATATATCAATTTTCCCTCAACCAAATGTCAATTAAAAGGATTTGACCTTGGGCATGTTTGCTTTGCCCTCAATTCTCGTGGCTTGACAGTCTGTCATTTGACTTTTTTGCTGCTTAAGGTGGTTTCATATCTTACACAACATAAAAATATAATGCTCAATTCATTGCAAAGCATTTTGAGAGTTTGAGAGACTGAGCAGGAAACTCACCAGGTTTCAGGCAGAAAATTGGGCAAAACTTTTTTGTATGTGGCATATGTTCAGCGCATGAGTCTTGTGTGAGTCATATGGTCAGCCATCCAACTTGGTAGTCTGCATGATTCCGTGCGAGTTTTCCAATTAACTCTGAACCAAGCTTTTCCTTGGCCAGGTTTCACATCTTTTAAACTCTGCCAACAGATTGAACTATAAATAATATTCAAGCTTCAGGATGCCCATTTTTCAAACTTCTTTAATAGGCAGAAACTAGTTTTCCTCGCACTTTATGCTTTTCTATCTATCGCTATAAATCCCTGCTTCAAAATCTTGTGGTTTGACTTGTTCGTACTGATATTGTGTATAGCTGTGTTAAAAAGGAATGGGGCTCAACAGAATTGATCATCTCTTAAATTTTTTTCATTAATGTATAGCAAATGATGGGTTGCAACTTGCTATACAAATAATATAAATATGTTCAACATGAAAATTATAATCAGCAAGAGTGGCAATTGGCCATCTCTCAGCCCTGTCCTTTGCAGTGTGGAATTGGTGAGAGTGGGAAACTAACATCTCCCAGCTCCTACACCATCAATGTACAGCATATTCAGTTTAAACTTGACACCTTGATGAATCATTTGCCATTTTAGTATGTAGTTTTATCTGCAGCGTAAATTTTTGAGATTGGTTTCTGGATTTGACTGCATAGAATTTTTTTTTTCTGAGATTAGAGCCTTATTAACGGGCTGGTCAATCAATGTAGAAGCCATTGCTCATATATCAGCTATGTTCCAACAAGTTTCCAAGGTGGGGATGACAGGGGGTGGGGAATGCATTTTTAGGATGGATTTTTTGGGTGGCCATTCTTTAAGGGATGACTATTAGATTTAAAAAAAAAAAAAAAAATAATGTAAATTTTGAAATATTCATATGATAAGATTGAAGGCATTCATCATATACATCATAGAACCTTAATACACAACATTAGAGTTGAGTTGAGATTTCACGGGTTGACAAACAAATTAACAAAATTTAATTGCTTTTATTGTCAACGTGCATCAAGTTATATTTGTTTATGCATCAAGTTAAGTAGGACAAAGCAGAGTTCTCCACAACAGCTTTTGCCTCAAGTTTCCTTGATCGGTGAAAACTTAAAAACACCATTTTTCAAATAAGCCTCTTTTTTGGCTGCCACTGTTGTCACTCTTTGCTTTAAGAGGGTAGTCTTCTCTTATGGGTCTTGAATTGCTATCCCCTGTTGAGCTTGTTGATGTTATCTCCATTAATATACATCAAATATTCTTTTATCCATATTTCAAACAGGGAAAAGCTCCTCTATGGATGCGGGTTTGGGAATTGTGGACACAAACCCCCAGCCCCCCAACCCCCCACATGTATATATTTTCAATCTGTCATGGTATGTGTAAATATTTTTCCAAATCTTATTGGTTTCTTATAGAGTAAAATTTGTTCATTGTCAGAATGCTTGCAGACAAGCTTAACATGAGCTATGAAGAGGCAGAACGATGGATTGTAAACCTTGTAAAGAACGCAAAGCTAGATGCCAAGATTGACTCAACATCAGGGACTGTTGTCATGGGAACAAACCACACAAGCATGTGAGTGGGCATACTGACCTCTTAATCGAGATCTTGTACTTGCTTTGGTTGCTGAATATTTCTGAATAGGACAATGTGTAATTGGATGCACTTGATTCATCTCCAATGTCTTATGTAGGTACGAGCAAATTATAGAGAACACGAAACAATTGTCGATGCGGACCTATGTCCTAGCAAACAATGTTGCTTCAGCGGCTATACCTACTGCTCAAGCCTCTTCCATGCGGGTAGGAAATTGAAGTTCCCAAGGTTCACTTTGGGGAGTTTAAAATATTGTAGGATGAGTCATTCTTTCAGTTATCTAAACTGATTGAATTCAATGAATTTGAGTTTCGGCCTGTATTGTCATTTGCACTTCAGATTTCAACCAAAATTTTGCTGAACCAATAATTTTCCGGTTGATTCAATTTTTTCCGTCAGTTCGTCAGCTCCTTTCCTAGATTCAGAGTTTTATCATGATTTTTTCTGGTCGTTTCAAAAAGGTTTTCTTTGGTATGAATTGACAAATTTTCCTTCTATAACTGCATTTAATTTGTCTTTATCTCTGACATCGGTCGCTCTGTGCTACTGTTAGAAATGTCATTTCTCTGTAACAATTCTCATTTTAAAGATGAGTTGTTCAATACATTGAAATGTATACTATTTTGATCAAGACAAATGTTAGCATAATAACCTTGAATGATTTCACAACACGGATCTATAATAATTATTCCCATTGATTTACAGAGTTAGAAATTGGTCCTACTTGCCTAGACACTTGGGTTTATTCAATCTTGATCACATTACATTGAGAGGCGTAAAATAGTAGCAGCAAATGGTGGAATGTAATGGAGTGAAGATGCCCATAATAATTATTAGAGTGGGCATATCTTTTTTAAGTATAAGATATCAAAATTTCAAAATATATATTAATACAGACAAATGAAATTATTAAAAAATTACATGTAAGTGTAATATTTATAACTCTTTCAAATTTGTTTTCTATCTAAAATGATGATGGTGATTTTTACTTAAGTAGAGTCAAAAGTTGCATATAAATATAGAATATAAATTAGTTTTTTTCAAAATAAAAGTAAAACAAATGTGTTACTCAAAAATGGTTCTTGTGAAATGCATGCCAATAAAATAAAAGGATTCTAAAAATAACAATTCTCAAAATAAAGTTAGAATTATGTGTTCATGTATATGTAGTAAATAAAATAGATGTAAAGCAAAATGGAATAAATAAAATTGTGTTAATGTATATGTAGTAAATAAAATAGTTGTAAAGCAAAATGGAATAAATAAAGTTAGAATTATGTGTCCATGTATATGTAGTAAATAAAATAGTTTTAAAACAAAATGAAATAATATATAATTTAAAAAATATTTTTTGTTTATGTGTATTTGTAGTAGTTTAAATAGATATTAGAATCTGATTTTTACATAGAAAAATAAAAGAGTTCTCCAAAATTAAAGTTGAAATAATATTATATTTTGATTTATATATTTGTTATGAAATTTATTTGTTGTATTCTTTTTATTCCTTATATTTTTTATTTTTAAAATAAACTTATCTACTTATTAACATATGAAATGAATAATTTATTTCATTTTCATGTAGCTTTTTAAAAATTGTAAAAAAAATCAAATAAAAATAAAGTAGTTGGAAAACTAAATATTTTAATAATTAAAATTACATAATAAACTTTCAAAATAAATATGGAGTTCATAATTTATTAACATTGTAGATAGATTAGCATAGATAAAGATGAAATTCATGATCATATCTCATGTATTTAGAATATCTATGATCATATCTCGTATACAGGTCTAAATTTGACGACCACCCCTACCTGTCATTTTGTGATGGTTTGATCATTTAAATGCGTATCATTTGATGTTTTGTGAAAAATTTAAATTGTCAATTATTTTTTTAAATGTTTTTTTTATATAAATTTTTTTATATTAAATTATTTTATTTGAGTTAATTTATTTTATATTACAAATTGATTTTATTTTTCATATACATTTTAAATTCAATTATCTAAAAACACATTTAAATATCAATTTCAAACCTAAATAATTATATAAAATTAAAAAAAGTTTAATCCCCAAAATCATCTAATCTAAAAGCAAATTTAAATACCAATTTAAAACCTACCAAGACATAATTATATAAAATTAAAAATAATTTAATCCTTAAATTCATCTTTTTAAAATCATAAATTATTTGTAAAAACCAAATAAAATTTCAATATGCTCACCAATAAAACACAAATGTTGTATTATCTTGAAAAATATGGAAAGCTTGTCAATCACTTCTAAAACAAATGTTGTTTGCCAATCATCTATAAAACATATCTTGAAAAAAAAGGAGTAAAAATTCTTGGTATGCTGTTACTCATATGGATATCTTATATATAGTAAAAAAAAGGTAAAATTAGAAAATATTGATAATTAGTAATAAATGTAAAAATGTTAAGTTTATTGAAGAAGTTTTTAAATTCGTATAAAAAATAAATCTCGTTAAAATATTCAAAAAGTTAAAAAACAATTATATTCTATTTTTTTGAAAAGATTTTGAATTAATATATATTTTTATAATAAATATTATAAATCATATATATTAATATAAAACAATGATAACTATTAGTAAAAATGTCAAAATCTTAAATTTATTTTTAAAATATTTTAAAAATTAGAAATAACTATATTTCATCTTGAAAAAAATTCTATTTTGAACAAATTTTGAATTAATATATATATTTATAATAAATATTATAAATCAAATATATTAATATAAAGCAATGATAAGTGAAATTAGAAAGAATTATTCTATTTTGAAAAGATTCTAAATTAATTTATATTTTTATCATAAACATTATATATATAAAATATTTTTTTACAGTTTATTAATAATTTTAAGTGTCATATTTACGGTTATATAAAAATATAGCGAGTCAAATAATACAGTCTAATAAATTTTTAAGTTGTAATATACGGTCTAAAATGCAAAAAAAGTCATATAGACCATCAAATTCAGGCCTGCTCGTATTTAGAATATTTGTCTATTATATGATTTGTTGTCCTCATTAAATATTAATAAATTAGCCATAATACCTACTAGTGGCAAAGTATAGCTCAAAGTTCAGGGTTACGAGAATAAAGTTGTAAGTGCAAATGCTTAATACTAGTGGAGAAATTGAAAATTTAAATTTCAATAGCACTACAAATTCAAAATTAAAGAAGAAAAAAATCCGAGTCGAAATGAATAGCTAAGCTTAGTCCTATATTTTAGAGAATATAATGTAAAAGTTAATTAAAATGTCAAATCATTTGAGTAGGTGACTACAACAAGGCTAACCATTGCTCAGTATGAGAAAACATATTATAATTATAAACATATTATAAGTTTAATGCACGTGTTTGAGATGATAGAAAGTATTATAATCATGACTAATATTCTTGCAATTGTGATTCAAGAACAAAGTTTCCGAGATAAAAATGAGAAGATAATCTTTTGTTAAATCAAATATACATGAATGATAGTGTAGAGTAAGTGGGAATGTGAAGGGAATTTCATAGCATATGTATATGGTTGAGACGTTTCTAGGTTTCCTATAAGAGTTTTTGTCACGACTTTATCAAATTTGTTTGAATCAGCTTGGATTGGTTATGAACACATTCATGGTAGGGGAGAGGGGCTCATAGTGGAGCATCCTAACTTTGGAGGTCCACGTGGTGTGCCACGGAGATTAGAAAACAAAAAAAATTGCCCACCACATCACCCAATCGTGGACCCGAAAATATTATTTTTTGCCATTTCAATCAATCTGTCACGTGTCACACTCCAATTAGTCCACGTTCTTGATGGGTCCATTTTGGAGTCCGAACAATCATTGATTGGGACCACCTTCGAAGGCTGCGTGAAGGGGAATTGGCGGTTGGTCAAACGGACGTGCGACAATCGAACACCTCGCCACCATGAATGTCTAGTTCTGAGCATTAATCGTGTGTTGCCCTTGTTAGCTTCGTTTGACAACTTGCCTTACGCATCCCTTCCCATTTACTCCACCTAATTGAGGTGTTATTCAGAGGACAAAGTTCATTCAATGCTCCAAATTCTCACATATCTTGCTCATTGTCATTCCTTTCCTTTGTGTTTGTTCTAGATTCTTTGTTTGGTTAGGCATTGATACATGTTCGACTTTGCACTTTGCAAAGCGAGCTTTGACACCGATTCTTGTTTGGCTCTTCCCATGCTTTTGACAACCGCTAAACTTCGGTGAGGTTTTTTACCTCACTAGGCTTGTACCATTCTCTTTCATTTCAACGATATTTTGCCATGCACTTATATTATTCCGTTCTTCATTGCACAAACTTTCACTATGTAGTTTTCTTTTTATATTTGTTTGCTAGTATGAAATATGAAAAGGGATTTACTGGTTTTCATTTCGAGATATTGTGCCATGCACTTGTATTATTCTGTTTTTCATTGCACAAAGTTTCACTTTGCAATTTTCTTTTTATATTTATTTCCTATTACGATATATGATAAGGGTTTCACTAGTTTTCATTTCAACAATTTTATGTCATGCACTTCTATTATTTTGTTCTTCATTTGGAATGACATTCACTTTGCAATTTGTTTTTATATTTCTTTGTTACTATGAAATATGAATAGGGTTTCACTGCTTTTCATTTCGACGGTTTTGTGCCATGCACTTCTACTATTTTGTTCTTCATTGCACAAACAGTCACTCTGCAATTTTCTTTTTATATTTGTCTGTTACTACGAAATATGAAAAGGGTTTCACTACTTTTCATTTTGACGGTTTTTCCCATGCACTTCCATTATTCTATTCTTCATTGCACAAACATTCACTTTGCAATTTGCTTTTTATATTTGTTTGTTATTACGAAATATGAAAATGGTTTCATTGGTTTTCATTTCAACGATATTCTGCCTTGCACTTATATTATTCCGTTCTTCATTGCAATTTATATGATCATCGTGTAGGTTATCCTATTAATGTTAATTTGTGATATTAATTAGGTTGATTAGATCACTGTCAAAATATATCATGAAATCTTTGACAACCATTTAGGTTACCCTATTAATAAGGTTGGTTTGTTAAATTTTTCTTCTATGATATTAATAAGGTTGATTAGACCTCTATTAAAACATGTCTTTGGAATATGAATAATTATCATTCTATTGTTAATGGATCGATTTGACCACTGTTAATGGACTCCTTTTTATATTTGTTTGTTATTACGAAATATGAAAAAGGAGTTTCACTGCTTTTCATTTCGATGATTTTTTTGTCCATGCCCTTCTATTATTTTGTTCTTCATTGCACACACATTCACTCTGCAATTTTATATTTATATTTGTTTGTTATTACAAAATATGAGAAGGGTTTCACTAGTTTTCATTTCGAGGATACTCTGCGATGCACTTCTAAATTTATGTTCTTCATTGCACACACATTCACTTTGCAATTTATTTTTAATATTTGTTTATTACTACAAAATATGAAGGGTTTCACTGGTTTTCATTTCGATGATATTCTGTCATGCACATCTATTATTTTGTTTTTCATTGCACAAACATTCAATCTACAATTTGTGTTTTATATTTGTTTGTTATTACAAAATATATTGGGTGTATTTCATTTGATCATATTTATATTTGTGGATTGATGTTATAGTTTAATAGAGAAATAATTCACTTGTGTATTGCCATGTTAAAGGTTCATGCTCAAATTAAATGAGTAATTGAGATTAATATATTTATATGGCTGAAATGAAGAGCATATTAAAACTAAAAAATAAATGTATATATTACTTCACCTACTATACCAACATATGCATATGTCTCATAAAAATGAAGACATGTATATGTATATGTCTTTTATTGTTTATGAATGTCTGCATATTTGTTGTATACATTGTGATTGTTTCACCCAATCTGCTATAAGTGCATAAGATCAAGTGCTTTTAGTTCAATTTTTAAGGCCTACCAATACTCAAGGAAAATCAATCATTTAGATATGTCCCATCAGTCAAATTCCATTGCACAACTATTGGTGCCTTCTCCTCATTTGCCACCCACAACCACCAAAAAATTGTGTAAGGCCACCAAAACCGTCTGGGAAGTAAACAAGGATTGCACACCATAAATACATACAAACTCTGTAATTGAAGGTACCGAAACAAGTTTTTAAATTTGAAAAAGCAAGACAAAAATTAAAGACTCCATATCAAAACAACATTGAACATATAAAGAGATTTACAAATTAAAAAATACATTACTCAATCTTTGCCAATTCCCATTTAGCACGTCTCACTTTGGTATTCATATCTAAATTTTCTTGGAGGCAGTGGCGGAAGCAACAACATCACCCTATAAAGTTTTAGGTATTCTAGTGCTAATAGTTCTTTATGCCTAGGAATGATAATCTATTGTATGCTATGCAAATGTTTTTCACAAACCTATAACTTAATATCTGGGGTTTCAACCTAATACTATTTACACTAGGTTTTCATTTATATGCCTAGGAATGGCAATCTATTGTACGCAATGTAAATGTTTGTCACAATAACTTGTAACTCAATATATGGGGTTTCAACTTATATTGTTTATGAATGTCAATGCATATATGTTGTATACAATGTGATAGTTTCACCCAATCCCCTCTAAGTGTACAAGCACATGAAATCCACATGCAAGTACATGTAATTCACATGCAAGCACATATCACCAATGGAACCACTTGACTTTAATACAATGTAAGGATACATGTTAACTCAAAACCAAGCTCAACTAGTAAACATGAATGTATCTCCACATTAATTCTATGAGGTTAGCATAGCAAAAAATGTATAGAAATTTACATTATAGAGTCTAAAATAATACTTAGAAAAGAACAAGAATGAGAGAGGAATACAAATATAAACCATTTAATATCAGTGACAAAGATATACCCTAGGAAAATACTTTTGGGAAGAAATTAGCCTCCAAGGCATACTTGATGAATTATTTAGCAATAGAACTAGTCAAAATACATTAAAAAATTCCATTAGTCTATTAGGAGAAATGGGAGATTGACACTTTAATCCTAAAAAAACTAGTAACATAACCCTACAACCTAAAGAAAAAATTGCAACATATCTCTACAAGAGATAATGCATAAAATCTCCATCTCAAGCCCTTAATACATAGACTCAAGGAGGCCTAAAAACTACCAATAATTAATACCATGGGACTAAATAAGTTCCCAAAATACCATGCAAGAATTTTTATGACCCTCACATGGGTATAGCAATCCTAGAATATAAAACAACTATTGCACAAGTATCTTTGACCTCTATTATACAAGTTGTCAATAGTAGCTCCCAAGCACTCCCCCATGAGGCGCTAATTACATCTTATACAACTAATAGTGGAATATTTTCCAAGTACACTATGAAAACCCATCATCAATACCTCATTATAATAATATTTACAAGTCCTTAGAGAGCAATTAAATAATTACATATGTCCACACTCTCACACAAGCATCCTATTTTCCCACTACACAATTCTTGGAGATCATACATATTTAATCATCTATAAATAATAAATTACATTACACCTTAGAAAATGCAAGGGAATAGTACACCTAATCATAACACCTTTCACACAATTCTCAATTTTCAAAATTGATGAAAAATTGCTCACAATATTAAAAGTAAAATTCATTCCATGGACCATGCAGTAAATTTCAATAGTGTATGGTGAACATGATGTCTATAAATTAACAATAAGCCTATTTCTATGACCTTGCAATATTGATTCCTCATCCACATCAACACAAACTAGATTATTTGTGATCATCATATCATACATGCCTCCAATATCTATCTCTTTTTGATGTTTTAGATAAAATTAGTAGAGATGCAAATTTATTTCATTTAATGAACTACACATAGATGAGGCTAGAGGATATGATTGTCTATAGCACAAACATGCACACATACCCAAGAAATATTATCAATTTATCTAATTCAATTTCTCTTGTATCTCCTACTTCTCCACTATAACTAGACACTGAACCCATTCTAAACACTATTGAGAGACCAATAGGAAAGTTGAAAGTTGGGCACTCTAAGATATTGCATTAAATTCCTATATTATGTTAATTCTATCAATGGATGACCTCAATTGAATATATGCAATATAAATGCGTGTTGTAGATTTTTGGAAAATTTACTTGTTTCCATTACCTTTCCAAATAGAGCAAGTATAAAATATCTAACAATGGCAAGTTGTGCCTAAAACTACATGTATTTTTCATACTTGAAAAATTTCTAAGCATGATCAAATTCATCTTTTATTCTCTAGTACAACACTAACTTCAACTCTTCATTTAAATTTATTTGTTTGTAAATTTTACCCATATGCTTTTCAATGATGTTTAATTTCAATTACAATATGTTTTCGTTTGTAAATTTATGCTTTCATGGAAAATTGGGCACTCTAAGATATTGCATTAAATTCCTATATTATATAAATTCTATCAATGGATGACCTCAATTAAATATATACAATATACATGTGTGTTGTAGATTTTTGGAAAATTTACTTGTTTCCATTACCTTTCCAAATAGAGCAAGTATAAAATATCTAACAATGGCAAGTTGTGCCTAAAACTACATGTATTGTTCATACTTGACAAATTTCTAAGCATGAGCAAATTCATCTTTTATTCTCTAGTACAACACTAACTTTAACTCTTCATTTAAATTTATTTATTTGTAAATTTTACCCATATGCTTTTCAATGATGTTTAATTTCAATTACAATATGTTTTCATTCTTAAATTTATAGTAATAAATCTAATAATGACATATTTTTGGCATTGCCATTCTATATTCATTCTTTACATCTTCTATGAATGGATGCCTAGAAACCCATTCAAGTTAAAAAATTTGTGACATGTCCCATCGATGTGATTTACATTTATTTGATAAGATTTCAAATTCAAGGTCATTGGTACTAGTAACATTGACCCTTTCTCCCTTTATGAATGCATTATTCATGTATTCACTACTAGATTGAGTGAAATGTGTATATCCTTCAAGATTTTTTTAGAGACATACTCATTATCAAAATTGGCCAAATCAAATCCCTAAATGTTAGGTTCAATTTTCTAGTTAATTATTCTTGATGAAACCTCATCAAATGCATCATCTCCTCACTATTTATTAAAATAGGATATCATGAAGCCCTTTTTTCTTTGATGATCCTACTCTTTTTATTTTCTATATTTGAGGATGGCATGTTCTTTTGACAATGTTACAATAGTGCTACATCAGTAAGGCATGAACTTGCAAAATATTCAAGTTATGCATATACAAATCAATAATCATGTGAAATGAAGATAACTAAACTAGTTATAGTGAAGAGAAGAAAATGTGACATATGTGAGATAATGTACAAAATTAACGTTTCTAAATTATTTTAGGGTTGAATGGAGATTATCTATGTTTTCCTTTTGGTTTTAAAGAATTGAGGTTTGTGTACATGACAAAGTAGAAATGTCTTTAAGGTTTTAAAATGCATAAGTTAAAGTTATCTATTAAATCCATTTGGAATTGAAGTCTAGTTTGCTTTGTTTTTGATAAAGTAAGCAACATTTACAGGGTGTTGTACCCTTTACACGTAGAGCCCTAAGGGAAAAAAACAAGTTAGTTCAAAATAGGACATCAACTAGAAAACATAAACAAGACATGAACAACCGTAGAATATGAGGGGACAAACCCGACTCTCAAAACCCGAGGCCACATTTTGGGGAGTCCCTTATTTTTTCTTTGCACAACGGACTAGGAAGGCTCGGAGACGAAGTCCACCAAGCGAGGTGAGAGGAGCGGTTCCTCAACAACCATCAAGGACAAAGAGTCACCATGCAACGAAGACATCAACACAGAAGAGGAGTCAAGAGCATTTAGAGGATCAAAAGAAGTGTTCGTCGAGGGACAAGAAGGATCTGTTGACACAAAGACAACAATACGAGCAACATTGGTTCCACATGAGGAGGAACCAGGGGAGTTACAATCTACAAAGAAGAAGCAGTCAAGGAAGGGACGTCCTCCTCGGAGGGACCAACCGAAGAGGGATAGCCCACCGTGAGATGTTCCTAGAGAGCATCCTTCCACCAAGTAGCAATGCTCTTGCGATGAGCAAGAGGGTAGCCATAGGCCAAATGAACAACAGAGAAACATCTCCTACACCGAAAAGGGAGCCCCTCATAGTCCAAAATCTACTTCCAAGGTCTATCCTCCACCATCAAGACTACATCACCATGGAGAGGTTTGGAGATGTCCAAATTGATTAAAATACGAGCCATTGTACTATGACCAAGATCTTGAGATGTAGAGTCTGCCTTCAAAAAGCAACCAATGGCATTGCTAATAGCTTCAAAACAAGAATCCTCCCAAAACTGGAGAGGGAGGTTCAACAGTTGGACCCAAACTGGTCTGATATTCAATGGCTCTGTAAGAGGATTGAATGAATGAGACCAAGGCCGAAGGAACAACGAATGAATACCCCACATCCACCCTCTATCCAAAACTTTATCTCACTCCTTAGAAGAAGCAAATGCTGCAAAGAAAAATCCTCTAACATCGGGATAGAGATCAATCTACCCAAGAATAATAGGTTTCCAGGAATCGAAAACCCATAATGGAGATCAGGAAGGGAGGGCCACAAACTGTTACACTTGCAGACCACACACTGATGCATATACAAATCCTCATTTTCAGAAACTTTTGGTCCACAGGCCACAACAGGGGATTCACGGGCGTAGGGCAGAGGCCAAACCTTAGCTGGAGCAAGAGAAATCTAGGAACGAGCTTTTGATACAACTTCAGAGAAGGTTTTTTGAAGGTAGCCAGGAGTGACAAGAGGAGAGGGAACATGGCCCCTGTCCAAACAACCTCGCATAGAAACATATTCTTGTGCTCCGATTAGAGGAATCCCATCCACCCTAGACCAAAGCTCGTTCAACTCGTTCAGAGCAGAGGGGACAATCCCTTGCAGAGCCCTGTCAACACTCGTAGTAGCATTTCTCTGGATTTTATCCCATTGGTCACCCAAACCACTCCCGCCTAGCGCCATTTCGAAAAAGCCTAATTAATTACACCTATACACTTGTATCATATTGTATATGAATTGTATTAAATTTTAGATGACTCATATTGACGTATATATGAAATAAAATAATTACAAGTAGGCATGTGGTCAAAGGGAAGCCTATATCATTCTCATGGTAGGGTATATCTTAACAAAAAATTTCATATTATACTATATAATACCTATAACAACTACCTATACACCTATGGTAGCTTGCGATCCATAGCTACCCACAACAAGGCTATAGGTAGATCTATAGTCAAAGGATTCATGTAGAAACATTAAATATATACATGTAATTTTTTATTAGATATTTGTAATATATCTCATTTCATATTTAATACTTCAATTTATATTATAATAGAGCTCATACCATTATTTGTCACAATCCTTATCAAAATGCATCAACATGCTAAGAAAATTTTATAATCACTACTTGAAAGGAAGAATAACTATTTTTTAACACAAACACAAAAAATGTGGTTAGGGGTTTATGAAATATATTAATATTGATTAATTGAAAATGTGTGATGTCCCCATCCTAGTCAGCACAGCTGGTGACGAGGTTAGCCTATTATTCGATCCTCGTAGGCTGACAGGAGTGTGCAGAGGATCATTTGGGGCAGTTACTCAGTGTCTGGTAGCTCCAGTTTTGCAGTTGTTTCAGGTTGGGCCTTCGCAGAATCTTCCAGAGTACATTTTCATAAACTTTCTATTTTTAGAAAGTTAGGTCAGGCGGAAGCTACTATTTTGGGCAGGGCATCTGGTTCAACTATTCTGCTCAGAGTCGACCCAGTTATTCAGTTTGGTGATCGGACGGAGAAATAAGGAGTATTTAATGATTAATGAATATTTAATATTTTGACTTTATACTAAAGTCACTTTATTGAAATATTGAAATATTTATTTTAATTGGCATATTATAAAGTATTTATTATACTTTATAATAAAGAGATTAATATTTGATATAATGAATATTTATTATTCATTAATGATGGCACCAATTATTAAAAGTAATTCTCCTAAGTCTAAAAGACAAATTTAATCATTTTTTATTAAATGATTTTTAAATGAGCTATTGGGTCGAATTTTCTCAAGGAAGTATATATTGGTAGGAAAGACAAAATCGAATTATTATGTTATGCTATTCAACTTTGTCTAAATTGCTCTGAGCATTGGAGTTTGCAAACCCTAGGGTTTTTGGCAGACGAAGCGTTTCTGGAGAACGATACCTCTTCAGGAATTTGGCAGACTGAGACTGTGAAATACCAGTTTAAGCTTGCATCTTGGTGACTTCATTCAGGAGTTACAGTTGATCTTATTGCATCGATTTCAAAAGGAGATTCAGAGAATATCATCTAGCAATAAAGGCGATTTTATCAGAGATATCATTTATAGAGATCTGGCATTCATTTCCTTGAGCCGTACTATATTCATCATTGCTGCAGCAGGCCGTACTTTTTTTGTACTTTTCCAGGCCGTACCTTCCTCTCAGGAGAAACACATTAAGTATTCAGTCTTTGGCCGAGGGTTTCATAGCGCCTTGGATATCTGGAGGCTTGGCAACGATTTCAGAGGTCAGGGAATCATCCATTCTTCAGCCGTACATTTCTTCTCTGTTCCTTTTGGCGCCTAGCAAGCAAAATCAGGTTTTTGAATAAAATCATATTCTATATACATTTGTTTACTCTATTTGCATTGTAAAAGCTCTGGAATAATGATAAATAGATGCGCCTATGTTCTCTGAACAATATTGAGCTTATTTTATGAATTTAGAATTTATTATGAATTTTTAGGCATTTATTTAGAAAATCGCAGCTTCTTGTTTCTTTGCAAAAATCCATCAAAAACACAAAAAAATACAAAACTTGCAAAAAACAAAACAATTTCAGTCAGGGTTTCGAGTTGAGAACCATCGGGGTTCTGACAAAATGGGGTTACAAATTGATAATATAGAATACAAATATATTCAAATTCATCAAGAGTTTTTGATTGTGGACCTATATAAGTGCTTACAAAATTTTACTATGATTGATCATATCATATATAAGAAAATAACTTCTATTTATACCAAAGAGACAATTATGATCTCACAAGGATGATTGACATTTGTGTCTTAACTTTACAATATTAGATAAATAATTACTATTCATCCAAAGAAGATAACTAAACAATGCCAAAATAATTATACACCTTTTATAGCCTATAATATTGGTTCAAATATTGATTCATGGGGAAACTTCATCTTGCTATACCATGTGACCCTAAAAGTTATTTTCATGTGGGGTCATCTTGGATTCTTGTTTATTTATTCACTATTGGCTCATATCGGAAAATAAAAATGTACTTACAAAATATAATCAAATGAATTTATTTGACCTCTTTGTAAGTAATTTGACTAATCACTATAGTATTCAAAGAAATACAAAATTTATTTAATACATCTTAGAATATAACAGGTCCCCCCATCACTAGGATAATCATCATCAATAATTTTCTTTGCTTTACTCATGTTGATCTCAAATCTGCCATCTAGTATGACTTTGGTTTCTTTGATAAAGCTATGCATTATTGTTTCTAGCACCAAAATATTATTAATTTGATGGATTAATAGTCAAAGATCCACTTTATCATTTGTAGGAGTTGGTATGTAAACAACAAGATTGTTGAAGTCAACCCTCCAAAATCCCATTGTTGTCTTTTTCCCTCAAGGCCTTGCAATACTTGGGAGATTATTTTCATTAAGAAGTTGAAACTCTTTTTTTCCACTCTTCGTTCAATTTTCATCTTATTCATGAATGGGGTTATTTCAAATAAAGTCTCAATTTTTTTAAATGTAATTGATATCTTATTTGAACTTCCAATAGAGAATTTGGCATTTTGGTAAATCATCCTCATAGGGAACACCCTAAGAAGCCAATTCATTTTGAGTCCTAGTAGTTATGGTTCAATACTATCCATTTAGTTTTCTATTGCAATGACATTTTCATGGCACTTCTATAGGACAAATTGATTTTATCAATATTTTAAATCTTGGCATGAAGACACTAGTTACTATGTATTTTGTATTTTCCTTGTATAATTTTGGCCTTTTCATTAGCCTTATTTAGTGGGTATTTTATCTTTCCTTTTTTTGAATCATTGCTAATTTGAGAGATTCTTAGAGAGGGAATCAATGCCTTTTGATCCACCAATTAGATATGAGATAAAAGATTGTTTACCAATGAAATCTTTTTAACTCAAAGCTACTTTTAAACACATGATTTACTTTGGATTTTGATTGTAATTTACTTGTATCTTCCTAGTGGTAACCTTACTAAATTGAGAATTATATACTACTTATGAAGCTACCTTGAGATAATATACATACCCAACTCATTTTCCAACAATTGGCTCACCAATCCCTATGGATCATAATCCACATTTGTCTTATCATGATCTAGGGCAATGACCCATATGGACAAAGTGTTGTAGTCTAGGTGGGGAAATGATCCAAAAAGATACCTTTCTTCATCAATATTTTCAAAAATATCTTGTTCTCCCTTCCTCCTTTTGAGCATGCCAAAATCCATTGCAAAATAAATGACCCAAACTAGCAATAGAAAATAACCATTCCCTCTAGCTAGTCTCCTTCCTCCGAAGTCATATTTTTAACTCACCTCAATGGCTAAGAGTGATATGGGTAGTGTCTACATATTTCCCTAAAAATTTCACAATATTCATTCTTTCATTTTATTTTCTCTTTGCTTTGAACCTCATCAATAGTGAAAATATCTTAAATTATTCAATTCAGTGAATTAATCATTAGCTAAGAAATCCTAAAAGGATTAATGTCTAATGTTTCTTATTTCCTTTGCACCCTAAAAAGTATTTAATATTATGGGGTTATCAAGGTCAATTAATCCTAATAATGTTTAATGAGGAGGGGAGGTAAATTGGATCATATGGTGGGACAAACTCCCCTATCTCCTAAAACTCTAAATGGCTAACCAAAATAATTTATAGGTTTGAATATCTTGCATAACACTTCCCTATGTTTAAACTATTAATATAGAGTGTGGTATTGCCTTGGAAGGTTCCTCTATGGATTCTTGCATTAGCAATGAAGTTGATACCAATGGCGGTTCCTTACTAGTATTTTCCTCTTTTCCTATACCAAATTTTGATCAATGAAGATTGTAGATAAGTCATTCCTATATACAAGTCTCTCTTCCAAAATCTATAATTATTCTTCCTTTTTTACACACTCCACTCTTCTAGGCACCCTCCCAATTATTTCAATATTGTTTTTTTTTTTTATTAGACTGCAGGAATCAGGTAGCACGACCCCCTATAAACTGCAGTGCGCTTGGTAAACTTTTTAATGTGACCGGCGGCGCTGGCGCGACATGACCTTCGGCACCACGGGGGTGGGGGAGACTAGACCTCGTGACCAACCTCCTGCAATAGGAAAGATTTAGCCAACTGAGCTAGGGCCCCCACCCCTATTTCAATATTGTTCATTAATATTCATTATTTGAAATTAATTTGTTATATGAGTGAATGCACCTACATAGGATGTGTTATATTCCCTTCTTTTTCTCTCATCTAAAACTATCATTGTCCGCCCATCTATTATAAGTTTTTCTCAACATCATCCACGTGATTTATTATTAGGTCTTCTACTTCATTATATTGATGATGATAACCAACCTCTTTTTCTTTCTCATCAAGTTGTGGATGAATATTCTAGTGTTAAAATCCCTATGCACATCAATGGTCATTCCTAAGAGACGAAAATATTAAACTACCCAATCAAATCACTTCCCTCTCCATGTGGTGAAATTACCAATATTAATTCTCCCTAAGAGGAAACTCTTCTTCTGGAGGTATTTGAAGTGATACTTGTATGTTGAATATATTTTATTTATATGGATTCCAAGAATGCAACTCTATCAAGTACTGTAGGAGGCAATGCATATGAGACTATTGTATCTCCATACATTCTAAATAGTGTTTAATCTCATGGAGAATTGAATCTACCAAATTATTATTCATAGCCCTATTTGGATCAATGGCTAAAGGTTTGATAAATTACTTCTAGTGATATTCTTGGTCTATTGTATCTTAAATTTTATAATAGAGGACTCAAAAACATGTCTCAAAAAAATTATATTGATAATATATGATGATTCCTATGAATGGAAATTGACCACATTTTTACTGAATTACTTTGGTCACTAGCAGGGCTTGGGGATAATTAATTCCTAGTCCATCCTAGTAAACTCCTAACACATACAAATATATAGCACATCAATAAATAAATTCTAAAGGACTTTTGTGTTCCTTGATTCTCCATGTTATATTGTCTTCATGAAAATAGTAAGCCAAGTATTCTTCACAATCACATTATTTCTTTGTATGAGCATTCTGACTATCATTTGTAAAGACTAATCCCCCCTTTGACATTTTGGGCTCTAGATATATTATTAGGAATTAACACATAACATGATATGTGTCTTGATAATACCCCTTAAATGTGTCCATATCTAAGGGCTCTATCTCCTCATCAAGGATTAGCTCTATTTGACAAGGCATTTTCTTGATATGATGGTTAGGAAGGCATTTTTCTCTATAATTACTGTAGTCGTTTGTATATTCAACCATTAGCATCAAATTCATGAGGATTTTGGATTTTGGGTTTAAATTAAATACAATTTAGAAATTTTCTCTATTCACAATGAAGATATCATTCCCCTAATTATCTTTAATTATCCCAATATTCTTAGCATACCTTTGATAACTTGGATCACCATGATGACTAGGTGGTGTGAGCTAGAATTTTTAGTACTAAGTGGTGTGAGTTGGCCTTTGTAATTTGGCCTAAAGGTGAGTTGGACCCTATTGAAACCATGGTAGAAACCATAGAAGCTTTGGCTATATTTTAGTTATCACATCTTATGCAAAGAACCACTATTGGAGTATGTGTATCATTTATAAATTATGTGTGACATTTACAAAAGATAGATGAATGGTCTGGAAGGTGATCTGGTGTATCATAGATCATGGAGTGTTACCTTAATTACTACAAGCCTTGAGAATGGTTTTTATCTTGTTGTAGGAGACATTATTGTGTTACTCCTTCATAGTGTTATGTTCAAATAGGGGAAGCATGCCTAACTACTAATGGTAGACAAATAGTGAGAGTTTCTATTAATAATATTTTGTTAATTGGAAAATATTTGTAGGAGTGACATGTGTTAGAGATGATATCATGACATGGTATTTGTTCAGTTGTTCAATAATTAACATTCCAATGTGGTTATAATACAGAGTTGGCTGGTATTTCATAAAATAAATTTATATATTGAGAAACAAGGCATATGTAGAGGTGGTATACATTGTATGCCTACAAATTAAGGATGGTAGAATAAGGAGATAATTATTTATAGTTGGATTTTATATTTTATAAATTAATACAATTGTTAGATCTCTTTTGGTACTAGGTTTTTTTGAAAGGGCTTCCCAAGTTAAATTTTGTGTCTCATTTGTTATATGGATATTATTTGAATATTTCTAACCTTAATTTTATTGCTAAGTGAATTGATACAACAAATTAATTTCCTATTTTGATCACATAGATTAAGATTTTAATGCAATCATTGACTAGTAATTTCAATAAGGTATTATCAAATCATTATGACATAGATAGTTATTTAAATGAGTTTACAAATATTAGTGTGTGTGCAAATTAGAATTTAAATCATTGTTAATTAAATTATGGTAGTTATTGTGTAATAAAACTACCAATTTGATACTTAGAAGAAACAAATTAGTTGAGTTTTAGAGGTGAATTAAATTTAGTATCAAAACTAGTTTGATAAGTTAGATACTTAAACACTAATGCTTTTTTGTAGTAAACTAAGATTAAATCTAATAAAATATCTTACTTATTACAAAAAGAGAAGCATATGATAAAATAGCCAAAACATAATCAAGCAGAAAACATGGTCTAGGAATTAAACATGGTAGAAGAGAGGAAGATGGAACATTAGAAATCACCCTCCACCTCTTACATCTCCATCTTCTACTCGTTTACAAAATGAGGTTGTTTTTCAAGGATTTTTGAGACTAGTAGAGAAAATACAAGTTAGGATTGAATCCCAAGAATATTTAATCAATTATTTTTATGAAAATTGAAATCAACAAGTTGAACACGACTAAGGTGGAGAAGGTATTATTTCTCCCTAAAGACATAAAAAAATCTTCCTGGAACTTCATAAGAAAAAAACTAGGGGACATGGTTGAGGCTTGGTTGGAGAACTTAAATAAGTACTTTGAACTTTAGGGGTTCACATCAAGTGAAAAGGCATATACTTAAGTGTTCTAGCTTAATGATGAAGCCTCATTATATTGGTGTTAGTATTTTACTTTGTCACTTTCATGATATCCCAATACAATGGATGAGGAAGTAATGTCTATCAAATTCACAAGGGAAGCTCCCTAATTTAATCTACTTCTAAAATATGAAAAAAAACAAGTTTACTAATATGAACATTATACAATATAGTCTTTGCGGTTTTGCATAAGGATAAAATAAATAATAAAACTTGACCTATGTGTTTTAGTTTCAAATATTAAAGCACAATAATTTAAAGAACTCCCATTCTCACCAATAAATTTTTAATTTATGATAGCTAAAATATAAACAAGAATATTATCCGAGGATTAAATAGAGATCCTATAAATTGTATGAATGATTAAATTTCATCTTGAAGAAATAATAAAAGATGAAAAAAATGCCACCTAGAAGAAGAAACAATGAAGACAATTAATTATCACAAAGCATTCATAGCTACTTGATAGATTTGAGCACTGCTGTCACACAAAGTTAATATGGATATTCTTATTAATCATATTCTATCTTGAATGATTACAACACTTGGTATGGGACTTAAATTAAACTCTTGGAAACACAAGAAAGCTTCAAATTCACATTCTTTACATAAATACACTTAATAATCTTTATTGCATCTTGTGAGGATTTCATCCCCTGTTTGTTTTATGATTTCAGTAATATAATGTGCTTACTCCAATAAAAATATTTTTATTTTTGTGTGAGAAATCTATAAGGTTTTGTATTGTGCCATTTTACCCTTCATTAGTGGATCACCTAATACATAAGGTAACTAAATTAGAGCTAATGTCCATAATGGATGGATTCTTTAGATACAACCAAGTGGTGGTTAAGGATTCAAAACAAAACAATACTACATTCACAACTCATTGGGGCACCTATGTCTATGTAAGAATACCGTTTGGGTTAAAAATATAGGTTCTACTTTTTAGAGATCCATAAATGTTTCATTTGTGGGCCTCGTGGATGAGATCATCGTGGTTTAAAAGATTTCTAACAACACATTCCAAGGACATAATACTTGGAGCTAATCTTCAAAACTTGTCTTGAGTATGTGATTACCTAAATATGAAAACGTGCATATTTGGGGTGGAAAAGGAAAACTACTGGGACATATTGTGTTAAAGGATGGGGTTATAATAGATCCATAGTGAGTGAAATAAATTGACCCCATACCTTATCCTAAACAACCAAGGGTGCATAGTCTTTTTTTTTGGCAAAATCAACTTTGTTAGGAGATTTATTCCTAAATGTGTTGAGAAGACCAAAGCTATCTCCAAGATGTTAAGAAAAGATAAATCAATTATATGGAGTGATGAACTAGCTAAAGCATTCGTGAAGATCAAGGAAACACTCAAAGAAGCACTTGCCTTGGTAATTCTAGACTAAATCCTTCAATATCTTCTTATTTACCTTGTTTCATATTGTACTATTATTGTAACACTTTAGAAAAGGAATGATGGATGTGATCAACTTATAGAATTTTTTAGTAAGTATTTACAAGGTGCTAAACTAAAATATTCAACAATGAAAAAACATACTTATTTGCTTGTAAAAAATATTATGAATTATAAGCCATATCTAATTAGTGCAGGGAGCATTACATACATGTCACATACAATAGTAACAAACATATTCACTCATCAAGAAGCCTTAGGTAAGATCCAATAATATGATATTAATGCACACAAAATAATCTGATTAGAGGTCAAGGATTGACCAAACTAATGGTAGATGCAAATCTTGAAGCAATTAAATTTGATGAAATAAATTCTAATTATGTATTAAAATTTTCAATTGAAGGATGATCTATGGTATAAGCCTTGAGCACTTTGGACGGAGGTGGTAAGCTCCTCTCATCTTCTCTATCGTCTTGGTTGAGTAAGCACGTACTGTTTTGTAGTGTCTTTTGTTTATGTAGCTTGTATTCCTTTCTTTATCTTTATTCCTATCATTGCAAACTTGACTGTCCATGGAGGTGGAAACACCAAAATGCCCCTAAACAACCCCAACATTTCCCCCTTTTTTTGTGTGCAGGTGGAGAGATCTCGAAGCAAGCTAGCGAAAGGATTATTGTACAAAATTATCTTCATCACCCTTGTGATAATATATTTCTTTTATCATGTTCATATTTATGTTTCATTCTTCTTAATCTCATTCTGTTGTCCACAAAACCTCTAAACTAGGCTAGTAGTCCTTTCTTGAGGATTTAACCTCGTCTCTCTAGTTTTCTGGCCGTACATATGCCATCACGCCACGTTGTCATCCCAAAACCACGCTCATGTCCTTTGACAGAGAGCTACTTGAGATGTAGAATTGACCTTAAAAAGTGACTCACCTAGTCTCCCTTCAATTCTCAGGATTGCAGAGTGATCGAAGGACCCATAGTCTTCATCATTCTCATCCCCCCTATCCTAATCATCCTTGCAACTGAAGTAAGTTAGGGCAGCCTTTTCGCTCTTGGCCTTTCATGACCTGGGGCCTTGCAGTGGTTGGTCCCCCTTTCTTACATTTTTGGTGAACCCAATGTGAACCAATGTCTACCCATTCGTCGGTGTTCTGAACTTTTTCTCTTATACCTCTTGGTTGTTGAACCCTTGGGTGTTGTGAAAGTTTATGAGCTTCACAACCCAGTTTATGACCTCTAGGCATATTGTCAGAAGAAGTCTGCGACACCTTCCGATGGAAAAGACAAAGGTCTCCTCTAGTTTCACTACCGGCCTTTTCTCTGGTTCTGCGGTTGGTTTATCCGCATAGGAGCATGTGTCGCGAGGTGAATCTAGGTTTCTTGATGAAATTGATCGCATCCCTACCCCACTTGCATCATTGACCTCCTCATTCGTAGATGAGCATGAGGTCATCCGCATCCCTTCTGAATACGTTGTTAGCCTTGGTAAAGGGTTAGGTGCATTGGAAAATCACTTGGAAGTAAACCCGAAGATGGATAGGGCTGCTAAAGTGATTAGTGAAATAAGATACATGGTAGAAAAAGATCGGACATGCATAGAGGTCTTAGCTAGTCTCACTGGTCTAGCCGAAGCATGGGCCCCCTCAAGCCATAGTCGAATGACACAAGGTGGCCTCTTCGAGGAACGTGAGAGATAGCTAGAGATGTCAATGCCCCCTACATCTATATATATGGTTGATGCGGTACCTTCAATCATTGTACTCGCTACTTTCGAGAATTTTGAAACTGTCAAAGTAAAAAAAAATCCTTCGGGTTTCCACTTCACCCCTTCCGCCTCCTTTGCTGGTGGAGGATTTGGCGAGTTGATAGGTGGGGGATTTAGTGGCAAAAACTTCAGAAGTGGGGGTGGCATTGGCAGAGGCAGTTCCGGTGGAAGTCATGGTGGTGGCTTCGGAAGTGGCGGTGGCTCCAACGAAAGTCACACTGGTGGTGGTGGCATCAATGGCGGCTCTGGTGGTGGTCGCGACGGTAGTCGAAGTGGCGGATCTGGTGGTGGTTTCGATGGGCCTGTGCCTTCTAATGACCCTATTCTAAATACCCTTCTTTAGAATATGGGAAAGATGTAGAACCAGCTGGCGAACCTTTCCCAAGCCTCGACCCAACCTATTTTCTAGCCCTTCTTCCAACATAGCCCATTGTCAGTTACAATTTTAAACACTCCTTTCCCGCAAGGGATGGAGATTCCCAAATTCGAGAAATATGATGGTAAAGGGGACCGATAGACACATGTGTCCACCTTTAATGCCTTATGCACAAATTTTTTCCATCTCGATGCATTGATGGCAAAACTATTTCCCTGGTCCCTCAAAGATACAACATTGGATTGGTACTATTCTTTGCCCGATAATTCCATCTTCACGTTCGATCAACTTGTGAACCAGTTCTTGTGATAGTTCCAAGCCATCATTAGACCAAATATGACCTTCTCAGACCTTGTTCGGTGCAAACAAGGGGACAATGAGAAGATTACAAACTTTATAGCACGAGACCAAGCACTCTTCTCATAGATCTTGCATTTGTTACTTGACTCCGATGTACAAAAGGTCTTCATAAGGAACTTACAAAGGCCTTGGCAAGGGAAGTTTGCCCTCATGAAGTATCCTGCTTTCACACACTTGTGTGCGGCTTTACGAGAGTACCAACAGATGGTAGTTCACTTCGGGGGTCCTCCCTCGCGCTCCCATTCTGAAGGAAGATCTATCATATTGATCTCTGGAAGCGGTAAAATTGTTGTGAATTTAGTAGATGCTGTGGATAACAATGGCCTCAGACGTGACCGAAAGTTTATGAAGCTATCAGAATCTTATTTGTCCATCTTACAGAAGTTGGTGAAAGATAAGATCCTTACCTTGCCACATACTAGACTAGTTAGAGAACCATACCCTAACTGGTATGAAGAAAACACATATTTCCAGTACCATCGAGTTAACATACATGATACTGAACGCTGAATGCGCCCGCGTCATGAGATATAGGATCACATCGAGGATGGTACTATTTGTCTTGATGGAAATAAGCACAACACGAAAAAATCAATGGCGAAAGCTAACAGTGAATTGTAGATATACATGGGCCCGTTTTCAACACATTCTGCTAACATGATTATCGATCCCTCTGATTTTGTTTCTTGCCCCGAGGCATTTGTTAACATGGTTACCGTCACTCCCTCTCCTCGTCTTGCGATTGGTTCATTGGATGTAACGTTTACTTCGCAAGACATGTCAGCAAATGGTAAGCCTTCTCTGCTTTATATTCCTGCTCGCCTCAATGGTAACATTGTGACAGGGGTCTTAGTTGACCCCGCGAGTAGAGTGAATGTCATCATAGTGGAGATATAACTCTTAAATTCCCTATAAAGGGAGGAATACGAAAAAACAAAATCCATCATCCGTACGCATGATGGAATTTCTCTTAAACCTTATGGATCGATAACGCTATTATTCCTGGTTGGACCCAAGAATGTAGACACAGTCTTCGATGTTATTCCCGAGTCAGACCTATTTAGAGTGAATCTAGGCATACCTTGGCTAGCTTCCATAAATGGGATTGCCTCCGTAATCCATAAATGCCTTAACTTTTCCCATGAGGGTGTTGTGCATGTGGTGCATGATACTGGATATTAGCCTGTGGTATCTCGTGGGGGATACTCATTGGATCACTTTTGGCCCACTCCCGTCAGTCTGCTCCCACAAAGAATGAACCTACTTTACAAGAACTATGTGAAGTATAAGACTAGAGGCAAGGGACAACCAAAGTTGACCCTTCTTGTAGCTGAGCAGCCAACTACCTCCTCCTCTCGAAAGGGAAAGGAGAAGCTCGCTCCCTCTTGGGCTGACTCATCTACTCCCCTCTCTTGGGAAGAGTATTGGATGAACAAGTCTGGGTTCTATCCACTGAGTCCAATAATACATCCTTGGTGAAAGCCCAAGGTCAGGATATCAGATCTCCCTAATGGGTCCCCAGGACCCTGGTACTATTTGTATGGTAGAAAGAAAGGCTCACGAAGAGAGTTCGCCCCTCGACCTCTTCCTATTCCCCCGAACAGAAAAGGACCCACCTCTAAGGTGGTAGAGTCGATTCCTCTCGCTGTTTCTGGACCTGTCCCTTCCGCTCCCATTTAGGAGTCTATCCTTCCGCTGGAAACAACTGTGGAAGACACCCCCATGGTTGAGCATAATCCTTCCATCCCTTCACAAACTTTGGCTTCTGGTTCAAAGATTCGTAGGAACCGCCTTGCGCGTGAGCGTAATTGCCGATGAAAGGCTCTCTTGGCTGAGAAAGCCTCCTCACAAAAGGAGGAGGAGAAGATGAAACCTCCTACTGTGTCCTCCTCTTTCTCCTCTTTTGCCTCTAATCTAACTAGTTCTGAATCTCTTTTGGCTCTCGCTGTGAGCGCACATGTGCTTGAAAAGGTGCAGGTGTTCTGTGGAGCCGCCCTTGTTGAATTTCGTCCCGAATGTCTTGCCTTTCCCAAAACCCGTGGATATGGTTAATACTTCAGTTGTATCCACTATGGTTTTGTCCTCTTCTATCCGCCTTGCTTTGTTTGTGGGGAGTTCACCTCCTCTGATGAAGAAGAAAGTAGAGCATGGTACCTCCAATAATGGAGGATGTAAGAAGAGCCCACCTTCTTTGAAAGGTGGCCCCGCGATGACTTGTTCTGTCCTAGTGACAAAATCAGTCTCGACCTCCCTTGAGTTTGTCACCGCTCCTGAGTCTCTTGGTGAGCCTAGTGGTGAACCTTAGGTACAAAACCATCCATCCACTGAGGTGAAACATGACACTCCCGTCAAGTGTATGTTTAACTCGGTGGATGAAGTTCTGACCTTGTAAGCAATTTTCGTGAAGTCATTTACCTTATACCCACAAGAGTTGAGCGACAAAGATCTTACAGGTCCCTCTACCTTGACCCTTGTTGCAAGAGGATTGTAATCTCCTCCCCTTAACATTACACCATTGCAGGTTCACCACCCTTCCCCCTACAATGATCTAGAGTGGGAAGCTGATGATCTCTTGGTTGATCAGTGTTAGAGGGAGATCCTCTTCTTGATCTTTAGATTAGATGCGTGTGTCTATTGTGAAGTGTTCCCTTGTGATCATGCTATATGTGCTCAGATGACCCTCATCACCCCTATTGGTGCTTAAATATAGGCGTGGTATTTGTGTTGTAAACTTTCGCTATTTGTATCATCATTCTTCCACGTTTGTGACTGAATTTTGATAAATTAGGGATGATGCAAAGCGTCAGGAGCATTTAGGCCTCCTTCCATGTTGACCCATTTTTTTTATTTTACTTTGTCTTTCGTGCATTCTTCCTGATCTGGTTGATGATCTTTCGCCTCTTACAGTGGTTACCTCATATACATAGAAATAAAGGTAGATCTGATCCCGTGAAACTAGATCCCCTTGTGCCTTTTGTGTGCGATCTCTTTTCTTTTACCTTTCCCTTTATCTTTCTCTCTTCTTTGCTTGATTTGTCCCTTTCATGTGTGACAACGTTACTTCTACATTACTTGGTCTTTAGAAAATGCATTCGTTGCCAAACGAATCTTTTCTCGAAGATCCTTCACACTACTTTGTTAGAATTGCATTCTCAACTCGAAACCCTAACAAAACATGTTTCCTCCATCATGATTTCGTAAAGAAAGGACTTGGAAACCCTCCTCCGAAGCGGGAACAGTCTTACTCTTCCCCTCGCATGGGCGCATCTCCTTCCTTTTGAATTACTTGATGAAGTGAACATCTTTCAAAAGGATTCCTTGATGATGAATCGATTCAAGAAAAAAGACATTAGATTTTGAACAAGTGCGTCCCTTGAGTGGACCCCTCCCTTTCATGTTGGGTTCCCAAGGGACTTGTTCGAATGTTCTCAACAAAATTCTATGGTGTCTAGCCTGAGGGAAGTCCGACTAGACCAGTGTCACATCCTTGCATCTAGCTCGGGGGCAACTCGACTAGAATGGTCTTACTTCTTCGTGTCTAGTCCGGGGGCACCTCGACTAGACCTACTTCGCATCCTTACATCTAGCTTGGGGGAAACTCGACTAGACTTCACTTTTCAAACAGTGCGTCCCTTGAGTGGACCCTCTTTCCTTTTAAAGGGTTCCCAAGGGAGCCCTTTGGAAGACTTACAACTTAGCGATGGTCCATGTGACTATCTATTCACTGGCCTGGGCGACCGCTTCCTGATGTGTTCTATCTGTGGGTAAACATGTTGCCCCCTCTGGCTCTGTGGAGTCCCCTTTGCACAATCTCACTCATGTGAGAGTTCTTGGGGGATACCTTCCTTGCAGGTTTGCGGGTCTGTAAGGTGCTCTTCTTGGTTTCCTTCATGTGACATTTATTGAAGGATACCTCCCTTGTAGGACCGTGAGCCTATGAGGCACTTTCGCTCTTCAGCTTTGTAGTTTTGTGGAACTATGAAATCCTTTCCTACACTTTCAAGTTCACCAGACCGTTCTCTGCTTCCTCATCGGTTTAGGTATACATCACTTACTTTGTTACTTCCTTACTACTCTACTTTACTGAAGCACTCATCAATACTCATGCTCGCTAAAGTGGGGGAAAAATGTATAAGCATGAATTTGCACCCCTAACGCAAATTCCCTTTTACCCCCTTGCAGTTTAGAAAACCTAAGGCAGAGGCTTAATTCCTCTTAAGCCCACTGCTCACATCACACTTGGTGCCTACTTTGTGTGTCGGTGGGGGAATTTCTGTTGGGGATGCCCGTGCGACACACAAACATCCGCACGATGTGCTTACGTGCTTGGCAGATTCCTACGACGGGAGTCTGCATAGACATTACACTTCCCATTTGAAGTCAAAGTGTAACACCTCTCTTTGGATGGCAGACTCAAATATGGCCATTTTTCATCTTCTCCATTCATATTCTTCACTCTCTCATCTATTCTAAAGTTTGGGAGAAGTTTTGCAAGATTGGTTTGAAAACTCTCTCCATTTCCATTCATACATTCAAGCTTTGTAGCAACACTTCACACTCCATTTCAACAATCTACCACTCCATCACTCCGATAGTGCAAGCGCAAGACAAACACCATTGCAACAGAGGCTTGAGTTCCTCTCATTTTCTCCTCCACAAGCCTTGAGCATTTTGGACCGAGGTGGTAAGCTCCTCTCATCTTCTCTATCATCTTGGTTTTGTAAGCACATACTATTTTGTAGTGTATTTTGTTTACCTAGCTTGTATTCCTTTCTTTATCTTTATTCCTATCATTGCAAACTTGGCTGTCTGTGGAGGTGGAAACACAAAAATAGGGTCTGAATGAGGTAGGCCCCTAAACAACCCCAACATTTCCTCCTTTTTATGTGTGCAGGTGGAGAGATCTCAAAGAAAGCTGGTGAAAGGATTGTTGTCAAAATTATCTTTGTCACCCTTGCGGTAATATATTTCTTTTATCACGTTCGTATTTATGTTTCATTCTTCTTAATCCCATTCTGCTATCCACAAAACCTCTAAACTAGGCTAGTAGTACTTTCTTGAGGATTTAACCTCGTCTCTCTGGTTTTTTGGCTGTACGAACGCCAACGTGCCTGTGAGATGCCAGCACACTGCGCTGTCGTTCCAGAACCGCGCTTCTGTCCTCTGACAAAGAGCTACCTGAGATGTAGAGTTGACCTTAAAAAGTGACTCACCTAGTATCCCTTCAGTTCTCGGGATTGTAGAGTGATTGAAGGACCCATAGTTTTCATCATTCTCATCCCCCCTATCCTAATCATCCTTGCAACTGAGGTAATTTAGGGCAGCCTTTCCGCTCTTGGCCTTACGTGACCTGGGGCCTTGCAGTGGTTGGTCCCCCTCTCTTACACCAACAAATAACTCTCAAGTTGAAATTAGAGAAGTATGTGCCAATACATTATGATTTTATGTGGAGACATCCAAATGGGCTGCTACTTAAGTACTTATATCAAGAGAAATCCAAAAAGATTATGGATGAATTCCATCAAGGTGTTTGTCAAGGAAATTTCAAGGCTATGACTATTGTACACAAGATCCTTCTAGAAGGATATTGGTGGCCTACCTTGTTCAAGGATGTTGTTGGAAGAGTAAGGTAATGTGATGCTTGCCAAAGGTTCTTAGGCAAGATGAAGTATGTATATGCTCCCCCTTTTACTTCCATAATAATAGTATCTCTCTTCTAGTAGTGGAAAATTGATTTCATAGGAGATATTCAAGAAGATTAAGTAATGGATACAAGTGGATTCTTGTATATACTGACTACTTTACCAAATGGGTTGATGCAATTTAAACCTATAATGCTACATCAAGGGTGGTAGTTGATCTCCAATAAAATGACATTAAAACTAGATTTGGTGTGCCTACAAGGATCATTGCTAACATGACTATGTGTTTTAGATGCCATGATATTTCAAGTTTGTGCACTACGTAAGGGGTTGATTTGATACACTCATTTCCTTATCATCCTCAAGAAAATGGAAAATAAAGTCTCACAATAAAATCCTCATAAATATCATCAAAAGAATATTGGATATGAACATGAAAAGATGGGATGACCAGTTGAAATATGCATCGTGGACTGATAGAGTGACCTATGAAGTAGCTAATGATAAGAGCCCATTTGAATTAAATGCTAAGATTCCAAAGATTTGAAGATGCTAGTGTATTAGCTGTTGCATAATATTGAAGGAGGATAAATGATGCATTTTATTAGAGAATGCAGAAACTAACAAACTTGGATGAGAATAGGAGGATTGTGCATGAGAGAATATTGTCATATAAGAATGAAAATGTATCTCTTTAACAAGACATCATCATAGAGAAACTTCCAAGCTAGAGACATGGTCCTTATGTGGAATTCCAAATCAAAGGATAACGAAAAACTTGGAAAATTTGACCCTTTATGAAATGGGCCATATGGAATTATAGAGTATGATCACAATGTGTATCATCTCAAGGATTTAGTAGGAGGTTTAATGAAATTACCAGTTCATGTTCAACATATTAAGTATTACTTCATACGAGTGATGATGTCCTTCCTTATACATATTTTTGTGTTGTGTTGTCTATGTTATGTCTTTGTGCAACCTTGATCCCTATTGATTATGATGAATTATGGATGTCCTGATCCCCTCTTTGTGTGTCCTTTTTGTGGTTTTCTCCTAAAGATAACTAGATTATCGACATGCATGAAAAATACACATATCCCCAATTATAAATAATGTTGGAATCAATTTTATAGTGCCAAATTTTTCTTGAGTCCTACCTCCTTTATTCATTTAGGCCTCATTTTCTCCATCACATTTAATTGATTCGAGAAATCTTTGTAAGGTCTCCATTTGAATTTTTTTCCTAAATTTTGTTCTCCTTCATCCCATATGTACCTATCATGTGCTAGAAGTTTCCAGGGTCTCAAGAACTCAAGTGTAGGGTGGTGCTCCTAGTAATTTTTTTAAGTGTACAATTTTTTCAGATTTTGGAGTTTTCCATCCAATCATAACTTTTCTCTTGTCCTTTATAAAGTTTCAAGCTTTCTCTTACCAATATGCTTTCCATTTGACCCTTGAACTCTAATGTTTTATATTAAGTCACCTTTCAAATTCATGATGCTGGTCATCCCTTTACTTGCATACCCTTTGGCATCGGTTATAAAGGATTTTCAACTCTCAATCCCTGACATGCTGCATGATATTATCTTATAGGGTTTATGAGTTTAAACTTATTATTATTTGATTATCTTATGGAATTGATTCCTTAGTATATCCAATCCTCAATCTCCAATATTTCCCTTCATGTATCATTTTAGAGTAGGTGATGTAGATATACCTTTATTTTCTTGCTTTAGGCATGAGGTATAGAGTACTAATAATCCTTGATCTTTGATAATTGGGTCTTCTTCCACTTTTCACTTAATTCCAAAGTTGTAAAACTTCCTAGCGTTCCAAAAAGAAAAGTGGAAAAGGCTTTCAAGTTTTTAAACCTTCAAAAATGTCAACAAGATTCACTTCTAGCCTAAAGTACCAATTGAATACTAACAAGAAAAGATGTTGATGATTTTGCAAGCTCATGAACTCACTACCTTGTTTTCATGTGATATGGATTATGTTTTATCCATAATCCCCAACTCCCGATAATTTAGTTCATAAGGTATTCTATTTTTCTTATTCCTAGCATGGGTTATAAAGTACTCTTGATCCCTAATCCTTGACAAATGATATTTGCTATGAGGTATCCTTGATCCTCGATAATCCTGAAACTCTTAAATTCTCACATTTTAAATGATTCACTCCTACTTACCTCTTTGCATGACCCAAGTTAACATTGATGACTAGATTTGATGCTACAACTACTCCAAGGGGGTTTTCAAGCACAAAAATAGTTACTCATCTTAAGGTTACAAATTCTCATGTAATTTTAGGTGATGGAGGATGAAAAATTCCATGCTACCAAAAATGTGGTGTTTTTATTTTTTACATTAATGACTTCTATGTAAGCTCCAAGCCACCATTTCATTCAATTTTGTAGGATCTCAACTTGTTTAACTTGCAACATTAATGATATTATATTCTTAGTTGATTTTCATAAGGATTCAATGACCAAAAGTGATATATATACCAATTCATTTTTAAGAATAAAAGTTGGTCATTTCTTCATTTCCACTTGATTGTAATGCTAAGCAAGATCTAGGGTTTCAATCCCTACATGTCTAGTTTCTATTAGAGTAACTCATCTGGCAAATCATGAAGAGGTAGCTATTGTGCAGAAAATATTTATAACTAAATTTCTCCTTGGCTAGTTGTGGATCTTTAGGAAGGCTTCCAAACGATGAAGTGTGATAGATTATTCTTAGCTTAGGGTTTTCTCTTACCTCATTTTCTAGTGTGAATATAAAATTGTATTGAAAAGTGTCACAACACTTTAATGCATTGCATATGTCATTTATAACGATTTTTCCAATATTGCATATAGATTTCTAAAATTTTGGAGAGGGATTATCAAGCATGTTTAGTTGTTAAATATTATCTCTTTTTCATTTTTATGTGTTATGTCTTCTTGTTGATTCCAAATTTGTAACCCAATATACAACATCGGTCCTAGAAGTATTTGACCCTCTGTGCCTTAAAATGAACAATATCTTTAACCAGAATTGTTGGAGTAGGACGTATAATTGCATGCACTCCATGATTTAGTATTATTTACAAGGAAAAAATTTGAAGCAAGCAATAACAAATTCTCATCTTAGAGAGTCATGTCTTGCATATACCCACATCTTACAGTTGTACAATATTATATTGTTCAACTTAATAGAGGTTAGTATGTTAGTCCTTAGCCTAATGACACATTTTGGGGCTAAGAGTACATTAGATACTACTACAAGTATGCATATTTTTATACCTTTAATTGTGATTACATATTGTTAAATTATATCTCTAGAAAAACCCTCTTGGGTCTAGTAGAGCCCAAAGTGAATGAGATATTATCCACTCTCAATAATCATCCTATCATCACTCACACTTTGTTGATGAGATGGTATATCCACCTTCATGAATAACATATCCCTAGCCTTGAATTAAATTGATCCATTTAGATGTTAAGATTGATTTTGAGATCCAACAAATGGTTCTAATCAACCATGTCTAATGAGGAACCAATGTACAAAATATCTTCACAAAAAAAGAAGAGAAAATACCATTGAAAAAAAATCTTCTCTAAAAGAGAGGAATCAAGAAAATAAAACATGTGATGGAAGTAGGACTCAAGGTGAACCCCCAAGCACCACTTCCTTCACCCCAAGCATCAGTTGTAATTGAAGATAACAAGGCAATGCTAAAGGTTTAGTTAAGATGTCTACAACTTGTTCCTCATTAGGAAAATACTCCAAGCTAAGAACTCCATCATGGATGAGTTGCTAAATTATTTGCATGTGGATCTCAATATTTTTTCTATGTTGATGCTCCATTGGGTTGTCAGAGATGTATATGGCACTTTGATTATAACACCAAAGACTAGTGGGGTGATTAGGAGGAAAACCTAACTCTATATCAATTGGTGAAGCCAAAGCCCTCATAACTAGAAATAATTTCTCCTCAATACTCAACCTCTATAGATAATAATATATTAATCGATTTATTCTTGCAAGATAATGCAATTAGTATGAAACCAAAATAGTAGAAAAAAAAGTAGATTTTTTTATTTTTGACATCACCAACCTAATCTAAGTCAATGAAACCCACAATCTAAGAAGTTCATGACGTGTAAATGTAAAAATGTGAAGTACCCTAAATTTACTTCAAGATATGCATGATTACTTTCCTATGATTCTCATGAGAATCTTGAGATAAATGAGAGACAAATCCAACCACCAAGGAAAATCAAAATGATTGTGTTAGATACAAGAGACTACCAACCAACTATTTATGCAATATAACATCAACTCTATGTGAAGTGCAACAAGTAGACAATGTGGCACTTTATTCAAATGGAGTGGGGACAATTGTAATTATCCATGAAAAATTTGTGAAGAAAATCAAGAGTATAGTTTTTCTAAAAATAGAAATTCCCTCAAACTATTGGACCTGATGACCATGGAAAAAATACAAAAGCTCAAGAATGGTCATATCAAACAACTCTATTAATGCTCTCTAAACACTCTAAATCATGGAAGTGGAACTACTGATAAAAATAAAATAATTCACATAAAGGACAAGTATCAAAATATCCTCTCCATGCCTTTGAGTGTAGATTGTAGGATCAAAATGGTAGCATGTCAAACCATAAGAAAGATAAAAACTATTAATCTTATGATACCAAGCTCAGGGGGCTTGTTTGAGACCATAAAGTGAATATAAAATTCTACACATAAGTGAAGGATACTACAAAAAACTTGGAGGTTGCTTCATATAGATCTCCTCATGACTATCACCATTCAAAAAGACACTCTTCACACCTATTTGGTAAAATGACCATTCTTGTGATGCAAAAAGTAAAAGTACAAGATGAATAGAATCCATCTTGGCAATATAAGTAAAGGTATTAGAATAGTCAATGCCATAAACTTATGAAAAATCTTAACCAAAAGATATTTATTGTACATTTCAATGGACCCAACCACTACATATTTGGTTTAGTAGATCCACTTGAAATAGACCAAATATTTTTCTTAGGAAGAGGTACAATATCCCATGTATGCTTCTTCATTAAAGAAGAATGTTTCTCTACTACAGCACCATCACACTTTCAAATACCTTTTGTATTTGAAGTTTTTTGAGGACCATCTAAAATTGCATGACTCAAAATATTGGAAACAATTGTCTATGAATGAGAAGGATGAGATTCAATGGGATCACAAACCAAAAGGTCCATCCTCTTAGAGACTAGTGTGGACCCAACAAGACATATACTATGCACTGAGAGGTGGTGGGTCAAGATCCTTATCATCATCCCCAATAAGCAAAGAGTTATGAAGAGATGAAGGAAGAGTAGAAAGTGAGGGAGAAGTAGGTGATGGTTTGTCCATATATATGAATTACTCATACAATTGAACATCCCATAAAAACAAGAAACCTTGAATATCAAGATAAAATAAACTATGGGTTTCACATCTTCACAATAGCCAACAAAAAATAGCGGTTGGCTCTTTGTCTATATATCCTTATGCCAACCACATGGAATGAATATCCAAGCCTCACTATTAGATACTATAAATGACCATGTCAAGCCTCCTCAAGAATCATATTACACATTGCCTTATGTGCATGCAGTTTCAAGTGTAATTGGCACAATTGATTACTTAAAATTAGAAAGTGGGTGCCACCTTCTTGGACCAAATCATTCAAGTGGCTATCTCTAGTAAATTTTTGTTCTTTCATTCGCTTGCACCATTCCATTGAGGAGTGTCAGGATCTATATGCTAATGTTGAATATTATGCTCTTTGAAACAAAAGTCCTAAAATGTTTAATTCACATACTTCCCCATTATATAAGTGGATATACATAATAGAAAGACTAAATTACTTCTCATTATTTAAGTAAAAGAAACCATCATCCTTGTACTTAAAAAAATACTCCCACGTGCATTATGCAAAGTTATCAATAAAGGTGAGCACATATTTTCCCCCTTAAAAGAGGGAGTAAAAAAGGACATAAGATTACTATCATGCAACTCAAGGGGTGCCTTAGAATGGATTTATTACCCTTAGGAAATGGGTCCTAATGATTTTTTCCAATAAAACAACCTCAACAAACTCCCTCGGTGCAAGAAATTCTAAAAATGTCTACTATTTTTTGTATGCTCAACTACCAACGATACCTCTAATTTAGATGACCACACCATTTATGAAAATACTACTCAAATACTTAGCATTATAAATATGGGATAATCTTGATAAAGACTCAAAACCATCAAACTTGTACAACCAAGATCCAGGAACACTCCTTTACACAAAACCAATCTCAAGATCCTATAGTTCTCAAATGACATCATGTGGAGTAAACTCAATTATCTTTCCTTTACCATAATGAGAAATATAATAAATAGAAAGGTTATAAATATATCTAAAACTAAGAAAATATCATTAATACAACCATTTTCCAACTATATTATTTCCAGTCCCAAAATTAACATCTGTGAAGTCTCCTATTTCAAGTTGAGAATTACTACTCTTAAAAAGCAAAGAAAGAAGATCATATTAATGTGGACCATATGGTGAGAAGTACCTAAATAAAGTATCCAATTATGTGATGATGAACCTTGTAAATCTTGTGAAAATAGGGCTTGATTACCTATAGAAGAAGGTTTGGAGATAGAGACCTTGTGTCACTACATGGCTTCCTATAAAGCCTCCAACCTTTGCCAACATCTTGACTCATCATGTACAAGCTTTTCACAAAAGTTGTAAGTCACTTTTCTTCTATCTTAAAGAAAGATTCACTAGACTTAAAATAATAAGAGAGAGTTGTAGATTTGTAATTGTTCTTTTATTTCATTTTGGAGGGAGAATTGCAACCTAAAGAAGATTTTATCTTGGGATTACATCTATTTCTACCCTTGCCTTTGGATAATTGAACTACCAATGCTTGGATCTTACAACTATGAATTGAATACAATTGAATAATCTTGGCATATTCCCCAACATTATGCTTACAAAATAGCTCAAATGTGGACATCTTTCCATGGTGGAGTAAATGATAGAGGAGAAAACCTAAAGTGGCCCTTCAATTTAGACAAAATCAGGAGATAAATTCTTTATCAAAATTTTCTCTTTCACAACCTTTTAGTTGCGACAACTTGAACTTAGAAAAGAAGTCCTCAATCAAAGGTAATCATCAAGAGAGAGCGAAGTGAAATATGTCTCAAATTTTAATGCACGTGAATCACTAATGGTGCCAAAAAATTCATTAAACTTATCCCACATTTTCTTCAGTGTTGTTTACAATATGAAACAACAAATTATCGTATACATGTGTAATGTCCCCATTTTAATTTCTTTAGCTTCAAGCCATATAACACATAATATAAACTTGCAGAATTGATTATTATTAAGAAATCTTGATTTTTAACTTGGTGATTTAATAATTACTGTCAAAATTAAATTTATTAAGTTGCTTTGAATACTTGAAATCTGCCCAGACTTATTTTAGGTATCATTTTATATAGTGTTGTTAATTTTCTTCAACTCTATAGCAGTTTAATGCCTTTGGTAAATAATTTCTTACTTTGCCTGAGTCAAGGGTTTTTGTCCACAAACTAGACAAGGAAAATAAAAGGGTTTTTGTCCTTTGATTTCTGCTATGAAGGGTTTCATCCTCAAGTTAAAAGAATTGCAGTTCCATGCTCCAAAGAAGTAATAATAAGAAAATAAAAGATTTATTCTTCATATGGCACCTGCTTCTCCTTGTTTGCTATCTCTTATATATCTTTTTCCTTCATTATTCATGATTCTTCACATGTCCTTTGACCTTTGATAAAATTAAACTTTAATTTTATATTTTATAATTATATTATATTTTATATTTAATTAGTTATTAATTATTATTACTTGATCCCATTTCAAAAAGGGGACATTATAATCCGCCCTTCCCAAGATTGATTTCCCTCAAGCAATCACAAGCAAGGATACTCTAAAAATTTCTTCTTCACTTGAGTGAATCTTTTTGAAGATATTGGGATCCCAAATTAATCTTGAAAACATTATGAATCTCTCTAATGATGTAGTGTATTTCATTAATTGCCTATATGTTGCTAAATCTTGTTGAAAAACTTTGTCTTTCTTGTCTTCCAACAATTTTGTTTGATGATTCATATTGTCTTGCAAAGATTCTCTTACTTTTTTTAATAGAACTATTATAGGTTTGAGTTCTTTTCTTTGTAATGAAGAAGCATCTAGGTCCATAGGCGATCTTGCTTCAACCAAAACTAATTAAGGTTAGGCTTCAAGTTTTTTGTTCAATTTTATCTAGTGTTAGTTGAATTTTGGTTGTGGCTTCAAGGATTTTTCATAGATAATTTGAAAAAATTAAGGGCATCACCTTGTAGAAGAGCTTAATGGGTATCTATAGTTCATATATGGAGAAGATTGGGTAAAAAAATGATGAAGTTATGCTCATGCAAGTTTTTGGTTTGCTATCAGTTTGTAGACTTCTGAACGGTTACTAGCTTTATGAGACTTTGATGTTGAACTAGATACCTATTTCACTCCTTGTGACCAGTTCAAATGAAAATTTTCACATTTATGGGAATTTGGTGGTCAACTGGACTCACGGGTAAACCCAAGTGAGCTAGATGTTAATTTGATTGGTTCAAATGAACAATTTTGATGATGACATCCATATTGTACGATTGTAGATGAATGCAATTGAACTGAATATGAAGATGTAAATATGATGTCAACATTGTATGGTTTGCAAACAAATAATATTGAACCAAACAAGTGCATTGATCAAAAGGTTTAGTTTGATAAACAATGAAACTTCTACTCAAAAGATAGCATGATGTGTTTGTGACATCACCATGCACGAAGTGCGGGGATTTTCAAGTGAATTGAATTTTTATGGGAACCCAATAGTGAACCAACTATTTGTGAGAACCTGATAGTGAATCAAAAATTGTGAAATTTTCTATTTGAATTGGTCGTTTGTAGAACATATACTTGCTACTTAATTTGCAAGCCTTCAACTTGCTATTGTACTTTTCATTTCTAGAGTGTGATTCAATTCTTGTAATTGCCTAATCTTGGAATCGTCGAACTTCTTAAAGTGTGAAATATGAAAGGGAATAGTTGTCTTCATTTTAGGGGCATTTGGGAAGGATAAGAGATTTTTGAGAGGATAAGGCTAACTTTGTAATTGGTTAATGATGTTTTTTCTGTAAGCTCCTAAAAAATCCTATTGTAATGAAATTTCTATGAAGATAATAAAGCATGATGTTGAATTTGCATGTAGAAGTGTGTTTGGGTTGCAAGGTCAGGTATTTTGATAAGACCTCTTGATCTTATCTACATCACTTTGTGTTTCTAAACACATCGTAAACTCCTTATCTTTTTCTAGATGCCCTTAAAATAGTTTTAGACTTGTCATTTTTCCATTTTATAGAATTGAAACATTGCCAACTTTCTTGATCTAGTTTAGAAAGGTTTTGGTTAATATTTTCCTTTGAATCTTCAATGCCTTTCCTCAAGAGATCACTCAAACTCCTTGTGCTAAAATACTTTTGAACTTGAAACAAACAGTCTACATGTCCTATACTACAAGTTGTACTCCTTACTCTATCATCCCTCTTTGCATGTTTTCCATGGTGACAAGATTATTGTAATAACATAGGAAACACCAAGTTTGAAATATTCTCATACTTTAGGATGCAAGCAAAATGCTCATCCTCATTTCTCAATTTTTTTGTTGAGATATCCTCAACACCTTCATTTTTGTAACTCAAAACTTTTAAATTTGGGCTAATCAAAACATCCTTCTCAAATGCATACTCATCCTCAATGCTCTTCTAAAAATCAACCAATGACTAGTGCATGATTTGGTGCATCTTCCTTCAACTTGAAATATTCCCTTTCAACAAGTGGAACCCCTTTTTCCTTCCCTTGATTGATATTTTGGTGACACATGCCATCATTAGAAACCGGTAAAACATCTTATCCTACCAAGGAATCTTTATCTTCAACTTTCTTTCAAGGTTCCTCTTGTTCTTGCTCCATGATGTCTTGTGGCTCTAAATTCAATTGTTCCTCTTGCTCCCTACTTACTTCCTCAGTTTCTCCTTGTGATTTTGATTCTTTCTTCATCAATTCCTTCTTTCTCTTTTGAATATCTCCAAGTATTCCTCATAAGTAACATAGGATTTATAAGTAGTAACTTTGATCATATGTACGAAATGCAATAAGTTTGTGCTCATCCCTTTCAAACTGATCCTCTATTTCCCTTGGAATAGGATTATCTTGTCTTGTTTTTCTAAGTGAATTTAGAGTTCTTTGGCTACTTCAGAATTGCTTTAAAAGCTAGTTTTTAAAATCTTGAATCTTTGTCTACACTCCTTGGATATGATCTATGTATTTTTCTTTTGGTAAGAATTTAGGTCGGTAGTCCACGTTCTTTCTGCTAAGTTCCCTTTACTTGTGTGTCCATAGTTGATCTGTAGTTATATGTTAGTTTCCTACACTACATGATGGCAAGATCAATAGCTTTGATACCAATTTTAATGTCCCCTTTTTAATTCCTTTAGTTTCAAGCCCTAGCACATAGAATATAAAATTGCATAGTTGATTATTAGTAAGAGTTATTGATTTTTAACTTGTTGATTTAATAATTACTATTAAAATTAAATTTATTAAATTGCTTTGGATACTCGAAAATATACTTAGACTAAGTATTATTTTATGTAGTATTGTCATTTTTTCAAGTCTATAGTAGTTTAATACCTTTGGTAAATAATTTCTTAATCTGCTTGAGTCAAGGATTTTTTCCACAAAACCAACCAAGAAAATAAAAGGGTTTTCATCATTTAGTTTATGTCATGAGGGGTTTCATCCTTACATAAAATGAACCATAGTTCCATGCTCCAAAGGAGTAATAATCATATAATAAAAAATGTATTCTTCATATGGTGTCTATTTATCCTTGGTTGGAGTCTCTTATATATCTTTTTCCTTCAATAGTCATGATTCTTCACATGTCCCTTGACCTTTAATAAAATTAAACTTTAATTTTAGTGTAATCCAATTAAACCCATGACTTCATCTAATTTTTTTTATAAGCAATTTTTTCACTCTTTAGTGAATTCATATGGTTTTTAAGCAAACAATCATAGTCCCTAAGATTGTAGTGGTTTCTCATTTTTAGCTTTCATGTATGAATCATGTGGAGCAAAGAGTTCAACATATTAGATTCTTCCATAATAGCAATAAACACCAAGAGAGCAAAAAAAACAATGGGCACTTAAATTGTTCCTTTCAAGCCCCCATAATGTATTCATTCAAATTACAACCTATTAACAAGAAACAAGAGGCATGTATATGCAATTTTTATAAAATATAAACCAAAATTGATTGTTTATAAGCATGGTAATTTTTACAATTTATAAAATAATCGGCTTGCCAAAGCTAAAATTGGTGGTTGCAAACAAATTCCTTATAATTTTTTACTAAATTTTTAAAAAGTTTTGCCCAATATTATATTCATGGTTGTAAGTTAAGTGCCACCAAAAAATCTTAGAAAATTCTTCAAACTAAAATTTATATTACCTAGAGCAAAGTCTAGAGAAACAAGGTGGATCACTGTGAAGATCCCAAAAATATATTTTTGCACCTATAAAAAGTAAAAAATTCATCTCCATATGCAAAATTTATGCCCATTAAAAGAAAGTATATAAGAAATAAAGATCCCCCTTAGGGATAATCTAGTTGGCACCACCAAGGGTTAGAGTGCATGTAGCATAGCCCTAGGTGAAGCAATGCAAACAAGGTAGAGCCACTAGAGTTGGAAAAAGTAGAGATCCCTAGTGAAGATTTGTGTGAGGTGGAGAAAGTTAACAACTTGTATAGGGTTGATAAAAGAGCACCAAGTAGACAAAGAGGGCTAGTCAAGCCAAATTGGTAGATGTTGCATCATAAATTGTTACCCTTGACAATTTCACACTATGGTTTGCTCCCCTTTAAGTTATTGGACCTAATTGAGCACCTAATTTCCTAAATTATGCATTCCATGGCCCATTTTAAACAATTACCAACAAATTTGTAAATGAAAAATAAATGCATTCATTAAATACTTTGCCCCGAACACCTTAATTCTCAAAAAATAGGGTTGGGAGATACTCACCTAGGGCGACTTATTCCCCCTATTTTGGCTCCAAATTAATATGTCGATGTCGATATTTTATTATTTTGAATTCAAATGTCCAAAGTCGACTATCAGGATTTAATTATCAAGAAATTAGAATAATTGCATATAAGTACCTAGTTATTGCATTATTTGAAATCTATCTAGCATCAGGTGGAATAATTGAGAAAGAGTTATTATCAAGCAAGTCAAGAGCAAAATTTCAGAGATTTATTGTGGCAATTCAAGATCCAAGCATCATGTCAAAGTTTAGGTGATTTCATGTTCATGTTTGTGGAGACTAATCCTTGTAGGTCTCCAAGCAATTCAAGCAATCCAATTGAGCAAGATCCAAACCCTGAGGAGATTTGTGTTTCTATTAGAATTTAGGAAGATCTAGGAGATTAGAAACAAGCACATGAACAATGCATAAGATTGTATTTTTTTGACCCTGATCACAAAATGAAGTAAATAACATTAGGAATGATTACAAAGTTATAGTTTTAGGATGCACTTGTCAAGAATGACAAGTGTCCTAGTAAACCCGAGTTATCAAAAGACCAACTCAACTTAGATTCCTGAATGGCGGAGTTCTGACTGAGAGAGGAATGAGATAACAAAATTCATGAAGCAATTAAGTGTGGTTATCTTGTGTGTAAAACAAAGAATAAATCACATGACTAATTGATAATGCATAATTAATGCAATAACACTCACAATCAGAACTAGATGATCTTTTCCTAAGTTTGCATTAAGCACTGGAGTAAATATTGATTAATTTACTCCAACAACCCCCTTGAATGAAAATTGAGGAAAAGCAAAAACTGATGGAGGAAAAGAATGCAATGATGGATGTGTGCCTCTAAAAACTACTCACGTGTCCACATGTCAGAAAGCGATGATGTCAATCCAAGATATTGTGAAGACTGATATAGAGCAACCTACAAAGACGAAAAAGATGGTGGGCCAACAACGATGATGTGGTTGTCAACAAATTATTCAAACTAAAGAAGAAAGTTGCAACTACAGAAGAACTGCAAAGATGCCCTCCGAAAGGGATGATGCCATTGTTTATCTAATGCTCAATATTGTCTTGCTAGAAATAAACTCTGGAAGCACACAAGGATGCGACTCTGGAAGCTCATGTAGTCAGGAACCCTGCTAGAAAGAAACTCTGGAAGTACATGGTGTTGCGACTCTCAAATCTCATGTAGACAAGAATTTAGAATAGAAGAACACTTTTGGTTGCCTATTAGAGGAACAATGTGGAGCTTGACAGTTAATTAGCAACTTTTAATATTCTAAGTTTGTTTATTCAGAAGCAAAATGAAAGAAACCTATACTAGACGTATCTAGAAACAAAGGTTTACATCTGCCTCCAACTATGCACAACAAATCTTGAATGCCAAGTGTGGGGAGTGGAGATATTTTGGAAGCAGGCCACGTGGGTAGTCGTAGATGCCTTGTGGGACTTTTCACCCTGATTGTTGCCTCCAAAAGAGGCTCGAGTCACCTCTATCTCCTAACGCCTCCTCCATGCCATATATGGAGAAGTCATTCAGCCTGCACGATGCATGAGAGCATGCGACCTGCAGATGAGAAACACCGGTCTGCAAATGAAAAACCCACGATCTAAGGGTGAGGATGGGCTGGATCAATGTCTTCATTGTGTCGCTGGCTTTTGGGAATCCATCGCTCATGCAATGAGGACCTGCATTGAAATGGCTAAGGTTTGATGGTAGGAACATATATGAGGAGCCTCTACCGCTTCCCACCCGCTATACAAATTCTTTGTGCGCCCCCAAGCTGACTGAGTAAAGGGCTCTCTCCTAAGGGAATTTGCAACCTCCAATAGACAAACATCTCTCTCGACTTGCAAATGCCATCTGATTGCCAATCAATCATGAGAAACATTGAATGGATGCGTGACTTTAGATTGTTGATGGTTGTTGGGGCATTTTAATCCTATGCACAGAGGTAAATGCAGGCTAGCAAGAAAATATCTCGTCTCCTTCAATGATATCACCAATACTTGGAGATATTAGGAAACCGATGAACCCAAAATTTTGCACCAATTTGTCACCTCCAATTTGCTGCAACTCACCTGCAGGCTTTCAAACTTGGCCCCAAGTTGTGATTCACCCTCTCCAGGCAGCGTGCAGGGAGATAGTAGAGAATTACGCCACAGGGGTGGGGTCATTTCCAAACTGCTATGAGATATAGAGGTTGACTCCAAACAATGATTCAAAAATGATTTAGAAACATTTAACCATCTTCCTCTAATCACGTAGCAATGGAGATAAAAAATATAATAAAATTGTTCAACTATTGGCTTGCAAAAACCTCCAATCCATGCTTTGATACCATATTAGAATTTAAGAAGATCTAGGAGATTAGAAACAAGCACATGAACAATGCATAAGATTGTATTTTGCTGACCCTGATCACAAAATGAATTAAATAACATTAGGAATGATTACAAAGTTATAGGTTTAGGATGCACTTGTCAAGAATGACAAGTGTCCTAGTAAACCCAAGTTATCAAAAGATCAACTCAACTTAGATCCCTGAATGGTGGAGTTCTGACTGAGAGAGGAGTGAGATAACATAATGCATGAATCAGTTAAGTGTGGTTATCTTGTGTGTAACACAAATAATAAAGCACATGACTGATTGATAAAACATAATTAATGCAATATTACTCACAATCAAAACTAGATGATCTTTTACTAGGTTTGCATTAAGCACTAGAGTAAATATTGATTAATTTACTCCAACACTTCAGTCCTTCAAGGAAGCCATTGAAGGGTGGTGAGTTGTAGAATTTTGTTAATTTATCATTCCTTCCTATCATTTATCCTTTTATCATTGACATTGCCATTATAGAATGGAAACACTAACATGGGGTTTGACTAAGGCAAGCCCCTAAATGACACAACCCTTCCTCTCTCTTTGAATGTGCAAGTTTCAAATTTGAAAAAGATTGGAGGAGGCTTCAACATCAAACCCTACACCTTGACAACAAATAGAAACTTAGTTACAAAACTATCCGATACTGATACGATAGTGTGACAAGCAGAAAATAGAAGCTCTGATATGGCTCCCGAGGATTGTGAAAACAGATCTGAATCTCAATCAAAAGGACACTATCATCTTAGGCGACTTAGTCCTCCATTTTTAGCCCCAAATTTGAATTATAGGTGCACAATACTTTGCTCAATCCATTTCTACTGTCCAAACGAAAATCAGTTAAAAAATAAACTTTAAAAAATGCATATAGATATAAACCCAATGATGCAACTTATTGCACAAAGAGGATAATATTCTACCAAATATACTATTGACTTACAAACGATTTCAAAACTACACATAAATGGCATGGATGGTATGGACTATATAAACATCATATGACCAAGTGTATAAGGACCTCATAAAACTCTATTAGGTGCAATGACCAAACCCTATCAAGTTCATTCTCGATCCATATGGATTTGGGATCTTTGGATTCAACTATAAGGTCAAATTTGGACCATGATGTACTCATCAAAATATTGAGCAAAATCTCTGCAAAAAAGAAGGGACTTGTAAATCTAGAGCTCTCATACCATGTTGAAGTAGCTAAATTTTTTTCACAAGAACATGAATCATTTTCAACACCAAAGAACCTTCCACAAGAGAGAAACATAAGTGTTATAGTGTCAATAGGACGATACAATACAATGTGCATAAATACCCTTGTATAAATAGGCAAGGGTGAGACAAGAGACATGATTGTGATAAGTGTCATGATCACATGACTTGAGACATAGATAATAAATGTTATAAGTAAGCTTAATTAACTAGGGTGAAAAGGACCCAAGAAGGAAATCAAATAGATAAAAGACCATTTCACACCAATGGATCGCTTCACATAATGGACTCAAAAAGTACAAGTGAAACTCTTTACAATTTTTGAGCCTCATTGGTAGAACAAATGCCCACCTATCATGATCTCACATCAAATGGAACAAATCAACCACCTCAATAAGCCCCACCATCACACATGACCCTCTAGCCACATGCACATCCAAAATAATGTTCCTCTAGTTTGCACAAACAAAAAAGTGATAAATTCATGAAGACCCCAATAAGCCTAGCATTTTCATATTTTTGCTCAATGTTTTCCTACCATTCACAAACAAACACTCTCCTTTTGTGATAGATGTTGATTTCCCACCACTTACTAAATCTTAATGGCTTGGCATGTGTGAGTAAGGAATATATTTCCTCACAAATCCGTTCATTTGATGACCTCCAATTGCTTGCTTTCTTAGAAATTACTCAAACAATTAACAAACTATCCTCTAAATCTTCCATTTCCATCATTACGAAAGGTACAAAGCACCCAAATATCCTATCATGTAATTCAAAGCTTTAATTGACATCCCTATTTGATCAAGCAGGTTCTCCTTGTTTCTTGACATCTACCCCTCCCTCTACTTCTATATGTTTTTTCTCTTATATGACCCAAATCATTATGGGTGGTGTGATCCTTACGACTCACAGAGTTGTATAAATAGAAGCCACCCTCTCTAATAAAGATATTTTGGTTTGTTAAGTGATACATTATCTCTATTTTGCATTACTTAATACCACATCTAGGAGAGGGCCCTTGGACCAAAAGGGTTTGTGTTTTGTTATATTCAAGCTCCTTGGATGGAAGTTGTTTAATTAACATGCTGTGAATATATGTTTTGTTATATTTCCTATTTGTATAAATATAATGCATTACACTATGGAAGTAATTAAACCCCCCTCAATTGTACTTAACCCATAAGCACAAGTAGATGGTAAAATGGTGAGAACAATATCATGATGGACCAAACAATACCCTTAGTGGCTATAAAATGTTAAAAATTGACTTAGCTAACTTCACATGAAAAATTGAATGAATTATTTATACATTTTAAAAGTAAAATAGTTATACAAGTAGGAAATCGAATGTAGTTTATGGGCTTTTTTAGTTTTAAAAAAAACAAATTTATTTGGAAAAAGATTCAAACCAGCCTAAGTATAAGAAAAAGAACATATTTTTCTTCACACTTTGGATATAATTGAAAGACACATGAGCGGGTGTGATGCATTTTTTGTTTGTAAGTAAATAAATGATTTATGAACTTTTTATAGTGTCTTTTGAAAATATTTAAAAACAATTTTGTAGCCAACTTAACTTGGTCAAAAAAATATTAAATTCAAAACTTTAAAAACATATATTCGATACGGCTTGGAGTGTGATGGCTTTTCTACATTACAAAAAAAAATAGTTTGAAAGTTATGACCATTTTTCAATAAGTAGATCTATCAAGAATTCAAACATAGCCTATTTAGAAAATTAATAATAATGATCTATTAAATTATAATGAGGTGTGTATTATGTTTTTAGAATCCTACAATCTCCTCTACTAACCCTTTTTATTTCACTAATTTGGTTACAAAAAAGTTATCAACTTCAAAAGATGAAGTCATGGAAAATTTTCAAGATATCACTAAACATGTGATTTTACAAAAAATTTCATCAAGTTTTGGGATTCCCACTTGTTTAAATTCAAGGCAATCCCAAGGAATTTTTGAAGGGTAAACTAAAATTGAGCTAGAAATATACACTTTTTCAATTCAAGTCCAAAATTTTGTATATTTCCATCCAACTACTTTTTTGCCATTGACACTATGTTCACACTCATCCTAAACACTAAAAGGAGAGTCAAATTGATCATTTTTTTTTGGCAGATAACTTTGTTTTGTTTCCCTTAACACTATCCCCCTTCTAACTCTTTCCCCCTTCTAACTCTTAGTGTAAGTTAGATTAGTCCCAAAAGCAATATGATGGCATCATCATGTTAATAGAGTAGTTTAATTTTATACATCTAACACTTTCCTCAAAAAAGGAATTGGCCCTTTTTGGAGAGTAGCTACATTTTGTGAAAAATAATTGACCACAACATATTTCCAAGTTGTTGGGGGCTCCCAAAGCCAACACAACAAAATTTGCAACATAGGGACAAATCACGAGCAAACTCACTAGGCTTAATGAGCACTATGATAGAGACCCCCATCCTCCACTCCCTTGCTAGTCCCTAGTCAAAGTTACACCTCTTAGCACTTCACCTACCTTGCTCCCACACACATGGACCCACGACTTGTCTGCTACTCTATAATGTCCCCTTCTCAATCCTAATATGTTCAGTGGGCACTAGCCTATTTCTAGAGTTCCCGTAGGTTAAATGAGAGCGTAAAGGGGACTCCAAGATCCTTGGAGAATGCAATGGCAAGCAATTCTTAGTTTTTGGTGTTGGATTTGAGCTCAGGGGGTGATTTTGGTTTGAATGACACTCTCTGCAATGTTATCAAATGATCTGGGTGTTCTCCATACTTCTTGGAGAGCATGTCTATTTTTAGAAAGTCTAAAAAATGGCCCCATTCACTTATCCAATGCCTCCATGTCTCATTGGTGTAGTCAAAATTGGATTTTAAGTTGATTTTGGATTTTCTGTCATAAGAGGTAAAATATTTTAACATTTCACTTAAGTGTAATGTTTAATTATTATTTTATTTTCACTAAGTGTTATAATCTTTTGTGAAGTAAAAAAGGACCCCAAGTTGGACGCTTAGATTGGAGAAGGGGGACGTTGGTCCACATGAGACATAATTATTATTTTTAAAAGGTGTTTTCAAAAAGGGGGAATAAACTTATTATTTTAAAATTGCTTTATCTCCCTCCAAAAAGTTATATAAGGAGGCTAGGGGTAGCTCATTTGGAAATGTTGAGTTGAGATAATGAAGTGCTTCTCGTTTGTGGATTGAATTCTTCAAGGCTTTGAGGATGAAAAGCCTCAAGGTTTGTTCTAGTTTCGGAGTTGAAAGACACTCCCTAGTTGGACTTGGTGTGGCTTCACTGCAAGAGTCACCATTGGAGCTATTGGTGAAGGTTTTTAGTTTGATTTCACAGATGGATTGCTTTGATGTCTTCTAGTTGCTATATGTTTGGTGTGATTTTCTAAAATTTGCAGTGTTTGGAGTGAGATTACCTTGATTTTTGCTGCTTGGGCCATACCATTCCTTGCATAGGTTGTACCACCTTTTTGATGATGCAAATTGAAATGTTGAAAACTTTCTTCTGGGTATTGGCTCATCCATTTCCTTAGCATTGGGCGACCAAGTATGCAAGTTTGCGTATTTTTTGTTAGAGACTTTGATATTTAGGAGCTAATCACCCCTTGTAACAGGTCGTACATCCTTTGAAAGGGGGCATCTGAGTTCATGGAGGGAACCACCCCTCATAACCTAACTTTTTGGGCTCTTGGAGTGGCGCCTAGACCTTTCTAGGCACTTGCAATCATTTTTGGAGTGATCTTTGGTGTTTGGAGGTACTCATTGGGTGGCATGCTGGGTGTATACCTGCCGTTTTGAATGTTTCAGACTTTCTATTTCATATCAAACTTGTTATTGCTACTGTTCAAACCATTTTCAAACTCCTGGGTGCCATTGTTGAGGTATACTTTGTTCATTCTTAGCAAGAGGCAACTTATTCACATTTTGGGTATCATTTTGGGAGTTGAATCAAGTGTATAACATCATTTTCATTGTAGCAACAATCTATGCTGTTGTAAGATTGATTTGTAGTGAGCTCTTATTGTAACACCATTTGGTAGTACCATCAGTGCCTTAGCTCTTGTGTTTGTTTGCTTCTCACCCCACTAAAATAAGTGGTTTATTTCTCACCCCAGTGAATAAGTGGTATCTTATTACCCCACTGAATAAGTGGGTTGCTTTGCACTAACCCCATTGCATAAGTGGTTCTTGGTTTGCACTCACCACTGAAAAGCAGAAGAGTTGTTTACTATTAGTTTGTACCCACTACATAAGTGGGAGTTTTCTACTCACCCCACTGAACAAGTGGTTTCTTTCAGTAGCATTGCAATGTAAACCTTGCCATTGTATGCTCTCACCTTTCCCATAATGGAACTTGGGTGATTAGAAAGTGGAAGGTAGTTGATTAAGTCGATTATCATTGTTTATGATTTGATGCTAACAAGTTTAAAAAAATCAGAAAATTGGGGTGTTTATTACATACTCATTATGTGCTAGTGTGCACATACAAGAAGGGTGCAACACTTGAAGCAACCAACACTACAAGTATGACCTAAAGCATCCATCAATTCCATGCAGGCTAGTCTAGAATCCACATCAACCAACATACAAGTTTGCTCCCTACAAAAGAGCCATTAAGGATACCAACTAATATCCTTCCATTGACATTTAGTGAACTCTTCAAAACTCATGATGTTGAAAAGGTAAGAATTAGAGTGTCCATGCCATATTGAAGTGCCTCAAATGCACTCTAGTTGTTCGGTCCACAACAACTAAAATGTGTATACAAGATGAGAAACAATAAATTACCAACTATGTGGCATGGTGCCAAATTTATCTAATAGAGAAAATCATACTTTCGTGCTGACAAAATTGTGACTACTAAATTTTGCCTCATTAGAACAAGTTCATCCCTAGTCAAATCTATATGACAAGTTTGACTCTAGCCAAATATCTAGGACAAGTTCAACTATGACAAATATAGCATGACAAGTTCAATTGTGGTCAAACTAGTTATTTGTTAAAAGAGAAAAATGGCTTCCCTATGCAACCTTATGTACTTTACTTTCCATCTAATTTCTTTTGTTTACTTTCTACAAAAGTGTTACTCTTCTACCTTAATCACTAATTACAAGTGAAGAAAAAAACAAAAAAACAAAATTTGAAATGTGTTAGTGTATCATATAAGCACAAGGAAAACTTTCTCTAGTTACCGATCCAATACAACCCCATGAATGATCTATTGGAGGAATCACTCGTATGCGTCCAAAATTCTTTACTTTTCACTCATTAGTTCTATGCTAAAACAAATAATCATGGAGGGATGGAACTAGTAGAGATGGGAACAATCCCACTATCCAAACATATTGAAACTTGTAGTAACATGTCATGAGCATGACATAAAAATAATTGAAAACAACAAAGAAACAAAAATATAGCTCAAAGATAACAAGTTTCCACAATCCATATAGTTAATTGCAAAAGATTTCTGGATTTGATTGTGTGTTAATTTTTGCACCAAATTAACACACAATTGAATCCATAAATCTTTTGCAATTAAAAATATAGCTCTAAGAGACTCACCTTGAAGAAACCCAACATCCAATATAATTTGTATTTGTACAAACTTGCTCCCTTCAAAGGCCTCTAGGAATGCCTCTCTTCTAGCATTCTCTCACATGCACCTAACTGATCAAACTCATGAGTGCCTACAAGCAATCACACAATCTTAAGAAACATGACATTGGACATCTGCATTTAATTGCTAATAACCTTAGGGCTTTGCATGACCGAAATGTGATTCTCGCAAGAGAATTATAAGTCTACAATTCTTCATTGTCTTCTTGAGAAGGAAGACTTTCCATCTAAAAATGAATTAACTATTATATACCCTAATGGGTATATTTATACTAAAGAATGCATATGTGAGTCGACTAAGGAATTTTAACATCCACGCATTGAGAAGGAATGAGAACCATTTTAAGTTCCCAAGTGACCTTTCAATTTTGTTGCTTTGTCCTATATAGGACAAGTTCATCTATGACTAAACATCCACTACAATCTATTCTCATTATGATGAGTTCATCTACCATCGTACACATTGTGATAGTTGGACTACAAACATTTCTTCCCTTCACATCTTTGCCATCTAAATTTGTTATGAAATTGCTCAAAACATGATTTATCTCCCAACCACTCGACTATGAGTATTTATCCAATAATCACTAGAATTAAGCTTTTCCTTAAATACCAATAATCAATATAAGAGGGATTTTGAAATGAGAAAGGGTGGGAGCAGGAGTGGGAAAATGGTTGTAGATTCTAATTTTGTGATAGGCTTGAAAGAGGCAGATGATGGGGATGATGGTGAGGCAAAAAAAGACAAAAGGAACATTGAATAGGATGACATTAAAAAGAGGAAAATTTGTTGGAACTTTGAATTGAGGCCGATTCAAAAGCTTTTGTTATGAGATCTAGAGTTGTTGGGCATGACAAACCCTTTGGTGCCGCAGGCTTGTTGCTAGTGGCATATAGGCAACTTTCTCTTATGGACAAGGGCTCGTTGGAAGGATTGAAATGCGAGTTTCTCATCCCCCCTCTATGCTCTTCTTTGAATGTGGCTTCCCCTATTGTTGCAATAGGAAAGCAATCTACTAATGCAAATGGTGGTTTGGGCAAAGTGCTCCACGACGACGACAAGGTGACTCACTCCCCTTGTTTCTCCTTTGGTTAGTGTATGTCCTCTGGTTGGGGCCATTATTGATTCGTGTGAGGTGCATGTTAAGCCTAAGATGCCTTTATCCTCTATGTGAGTGTTGGCAAATGCTTCCTATCAAATCTTGGTTGCAGATGGTGCATATCAATGTGGTTAATGGTTTGTAGAGTCCCACTACTACTTTGTCTCCTTTACATGTAATAAGAATGGTGAAAAACTTATTTTACATATTCTAAATTTGCTTGTGGATAAGGCTTCTTCAAGGCTCGAGTCTTCTATTGTAGGGAAGTGTTTTGGAGCCAAGTTGAAAATTGATATCTTTAGAGAAAATGCCTTGAGAAAATTAAAGATTTGCAATGGTTTTGACATTGCTTCCATGAAGCAAGTTCTTGATCTTCTCGTCCATGGAGGATAGCTTTTAAAATCTCAATGATGGCTTGTGGTTTTTAGGTAAGTCAAGGATCTTCTTGAAACAATGGGAACTAGATTTCAATCATAAAAAAGGAATGCTCCAATAAGGTATCTATTTAGATGAGACTCCTTGCCTTATCGTTGAAATCTTAGGTGGAGGTCTTAGAGGGCTTACTAGCTCTATCGATCAGCTAATAGCCATTGCTTATGTGACTAGACTTAGGAAACACTCGATGTATCCTAGAATGTGTAAATGCCATTTTGGATTCAATGCTCCCTTTGTCTATTACTTCGTCATCCAAATTTGGTAAGTGGGTGAAATATATTGTCTATGAATGCTCGTTTGTTTGGTGCCAAGTTTGTCACAAGACTGATCACTCAATTCCTATTTGGTCAACCAATAAGAGGAAGAGCTTCATGAAGGAGAAAAGAAGTTATGAATCCCAGCCTTTCTTTGTCTTCAATAGATTTGGGTGACATGGTTGTGGGTGGCCCTTCTTCAAATAGGTCTTTCACTAGCATCATGTATGGGAAGGGCTCAAAGCTGACCAGTAGGGAATGTGTAAATGAGGATATGATTTATGCCCCTCCAACTATTTTTCTCTCCAAATGTAAAGGATAAAAGGAAGAAGCTTATGGATGATAGATTAACAAGATGCCCCATGAATTCTTGTGATTTAGGGTAGGAAATAAAAAAGGGAATGTTGCCAATAAGGAATTTAATGTCAACAATTTGGTGATTAGGTATGGTGGTGGTATTTAGAGCTCTTTGGAGCAATTTAGTGTCATGCTACTATGATTTGGTGGTTCTCTTGATATAACCTTGTACTTGTTTTTATTCTTTTGCCCTTGTTGGGCTGTTCTATGGGTGTGGTCTACCTCTTTTTGCCTTACGACTTGTTCCACAATGTGATCCTTTATTGAGTACCAAGCTTCAATGCTATATCTAGATTAATATTTGTAGAAGGTTTAGGGATCTTCCAAAACCCCTATTTTTTCCCAATAAAAAAAAAACAGTGTTTGTAATTCACTTGATAAACAAAAGCACTTGTAAAATACTGTCAATATACATAGTTTCTCCTAAATTATAGCATGTGCAATGATTTCCAACAAAGCTGTACTCTTTGGTTGATGCTTATCTTAACTATGAAACTTCGCAATTCTGCAAATCATTACATATTTTAACCATGGGATTCGTTTATTTTGGAGTAGAAATGCATGCGCAGATTATATTTTATTATATGAGAATTAAAACATCAAAACGATGTTTAAGGTTCCGGACAAACAAGTGATCTAATAGGTGTACCTGCATTGAGACTAGAAAGATTTCTTACTTCATGATTTGTAGATATTATTTCAAGTTCATACCTCCTTTGGATTATCAGACAATGAACTCAAACTATAATTCTGTTCTGTTAAGAGATTAGTGGCAGCCATGGTCATGCCAAACAAATATCTGTTATAATTGTTTTTATGATACACCAAACACACAATTAATCAAATATTTAGGAAAAGCCATTCAAGTTGAGTCCGTGGAAATAACTACAAAAGAATATTACGAAACTAAGTGTAATGTGGAACAGTCGCACTTCGTATAATTAATAGTGCCAAAATGGAAAGTAACGACATATTTTCTGCTTAAAACTTATATTCGCAAATGTAGTTGGCACCCTCCTAGACAATCTCTTCTTGCCAAATCAAAATACAAAAGAAATACAGTTTTGTCGACAAATTTATATTTCGAAGGACTGAAAATCACTTGGATGGCAAATATGTTGGTGCACAACACAAGTATCTGAATTCTCTTCACCTGAAATTTGATGATATCTATTGGATCAAACAGACAGCTGCTTATCTTCTAAAGGTATTAATCTCCCCACGAATAGTCCAGTATTCAAATTTTGTGTCAGTTCCATTAATGTAAAGTAAATACCAAATTTTTGATGGACTCTATTTTATTAGGGGTGAAAGACATGCCTTTTTAGCACCAAAATTGCACCCCTCGTAATACTTGAATTGAGCTCAGCTCCAAAATTGAAAAATGTTACCATTCAAGAATTTGAGAAAAAGCATATTAACATTTTTGAAGAACACGACCAATATTTTCCCCTATTTCTTGTTTTGCTTTCGATGAAATGGGACCTTCTCCGACATACATTTCAAAAAATGCTCCTGTATAAGCATCAAATACACAGTAGAATCTTACATGATTATGTGAAAAAAATAATTTGGGGAGAGACAGTTTGATCAACCAGACCAAGGAAAAGAAACTGCCAAGATTCACTGAATGAAATTCTCAGGCATGAAAAGAAGTAGAAAACTCACTACAGAGGTCATGGCTATAGATTGTACCAAGTTCCTTGCCATCAACTGCGAGGTGCCACAAATTGTATTAAGCATTCACTTAAACATGGGAAGCAGGTTATCCATATCAAACAATCCTTCAAACTGCAATACCATAATAAATTACTTACTGTCTGTCCTTAGGTGTCCTCCTGGCAACCGATGAAAATCAATAGTTGTTCCCTGCAAGTCACAGCATCATTGCTTGTCTCTTAGGAGTGAAATCCATTAAAATAATAAGTTGAAGTGTACCAAAAAAGCAACAACTAAGAATGAACAGGAAAAAGTAAAAAACGATTTCACATTATCCTTTCATGTAAAAGAAAAGCAAAAACTAAGAATCAACAGAAAGAGCTGAATTCAAATTACCGGGGATAGTGAAATGTCTTTGGAAAAGTAATCACAAAATGCATTCAATCCATCATCATCTGCCACTCCTTTTATCTTGATTGTAAGAGTCAAAAAAGTTAAAATTATATTCAAACTGGAAATTTAAATACAAATCATATCAAGATTGCATTTATCATTATGCATAAATTTGACAACACAAATCTGAACAAATATCTTCCATTTTACCCTTTTTAAACGTCTTTGCAAGGCGCATTTGAAAGCACTGCCATCCATCAAACATTTCGAGTGTCAATGTTATTAATTATTCCTGAAATGCCGAGTTTGATCTTTACTTTCTAGAAACACAAAGCAGTATCTATAAAATGATGGGAAAAATTCAAAAATATTCAAATTAAAGCTAAATCAAAATTTTAAAAGCTGCTCAACACACACACACACACACACTAAGTTTTGTGTCAAAATCCCAATATAGTAGCCAATGAATCAAATAGAAACCATACTTTGTTAACTTGGGTACAAAAGATAATCATGTTTGTTTTACTTTATATGGAATTTAGAATTGATAAATAAATAATTACATGATATCCAGCCATAACTGAAAACAGGAAACAGTTGAAAAGAAAAACATTTATCAAAATAAAATCTGTTTATGGTTATACAGATACCACATGCTTACTTTTCAGAAACATAAAGCTTTAAAAGGATTCATACTATGAGGAATACTTGTTGGTTAAGAGTTGGACTTTCTTCTTTGATGGTACTTGTACTGCGGATTTCTTGGAACCTGATTATTACATTACTTTCACTATTTAGCATAGACACAAATATCATAGTCTCCTATAAGATGTTACAACTTAGTCATGTCTTTGTGAATTTAATTGTACTCATTGGAACTTGAAAGAGATCCCGATAGGAATCTCTGACTACTGTAAATCTGATTGACTGTTAGTTTCATAAGGGAAAGCAATCTAAAGATGTAGCAAAACATTTAAATATATGAACATAGTTAGATATCATCCAAAGTATTTCCATTATAAACTTAATGCATAATTTGATTAAACCAAGCAACCTACTCATCATATGCATATTTATTTTACAAGTTCAGGAAAACAGCCAACGGCGATTGTTAGAGGCTGCCATAAGTCCTTAATTGTGAGGAAGCAACAACGGATGTATTCTGGTTTGCAAGTTAGTAACAGAAGCAAGCTAACAAGCCAAGTCCTCCTGTATGGTAGTGCAAGTACATGTGTGGATTAAGGCATAGCCGGATTCAAATTCTTGTGATGAACAAGTGCTGAAAATTCTCAAGGGAAGGGAGTTTTGCTAATGTGATTTTGCATGTCTAGATTGGTTAGCAGTTAACTCAAATGCCAAGTATGATTATATTCAGAGGAGTTTGAGATGGGAAAAGTCAAGTTCAGGTATGGGATTCTAAGTGTTCCCATGCATAACTATGTGTAGACCTAGTAATAATATGGAGTTTTTCCATTCACAAATTTGAACATCAAAGTGCTGTGTTTACTCACAAAGCTACTTGACTGATTAATACAGAGTAAATGAGAGTATATAACAGCAGTAGCAGAACATATTATTTACATAGACAATGCATGGAATATGAGTGTTGTATTCTAATTCATTAGATAGGCAATAAGTACATCATATAGCAAAATGTGTGGTCTCCGACTACATATGAAACATGAAATATATAGTTGGCCGATGTTGGTTGAGAACACCAACCGTTGGGGACTAACTCTCGATTACAACATATATTAGTTACTTTTGTTGAATACAATAATATTAATTTATTTATTTACTTGGCCAATTAAACAACTTAGCTTTCGGCCGGCTACATCAGCCCCCCCCAAAAAGAAAGTCGTCTCCCAAATGACATGACAACAAAATTGGGGACTTACAACATCAGGAAGTGACTAGTGAGAAGAGGGAGGGTGAGAGGACATCCCTGGATGGATCGACAATGTCGGGGTAGATGTCGGTGAGCATAGCTCTTGTAGCCTATAAAGATCCTAGCAAATTTGGATCCTTAATTCAAATGGCTTAACAAAGTGAATCACAAATCTTTTTTTGGGAGAAAGCGTACTCTCTTGCTCTTCTAGGTTTTTCACCTAAAAGGAGAAAGATCTTTCTATCCACAAGAAACTTGGAGTTCAAGCTTTGACCCCACTGAAATGGACCTTGCTGATTTAGACTCAAATCCCCTTCAATTTCTATCTTGGGAATTTTGTCAAACACTTTGCTTGCAACCTTGTAACTGTCTGGTTTTGAGTTTTAGTTTGCTTTGCCTTTGTTTTGTCTTGATGCAATGATGAATAAATGCTTGTAAATATCTTCTAAGATGACTATGCAAATATCTAAAATGAGGATGCAACACTTTTTGTATTTTCAGATGCAAATACATGAAATGCTGATGCAAAATGTATAACTACAGCCAAGAGGCATTTTTACAAACACTTTGCATGAAAACTACCCTACTATGATGCAAGTACATATGAGAGACAATTTGACAAATGGTTTGCAAGTAAATTCCTTATTTCTCCCATTTATATTGCACTATCATGAAGAGTTACAATCTGATTATAAAATCCCCAAACATGAACACTTCACTATTCTTCTATGACTGAGAACTAAAATGCAACTGGTCTGTTTGTTTCAGCAGCATTACAATGCAATGACTAGGACTGAAAATTACAATACTCATGAGCTGATTAATTCAGCCTTTGACATCTAAATGAACTGATATGCATAAGTGTATTACAATGACAGAAATGATGGAATCTGGAAGTCTGCATCAGCCTCGAGATAAATTCGATTCTCTTAGATAAAGCTGAAACTTGTCTCCAAAAAGATGCGTCCCTCTTCTACAATGCAAGACGACCCTACTGAAATTTTATATGGATTTTTAATTGCCTCCTAGACCAAAATCGAGCCTCCTCAAGGTGCGCCCAGCAAGAGATACAGACTTGAATTTCTGGCAGCCAATAAGATGAAAATCGGGCCTCCAAATCTGATGTCTTCTTCCAACAAAGACCTCCTTCTCAAGACTGAAAACACTTCAATAAAAATGTGCAAGTATAGGCCAAAATCGATTTTTCTTCAATTGCCCAAAATTTGGCTGAAAGCCACGAAATTTTGAAGTTGCAGGCACAATTATAAAGTCTGAGATAACTTCCTCCAATATCTAGCTAGGGCTGATGTTACACAACCGACTAGCAAACTTAGAGAATTCAACTTCTCCAGCTATGTCAAGCATTCAAGCTCTCGAATATTCATAAATTGTATTTAATCCAGTATGCTGGAAATGAACCTTTGCAACTCCTTTTAAATACTTCACAAAAGAACTCCTTCACACTTTTAGCCAATGTGGGATAAATAAAAGTTTTTCCTTTTTCCTTTTGAAATATTTAATTTATTAAGTGACTTTATGATATATTTTGTAAATTAGTCACTTTAATATTAAATTAATTAAATATAAGGTTATTTTTTAATATTTATTTATTTAATAACCTTATAAATAATTAATTTAATAAATTCTCCTTATTGCTCCAAATTGGGGACATGACATAGCCTGTGAACCTCCTCCGTACGTATCCTCAACTAGTGTCAGCCATGATCTCCCACTCCCTTGCTGCTTTTCGAATATGCAAAACAATTGTATGAGTAGGAGTCAAGGTTTGAGATCCCCTACAAGTCAATACGAGAATGAAATTATTCACTTTACAAGAGTTTAAGGAATCAAAAAAAATGGGTGCAGGGAAGGCTAGTCACATGGTTGTTCTCTAAGCTGGATATCTAAATTGTTAGATGAAAACCTTGCCCCTCACATTATGAAAATATTCAACAAATGATCATTCAAAATGGGTTTCCAAAAGATTGGATTACCAACTTAGCAATACCTCTCTTTAAGAGTGGAGATGTTAACAATCCTTCCAATTACAAAATAATCAGATCAATCATTTGTTTGCAAATCTGTTTGGAAGCATGGTTGAGCACATTATCAGCAAGCGGCTAAAAATAAAATAAAAGAGAGCAAAAGGGTAAGCAAGTTTCAAGCCAAAGCACTCAACTATTGATCATGGAAACACCTTGAGGCATATCATTGAAAAAGTCTGGAACAAGAAATTGGAAACTTATTGTTGTTTTGTAAACTTCAAAAAGGCTTTCAATAGGCTTCCCAAAGATAAGTTATTGTGTAGAATGAAGGATCTTGGTATCCGAGCGCAATTTAGAGCAATTGTCTTTGGGCTCTATGAGGAGGTTCAAATAAAAATTAAAATTCAAGCAACCATTTCAAAAAAAATTAGGAACATTGGAGTTAAGCAAGGTTGCCCATCATGCCCTACTCTTTTGGCCTATATATCGACAAACCTAAAGAATGGTTGAATTTGCAAGGTGGGGATGGTGTTCTTCTGGGCGAATATGTTGTCAAGCTTCTTTTGTACACCAACAATCTTAATTTTGATTGCTAGGCCCATCCAAGGGTTGCAAGAGGACCTATATGCCCTTGAGCACATTTGCAAAGAAATGGGTATACAAGTCAACACTAGCAAGACCAAGATTATGATCTTCCCCAATAGAAAGAAAAAAATCAATTTGATGCTTATTTTGAAGGAAATATTCTAGAAGTAATAGAGTACATATACCTTGGGATTGACTTCAACAAGAAGCTTTGGTTGAAAACTTGTAGAAGAGAACTTTGGAAGGTTTGAGAGCACTTTTTCCCTTTCAAAATAGATGTAGAGAGGTGGAGTCATGGAATTGGAAAACTGTTAAGATTTTATGTGGGATACTAATAATTCCAATGTTGCTTTATGTGCATGAAATATGGGCTAGCAGCACTTCAAATACCAAGTGGAAGCAAATAGAGAGAATCCAAAAACACATGATCAAAATCAAAACTTCAATCTCCTATGAGATTCTTCTGGCTAAAACAAGCACAATTCCTATTGAAACCAGTGCTATGGTGTGTCTCTTAAAATATCTGAAAAAAATAGATCAAATAGATGGCCCAAGGTTGTCTCTAAAGATGTCTTACATGAGAAAAAGAAATCATGGATGAAGCAAAACATCAAGAAGATGAGCAAACAGCACATTCACTTAAATACATGTCCTAATTTTAGCAAAGAAATAAACGCATTTGTTGTAGACAATTTTCACAAATCCATGTGGAAAAAGCTATTAGGGAGGAAAAAAATTATTACCTTGAGGAATTTAAATCCACTTCCAAATGTCAACTAAAGGCCTATTTAGGGGCCACTATCCTTTGGAGAGCAAACATTCTCATAGCTCACTTAAGGACTAACTTGCATTGTCTTTAGTGTGAAACAGGTGGATGGGAAAAGCCAAAAGAGCTACATGGCGAGAGAGAGTTTGTGTCTTTTGCATAGTTGAGGCAATGGAAACAGAAAACACTTTATTTTGGAATGTAGAGCTTACAGTGACATCTAGGCTAATTAGGCAAGTAACTTAGTAGCAGTTTCATTACAAGATCTGTTCACAATGAGTTGGTTGAGAAAATGGGGGAGTTCATTATTAAATCGAGTAGCAGAAGATCAGCACTTCAGAAAGCAAAAATTGCAGGGTCCACTCTCCCATAGGCTTTCTTTGGCCTCATGGACGTTAAAAATTCTATTCTATTCTATTAAGTGGAAAGAGATAAAATAAATTAGTTATTGTTTTGAAACCATATTAAATCCTTTTTAATCTTAACATTTTTGGTATGAATTCTAGACCCATCTTTAAAGATGCGTATCTTATAGTTTTGCTGATTTTATTAAGCTCTATTTATAAACATTAAACAAGCATCTTCTTGTAATATGGGATGCAAAGTCGGTCATCTATGTAATTATCTTTCCATTAATTAGCACGGCCTACATTATTATTAACATTATGGAACAGTTTTTGCTCAAGATTCGATCTTCATCCCTAATGATATTATTCCCATGTTGTTTGTGGTTATCTACTATAGGGAATTTAACCAGCCACAATAAAGAGTTTAACAAGCTTGCGAGGACTTGTGGTGACAAGATTTATAGTCTACTGTAAGCTGGTTATGAGAACTCAGAGGCTCTGCAATTATATTGCTAGCATGCCAACACACTTAAAAAATAACCATTTTAATTGGAAACGGTGATTGTAAAAAGGAATCTTAGTGTTCAGATTTCATATTCTAAAAACTTTAGTTGATACTTGTGGATACACGTTTGAAATGATGCTTATTGGGGGAAATAATAATGCTTTCATTTCTCACTTGGATCAGCTATGTATCAGTAAATGTCATGGCCAATCTAGTAGACCTTACAAAATAGTATTCTGCTTGCAAGTTAAGTCTCCAGAAAAGCTTCATATTTTGCTACCCAGTATCTATTGACATACGTTGGTTGCATTATCCAGTGTCCTCAGTCCACTAGAATTTCAAGCATTTTGCCTTGCTTGTTTATTTCTTCTCTAAAGGATCTTTCTTACCATCTTTTTACTTATTCTCTAATGGATCTTTGCAACCAGATCTCCAACATTTTTTGTTGGCAGGGCATAACAATATGTGTTATACACTGATATTTTGTAACAAACAATTTTGATTTTTTTTCCTGATAAAAAGGCAAACATCATAAATGTTTTAAACCCTTACTCTCAACATGAAGAAGGTAAGCACACTTACTGCATTTTGTTCACACATTTTATTATTCAAGGCTGCAAATTGACCAAAACTAAAAATTACAGATTAGAATACAATGAAGTTGGGGCATACGTACGTCTGCACCATATCAAGTTTTAGTCCTTTTAAATGTACCACAAGTCGTACGGTCATCCACATATCCTGTCTACAATAAATAAAACAATTCACTGAGAGATATAAAAAGGATTTATCAAAATGACCATGACCATATTGAAATTGATCACCACATACCTTAAAGAACAATTCATAGAGAACAGTATGAAAACTAGAGAATAAATAAAGCTAGAAGTTATTTATATGGATAATTATCGTGAATTAAAGTTAACTAAACCAGTGCCTTTGTTCTATGTGTATTTTGAAAACCATTGATCAAATGGAATATCTAAGGAATCAAGGTCCACTATCCAAAACTGAAAATCCATAAAGAGGATATGAGACAACTCACAGCTTGGGATAATTGTTGAAATAAATATAATAGATTATTGGATGATCAGAAAGATACGGAAATAGAAGAATAGACTTTTTGACAGTGCTCCCTGGAGACGCATCCTCTACCATTTTTGCCCGTGTCCCTTGTAGGGAATGTTTTAGGCATGCAGGGACAAGTAGGAACATCCCCCCTATCCCCTATGTGAAAAAAAGAAGTGAAAACGTCCCAAGGATGCCCCTCTTTTGTTGGAGGATATTAGAGGACAGCTAGCCAGCCCCAACAGCCAAGGGATGTCTAGGCATCCCCGACCATCCCGAGCATGGCTTGCCGTCCCCTACAACCCAACCATTTGCCAAATGCATTTTTTTAACATGATTTTAATGAAAACGAAGGGATGGATGGGCCCACAAAAACCACCCCACCCCTTTAAACTATACCTAAACCTAATAGAACCCTCAAAAGAACTAAAATAAAAATTAAAAAAAATACAATCTTATTTTAACATTTTCAGACTTGTGTAGAAGAGCAGCAAGGGAAGAGCAGTAGTGAAAAGAGGAGAGAACAATAGTAAAAAGAAGGCATTGGGGCATCAAATCCATTACATTTGAGGTAAGTTCTTCATCTAACATTTGTTTGTTCAATTTCTTTTGCATTTTAAAAAAAAAAATTTAAACACATAGTGAGGGCATTTTGATTTTATTTTTTCTTTTGTTTGAACTTCTAGATGGGTTTTAAATTCTTAACGAAAACAAACAATGAGCAGCAGTGGAAGTAGTGAGAGTGAAGAGGTTGAATTTCAAATGCAACAAAGAAGTAGAGCAAGAAGTGTAATGTCCCCTTCTCAACAGTGATCTAACAGTTGGCCGTTAGTCTATTCTGGTGACCCGTAGACTACTCGGAAGTGGAAATTAGGATTTCCTATCTTCTAGGAGGATGTTTTAGCTTTCTCTGGGACTTGCTTCTGGAATCTTGGTGTTTGGTTGGTGGCTCCTTTTTGGGTTTTCAGAGAGCTTCGCGATGGTATAGCATGCATGTTGATCCGAGTAACTTCCTAGATTTACTATTTTTAGTAAATTCTATTTCTGGCAGTGGTCCTAATAGCATCAGTAAATTTGGCTTTCCTCATCACACAGTTCAGTTGGCAGTATTGGAATCAGCTCCTGGATGCAGTTTCTGGAGAGATAAGTTATTTTAATTAAAATAATGTTTTATTTTAATTATAACCCCTTGGTCTAGCTTTATGACTTAAGTTGTGTTAAGAAGGGGACTTTTATGGGTGGACACCTCATCAAGAGGTTTAAGTGAAATATTTACCATTTTATTAAAGTCAACTTGGAGAGAAAAGGGACGCCAATATGAGGAGGTATTAAAATGTTTAAAAATTATGAAAATGCCTTGGAAAATGGGACACCAACTTGAGGGTCATGAGTCAACATCGAATTAGGTTGACTCCTTGAGTGGGGCGCACCTTCTGGAAGGTTCTAGAGATGCTTGGCTAAATTTATAAAAGGGGAGTGTTGGGTCTTCATTCATCATCTTATGTCTTCAGTATTGTTATGCTGTCGGAATGGTGTCAGAGTTGCTTCGAGGGATGCATACCTCCTAGCTGGCTTAACTTCTTGCTTGAGAGATAGCAACTAGTTGAGAATAGGTTACTATAGAGTTGTCTTGCATTTTGTTATTGAGTTCTTATATTTCAGTCGATTTTTACAGTTGCTGTATTGACTGTGGCTAAACTGGATTTTTGCTTATATGTCCAAGAGTGATTTTATTCTGCTTATGGGTAGTTGAGGGATATGTTTGGCAGGTTGAGGCGACCCCTTCCACCAATTCTTAGATTTTATTGTTGAGTATTTATTTTTATAATGCAAAATCGCCCCTCCTTGAGGGCCATACCATTTTGGAAGTGCATTGATTTGCGTGCAAAATAAATATGAATCATTTGGGGTGGTTTCTTGGTTCTATCTTGGGCGCCATCAATATTAGAAGTTGTTGCAATTTATCTCATGTGATTTGAGTGGGTTTTGAGAGAGTTATCAGCAATCTACTGAATTTTTGTGTTGCTGATCATGTATTTTTAGTGCAGGTCTGTCAAAATCAGATTGTTAAATTTGGGTTTGTGAGCTGGGATTTGAGTTTAAGAAGTCAAGATAGGAATGGGAGGGGCTTTCCATTTTATTGCAGCATCATATACTTGATCTTGATGACAGGAGATTCTATAATATTGTAAGCTAAACAGTAGTATTGTCAGCATTCTTGATTGTTTGCCATTTCCCACGATTGTGGAAGAGACTAGCCTCATTTAGTTTGTAGCTTAGGTTTTAATTCTTGCATCACCCGCTAAACAAGTGGAAGAGGCCGGCTTGCTGCCTATTTACTTAATGTAATGCATTATCTTATCATTTTGCTGATCAATTGAGCCGTCAACATGCTCCCGCTGAATAAGTGGTCGAGTTGCATCTTAAATTCAGTAATGTACTTTCCATTTCAGTCCTCCCGCTGAATAAGTGGTTGAGTGATTGTATTTCCTTTCTATTACTCTTTCAGCAAGTTTCAGTAATGCTAATGATCCCCTTTCGAGTATGCTCTCAACCTTGCCGCAATGGGATCTGGTTTGAAAAGAGGAAAGGGTTCCTTTCAGTTGTACTGAGTTTTCATTAACATTAACGGGTGAATTGAGTTGTGGAAAAATTGAAAAAATTGGCCGGTATATTTCAAGAAGTCATAGAAGTATGGCTGCCACTGGGGTTTCTCCTGAGAGTGGGAGTGTAGCAGGGCCAACAAGTTCAACAAACTCATTTGAATGCCCTTCTTGAACTCCACAAAAATCTATACAAAAGGCCCATGTAACCCTAAAAAACCTCTTACAATTTACATCACGAATAGACAATATGTCATTTGTGCAAAAAAGATTATAGGGGCATGTAAATGTAATCAAATCTTTCTACAAATTTGGGATCCTAAAAACACTAAGATAAAACTAAGGTCTGAAAATTCTAAGTCAAGGACGTTTTCCAGATTTCTTCTCTTGATGTTGAATGTGCTGATTGCAGAACATTAATTGATTTCGATGTTTGCATATCAATGAGGAAGCCGCCATAAGTATGTAGCAGACCCGCCTCTAAGGGACGTGTCTCAAGAGAGGACGTGTCTCCACAAGTGGAGACATGTCCGCTCAAGAGACATGTCTCTTAGAGCACATGGGTCCCTACACTATCAATAACAATTTGTTAGTGTCTTAACACACACAAAACAAAAAGGTGGCGGATATATATAAATTCCAATTTATATTTAAATGCGAATTTCAACATCTTTATTATTACGAATTTATATAAATATATATACTCATAAATTCGATTTCCAGAAATTTATATTAAGGATAATCTTTGATCATATATAAATAGCGAAGATGCTTTCAGCATTCGTTACTTATATCTGACCGAAGCCATCATCCATTAACACTCCCTCTTAGCTAGGGAAGATATTTCAAATCAAATAAGAGGAGATATCACCTTAACATGTGATATCTAAGACATGGTATGATTTCTCAATATTGTCAAGTCACATGACATTCTTCATAACACATCTTCATTATTCAACACTCCCTCTTTAACTAGGGAGGATAACTTCCAAAAGTGATATCACCTAACTCGTGATATTAGAAGATATGGTATGCTTTTGAAAGTGTCAAGTCACATGACATTCTCCATAACACATCTTCATTATGGTATGTGCACTGACATCAAGTCACATGATGTCTACCATAATTCATGGCATATCCACGGATATAAATATCCACCATGATTATCTCTTAAGGATCACAATGATCTTCAGATGATATCAAGTCCCATGATATCCATCAAAGTGTCCAAGAGATACTATCATGACATGTCCACAGATATCAAGTCACATGATATCTATCATGATAGTTTATCATTGTAGAGTCGTCACTTTACAATGTCAAATACAAGTGTTTATTATTAGAAAGATCGTCACCTTTCAATAATGTACACAGGGGGAGTAGGCCCATAAAGTCATGGAGTCACACACATGACAAAAGAGTTTACACATTAAACATCTTTATATATTAGTACAATTTATAAACAATTTGTATTTCAAACATAAATAACAAATTACATTTCAACCATACCAAGTTTCTTCCTGAAGTGCTCTACCTTGATTCGGGAGAGAGGCTTGGTGAGAATGTCTGCAGTTTGATCATTTGTACTAATATACTCCAACTGAATCACTTTCCTTTCCACCATATCTCTTACATAATGATAGGGGATCTCAATGTGCTTAGATCTATCATGAAAGATAGGATTCACAGAGAGTTTGATGCAACTCTGATTATCACAATGAATAATTGTAGGATTCAAGGGCTCACCAAAGAGTCCCACAAGCAATTTATGAAGCCAAACTGCTTCTCTTGCTCCCATTGAGGCTGCAATGTATTCAACTTCCGTTGAACTATGTGCAACTGAAGATTGTTTTCTGCAAATCTAGGAGATCATAGCCGATCCTAAACTGAAGCAACATCTTGATGTGCTTTTCCGATCGATTACACTTCCAGCCCAATCTGAATCAGAGTACCCATGTAGATCTAGTTGATCATTCTTGTAGAGAAGACCATATCCAATAGTGCCTTGAAGATATCTTAGAATATGTTTCACAGCCATTAAGTGAATTTCCTTTGGCTCACACATGAACTGGCTGAGAACATTCACTGCATAGCAAATATTAGGTCTGGTGTTAACCAGATACATCAGGGATCCAATCATCTACCTGTAAAGGGTTGGATCTGCACTTTTGGATTCTGCTGCTGCTTCTTTCAATCTGTGAAGGTTGGTTTCCATAGGTGTAGACATCGGTCTACAATCCAACATTCCAAATCTCTTTAGAATATCAATTGTGTATTTCCCTTGATTTAGTATAATGCCCTCTGATTTCTGGCATACTTGTAAACCTAGGAAGTAGTGTAGAATTCCCAAGTCTTTCATGTCAGATTCAGAAATTAGATCTTGCTTCCCTTGAGCAATGAGGTGATCTTCTCCTGTTATCAACAGGTCATCAACATATAAAATAATTATTAGCATATCACCTTTGATTACCTTAAAGTAGAGATTGGAATCAGCATCATTCTTGGAAAATCCTAATCCCAAGAGATAGCTGTCCATTCTTTCATACCAGGCCCTAGGAGCTTGTTTAAGTCCATAGAGAGCTTTCTTCAGCCTGCACACATGTGAGTTGGATTGTAATGACCCCTTCTCAAACCTGATATTTCCAGTGACTGTTGGCCTTTTTTCAGGAAACCCGAAGGCTAGTCGGAAGGTAAAATTAGGGTTTCCTATTTCTGGGGATGTCTTTGCTCGGAGTTGGTGGATCTGACGGTGGATTCTTTCTGGGTTTTCAGAGAGCTTCACAATGGAATGATCATTTCGGCATTCAGAGCATTTTCTGGAATTTACTATTTTTAGTAAATTCTATTTTTGGCAGTATACAGGTTGGTCTCAGGTAGTTGACTTTCCCCTTCAGTTGTCTCAAGTGGCGTATTCAGTTTCGGGCTTCAGAATGCAGTTTTGGAGAGTTGAACTCATTTCACTTAAAAATAACATTATAATTTAAATGTTATTTTATCACCTTGGCCTAATCAAATAACTTAATGTTATTTTAAAAGGTGGACTTGAAGGGTGGCGCCATCATTGAGGTTATATTAAAATTATATTGAATTTATCAAGTCAAAACTAAGCCTTAAGGAGGACGCATTTATTTAAGTGAGAAATTTAATGAAGTCAAAATTAAAGATGCTTGGAAAAGGACGCCATTTCTTGGGATTAGGGTTTTGACTTTGGAAAAGAAGTTAGGGTTTCCAGGAAGGTCCACAGAAGCTTATAAAAGACAGCCTTGGGTTCTCATTTGATCATCTTTTGTCTATGCTATTGTTATGCTGCCAAAATGGTTGCTGGATTGCTTCGAGGAATGAATGCCTCCTAGCCTTGGCTCGACTTCGTGCTTGAGAGATAGCACCTAGTGGAGAGGATTGCTTATTTTGAGTGAGTTGTAGTGAGGTTTGCATTGTAGTGTTGTTTTGCCATTAGAAGTTCAGTTTCTTTCATTTTATGTCATTTTCTGGAGTTGCTGATAACAAGGCTGAATCTGTAGTTTCACTCGTAAATTAGAAAACAAAAATAATCTCATTCTGGGTATTGTGTCATTGCATTTTATTGGTAAGGGCGCCCTTTCATGAATATTTGCAGATTTTAATACGAAGCTCATGATTTTATAATGCAAATCCGTCATTCCTTGAAAGCCGTACTTTCTGGAGTGCATTAGGATTCGTGTCAGTAATTAATAACCATTTTTAGATGCCATTTCTTATTACTAAGTTAGGCGCCATCATTTTGAGGGTCTATTGCATCAGATTTGAGATCATTTGGGTGAGAAATGAGAGAGTTATGAGCATATGAGTAAATTCATAGGTTGCTGGTTTTTCAATTTAAAGTGCAGATTTGTGATAAACCAGAATTAGAATCTTGATCATTGAAGAGTTGTATTGTTTTGGCACTCTATCCAAGCTAAGGAGAGTTCTTTATGATGTATTGTTAATCTTTCGAATTCCTAAGCTATTGGCAGGCGGATGATCCTCATTTTGTAAACTGACAGTAGTACTGGCAGTCATTTTCAAATCTGATTTGTAATGCTCTCTTTCATTATGAAGTTGTTTTGTAATAGATACATCTCCGCCCTATGGTAGCTACTTTCCCACTCTGGGTTAGCAAGCACATTCTGGGTGTTGAGTACTTTCAGCTTTTCAGTATTTCTTTCAAGCATTGTACTCTGTAACACTCCGCCATATGGTCGCCCCTCACTCCATACTGGATTGGGTAGCACATACTTGGTGTCGAGTTCCTTTCAGCACTTAGTGTAGAAGATCCTCTGACCATATGCTCGCCATCATCGGCGCCATTCTTGGTTAGAGTTCCTGCATAAGCAATTTGATTTAGATCCTCTGACCAATGCTCACACCTTGCCCACATCGGGATCCTGGTGTACATTCTGGTTAGAGTTGCTTCAGCACGTTTTGGGTTTAGCTGCTAACCTTAACGGGTGCATTTGTTTCTAATTTGTAATTTGAAAAACGAAAAAATTGGCTCGGAATATTTCAGTGGTATCAGAGCCAAGATCTTGCCATCCTGTGAACAATCCGTCTATGAGTGACAGAGAAAAGAGGTACTTTGCAAGAGAAGACAAGAAGGTTGGAAAACAGTTCCAGCTTTATCAACCTCCAGAAGGTCAGACAGCTTCAGGAATCTTGAGGGCTCATTGGGAGTCTTCTCAGGAAACAGACATGGCAGAAGGTGAGAGGTCAGTTGGGGGTAACGAGAGGATTACCAACAACAGAGATGACAGTGGGAAAGGGAGAGATGGGAGAGAAAGATCCATGAGTCCAGGAAAGAGATTTGAAAGAAAGATGGATGCCTTGATGGACATGGTATCTCTCATGATGGGGAAAGTGGGCCAGAACACCACTCCACAGAACAACTCAGGGCAGAGAGGGGAGCATAGTGCTTCCAACCAGCATGATGAGCATGCAGCTCGGACAGTGTCAAACAACACTTACATTTCCTCCAGGCCATTCAAACCCACCTTTTTGGCACCTATAAACAATCAGCCAGATCCTGAAGAGAATGCTTCATTCGTGGAGCAGTTGAGACTGGGTCGTGCAGAGTATGATTCTCTACCTGCCGACATCAGGATGGATATGTCCTATAACGATTTCATGGATCATAAAAGGAAAAACAAAGGACAAGGGAGACACTATGATCAAAGAAGACCATCAAACCAAGGAGACTTGTACCAAGCTGTCAACAAGGTGACACTTCCACACTTTGACGGGAGTGATTCCAGTTCAGCCCGAGCTTGGATTCAGAAGCTGGATAACTATCTAGCTCTCAGACCTATGGCAGAAGAAGAAGCGATCAAGTTCGCTACGCTACACCTTGATGGGGTGGCGCACGAGTGGTGGTACCATGGCTTAATTACTCTGGGTCATCGGTCTATCACAACTTATGAGGAGTTCACTACTAGGCTCATCGAGAGATTTGAAAAGAAGGATCCTGAAATTCATTTCAGAGAGCTTGCACAATTGAGACAGTATGGCACAGTTGATGCCTACATTGCTGAGTTTCAGAGACTCTCAGTCATGGTGACTGGAATCACGGAGAGAAGACTGGTGATCCTCTTCAGTGAAGGTTTGACAGAACCGCTCAAGGGTTGGATTAAAGCCTTTGATCCACCAACCCTGCAAGAGGCCATGAAGAAGGCAAGAAACATGGAGTGGGCTGCTCCTAAGGCGAAGTTTCAATCTAACTCCCCCTTTTCAGAAAAGGGATAAAGGGAAAAGACCTCAGCATAGACCTCCTTTGCGACCTCAGCATAAGGAGTTCAAACATCATAATCCTCATGTCACCAGATTGGATCCTGAAACCCTGAATGAGCTCAGAAGAAAAGGGTTGTGTTTCCGGTGCAAGGAAAAATGGTCTCAGGATCATGTTTGCCCTAAGGGAGTTAAATTCAATCAGATTGAGTACTATTCTGCTGGTGAAAGTAATTCTGATTTTTCCGACCAGCAATCTGATTTTGAGGAGAGTGAAGTAGAAGGAGCTCCAGAAGAGTCTGGAGATGAGAAGGAAAGTGGAGGAGTCTTGGCTCAGCTTTCGAGTTTCCAAAGAAACGAATCATTCAAGGTTCGAGGGATGGTCAAAGGGCAGCGAATCGTTGCCTTGATCGACACTGGAGCAACACATAACTTCATTGATGAAGTTGTGGTAGCAAAGAAGGGGCTGCAAACTGAGGAGTTTGAAGGGTTTAAGGTCATGGTTGCCGATGGTTTCCATATTACATGCACAAAGAAAATCTCGAACATGACCATGCAATTGGGAAATTACGAAGTCAAGGATGACTTCTATGTAGTCCACATTGGAGATACTGATGCCGTCCTAGGCATTCAATGGCTACGTTCTCTTGGGGAGATCTCCTTGAATTTGCAGACTATGGAGCTGAAGTTTCAGTCTGATGGGAAGAAGATAGTGCTTAGAGGAATGTCTAATGGGGGCCCTCGGGTTGTGTCATTCAAAAGAATGGCAAGGCTGATACGTCACGATCAAGCTGAGTGGGTTGCCGAATGCATGATCCTTCCTGATAGTCCTGTAGAGACTAAACGTGACCAACCTCCTGATATTCAGTCCCTACTCACGAAGAAGAGCAAAGTCTTTGCAGATTTGCCTTCTGGCACCTGAACGGGGTTCAGAACATATCATTGAGCTCAAGGAAGGAGCTAAACCGGTGATTACAACTCCATACCGGTACCCGAAGAGGCAAAAGGATGAAATTGAGAAGAATATTCAAGAACTCTTGGAGATGGGTTTCATTCGCCCAAGCAAGAGCCCCTTTGCATCTGCAGTGGTCCTGGTGAAGAAGAAGGATGGTACCATGCGCATGTGCGTGGACTATCGTGCTCTGAATCAGAGCACCATCAAAAACCGATACCCCATCCCCAGAATAGATGAGCTCATTGATGAGTTACATGGGGCCAAGTTCTTCTCAAAGATCGACTTGAGATCGGGTTACCATCAGATTCGAATGAGGGGATCTGATGTGGAGAAGACAGCTTTCAGATGTCACTATGGCCATTTCGAATTCTTAGTCATGCCATTTGGGTTGACTAACGCTCCGGCTACCTTTCAGTCTTGCATGAACCGTGTTTTTCAGAATCAGTTAAGGAGGTTTGTGTTGATATTTTTTGATGACATTCTGATTTACAGTAAGACTTGGGAAGATCATCTCAAGCACTTGGAGGAAGTGCTTAGTATCTTGGAATCTGAGAGTTTGTTCGCAAAAGCTTCCAAATGTGAATTTGGAATGGAGGAGTTATTATACCTTGGCCACATAATCAGTGCTGAGGGAGTAAAGGTGGATCCGGAAAAGATCAAAGCAGTAGTTGATTGGCCACCACCTGAGAATTTAACTCAGTTGAAAGGATTTCTGGGTCTTTGTGGTTTCTATCGGAGATTCGTAAAGGGGTATTCACAGAATGTTGCTCCTCTTACTGATCTCACCAAGAAGGGAGCCTTTGTTTGGTCAGAAAAGGCTCAAATTGTTTTTGACAAGTTCAAAAAGATCATGAGCTCGTGTCCAGTCTTAGCTATTCCGGATTTCTCCAAGCCATTCGAGCTGCAGTGTGATGCATCAGGTGAAGGAGTTGGGGCTGTCCTGATGCAAGGCAAACACCCTATAGTGTTTGAGAGCAGAAAATTAAGGGGTGTCGAAAGGACATATTCAATTTATGACAAAGAAATGCTTGCCATTATGCATGCATTAGCCAAGTTTAGGCAGTACTTGGTGGGGAACAAATTCGTGGTTAAGACTGACCACAATAGCCTCAAGCATTTCATGCACCAGAAGGACCTAAATGAGAGGCAACAGAAATGGGTGAGTAAGCTTCAAGCTTACGACTTTGACATTGAATATGTCAAAGGGAAAAATAATATTGTGGCTGATGCTCTATCCAGAAGACCTCATCTTAGCTCATTGTGTGAGCTTACTGCAGATTGGAGAGACATGTTGCTTGCTGATTATGCCAAAAATCAGTTTGCAACCAGCATTCTTGAGGGTACTTTTCAGGATGAAAGGTACAAGGTGATTGAGGGATTGATCCATTATAAGGGAAGAATCTTCCTGGTGGCTGATTCTAAGCTGAAGAAGAAGATCCTTTTGACTTTTCATGATATTCCAGTTGCTGGTCACCAAGGTTTTTTCAAGACATATAGGCAGATCCGAGAAAGATTTTCTTGGAAAGGGTTGAAAGGTGAAGTACAACGCTACATTCAGGAGTGTCCGGTTTGTCAAGTGAATAAGAATGAGCATACATTACCGGCCGGTTTGCTGCAACCACTCCCTATTCCCAATCAAAAATGGGAAAGTATCTCGATGGATTTCATCACCGGGTTGCCCAAGGCCCAAGGGAAGGATTGTATTTATGTAGTGGTGGATAGGCTAACCAAATTTGCTCATTTCTTCGCCATTACTAGCACTTTCTCTGCAGCACAAGTGGCAGATCTGTTTTTTCGAGAAGTGTTTAGGCTGCATGGGTTGCCAAAGAACATTGTAAGTGATAGGGACAGCAAGTTCCTAAGTACCTTTTGGCAAGAAATCTTCAGAATGAGTGGTACTGTGCTCACTCCAAGCACTAGTTACCATCCCCAAACAGATGGTCAAACTGAAATAGTGAACAAGTGGTTGGAGGGCTACTTGAGAAACTATGTGTCAGAACAACAAAGAGCTTGGGTCAAGTGGCTGCATATAGGCGAGTATTGCTACAATTCGTCCTTCCATATGTCGATTAAGATGTCTCCTTTCTTGGCACTTTATGGGTATGAAGCACCTAGTTTTGCAGATTTGGTGTTTGGTGACAGCAAAGCACCCCTAGCCAAGGATTTGTTGCAGCATAGTCAAGACATAATGAAATCCTTGAAGGATAATTTGCAGATTGCACAAAATCAGCAGAAGTTGTATGCTGATCAGAAGCGTGTTGAGCGTTCTTTCGAGGTTGGGGATATGGTCTATCTTCGATTACAACCTTATAGACAATCTACTCTCAAGAAGAGTGGAGCTGAGAAGCTCAAACCTCGCTTCTATGGGCCATTCAGGGTCATCAAAAAAGTTGGGGCAGTAGCTTATGAATTAGAGCTACCTTCTGATAGCAGAGTGCATAACGTCTTCCACGTGTCTCGCCTCAAGAAGGCACTTGGACATAATGTGGTTGCTTCATCACAGTTGCCACCTTTGGATGAAGAGGGATAGTTGGTTCTAATTCCAGAGGAGATACTTGAATTCAGAGAACGTTCTTTGAGGAAAAGAACCATCAGAGAATACCTGGTGAAGTGGAAGAACCTGCCTATGGAGGATGCCACTTGGGAAAGTGATGAGATTTTGCAGCATCCTGGCTTGCGATTGCTTGAGGACAAGCAATCTTGGGGAGGGCGGACTGTAATAACCCCTTCTCAAACCTAATATTTCCAGTGACCGTTGGCCTTTTTTCAGGAAACCCGAAGGCTAGTCGGAAGGTAAAATTAGGGTTTCCTATTTCTGGGGATGTCTTTGCTCGGAGTTGGTGGATCTGACGGTGGATTCTTTCTGGGTTTTCAGAGAGCTTCGCAGTGGTATGATCATTTCGACATTCAGAGCATTTTCTGGAATTTACTATTTTTAGTAAATTCTATTTTTGGCAGTATACAAGTTGGTCTCAGGTAGTTGACTTTCCCCTTCAGTTGTCTCAAGTGGCGTATTTAGTTTCGGGCTTCAGAATGCAGTTTTGGAGAGTTGAACTCATTTCACTTAAAAATAACATTATAATTTAAATGTTATTTTATCACCTTGGCCTAGTCAAATAACTTAATGTTATTTTAAAAGGTGGACTTGAAGGGTGGCGCCATCATTGAGGTTATATTAAAATTATATTGAATTTATCAAGTCAAAACTAAGCCTTAAGGAGGACGCATTTATTTAAGTGAGAAATTTAATGAAGTCAAAATTAAAGATGCTTGGAAAAGGACGCCATTTCTTGGGATTAGGGTTTTGACTTTGGAAAAGAAGTTAGGGTTTCAAGGAAGGTCCACAGAAGCTTATAAAAGACAGCCTTGGGTTCTCATTTGATCATCTTTTGTCTATGCTATTGTTATGCTGCCAAAATGGTTGCTGGATTGCTTCGAGGAATGAATGCCTCCTAGCCTTGGCTCGACTTCGTGCTTGAGAGATAGCACCTAGTGGAGAGGATTGCTTATTTTGAGTGAGTTGTAGTGAGGTTTGCATTGTAGTGTTGTTTTGCCATTAGAAGTTCAGTTTCTTGCATTTTATGTCATTTTCTGGAGTTGCTGATAACAAGGCTGAATCTGTAGTTTCACTCGTAAATCAGAAAACAAAAATAATCTCATTCTGGGTATTGTGTCATTGCATTTTATTGGTAAGGGCGCCCTTTCATGAATATTTGCAGATTTTAATACGAAGCTCATGATTTTATAATGCAAATCCGTCATTCCTTGAAAGCCGTACTTTCTGGAGTGCATTAGGATTCGTGTCAGTAATTAATAACCATTTTTAGATGCCATTTCTTATTACTAAGTTAGGCGCCATCATTTTGAGGGTCTATTGCATCAAATTTGAGATCATTTGGGTGAGAAATGAGAGAGTTATGAGCATATGAGTAAATTCATAGGTTGCTGGTTTTTCAATTTAAAGTGCAGATTTGTGATAAACCAAAATTAGAATCTTGATCATTGAAGAGTTGTATTGTTTTGGCACTCTATCCAAGCTAAGGAGAGTTCTTTATGATGTATTGTTAATTTTTCGAATTCCTAAGCTATTGGCAGGCGGATGATCCTCATTTTGTAAACTCATAGTAGTACTGGCAGTCATTTTCAAATCTGATTTGTAATGCTCTCTTTCATTATGAAGTTGTTTTGTAATAGATACATCTCCGCCCTATGGTAGCTACTTTCCCACTCTGGGTTAGCAAGCACATTCTGGGTGTTGAGTACTTTCAGCTTTTCAGTATTTCTTTCAAGCATTGTACTCTGTAACACTCCGCCATATGGTCGCCCCTCACTCCATACTGGATTGGGTAGCACATACTTGGTGTCGAGTTCCTTTCAGCACTTAGTGTAGAAGATCCTCTGACCATATGCTCGCCATCATCGGCGCCATTCTTGGTTAGAGTTCCTGCATAAGCAATTTGATTTAGATCCTCTGACCAATGCTCACACCTTGCCCACATCGGGATCCTGGTGTACATTCTGGTTAGAGTTGCTTCAGCACGTTTTGGGTTTAGCTGCTAACCTTAACGGGTGCATTTGTTTCTAATTTGTAATTTGAAAAACGAAAAAATTGGCTCGGAATATTTCATGGATTTATGTATCACAAAACCTTCAGGCTGTTCCAGATAGACTTCCTCTTCAATGGTTCCATTCATGAAGGCAGTTTTTACATCCATTTGATGGATCTTCCAGCCTTTAGCTGCTACAATGGCTAATACTGCTCTCACTGATGTGTAACGGGCAACAGGTGCAAATGTTTCTTCATAATCAATGCCTTTTTTTTGAGAAAAGCCTCTAGCCACAAAACGTGCTTTATGTTTTTCTATACTGCCATCAGCAGCATGCTTGATTTTGAAGAGCCATTTAGAAGAGACAACAGATTTCTCTTTTGGTCTAGGCACTATATCCCATATATCATTCTTTAGGATGGACTGATATTCCTCCGTCATTGCATCCTTCCAAGCTTGATGTTTGAAGGCTTCTGTAACACTGTAGGTTCTGAGTTTATGATGTTGTTCATTAAAGCAACATAGCTAGAGAACCGTTTGGGTCTTTTACTCTCCCTGAATGTTCCTTTGGGTGTTGTATGATCCTCGGCTTCTTTGATCATCTTTCTGGCCTAAAGTGGTCTCTTTCTGCCGTTGTCATTTGTATTCTCATCTGAAATAGGAGGTAGTTCATGTGGCATTTCCTCAGTATGCTCCCTCTGAATCTCAGGAGCAGGTTCCTCTTCAGGTACTCTAGGGGAATAGGTTTCTATCTCACTAGAATTTCTTGCCCTCTTGAATGCAATGTCTTCTTCAAAGATGACATCTCTGCTCAATTCGATTTGTTTCTACCCAGGTATGAATATTCTGTAGGCTTTGGAGGTTTCACTATAACCCACAAATACCCCCTTCTTTGCAGAAGGTTTTAGCTTGAATCTCTTCTCTTTGGGCACATGAATATAGACAGGACACCCAAAGATCCTGAAGTGACTAATGTCAGGTTTTATGCTAGTAAAGGCTTCTTCCAGAGTTTTGTTATCAAGATGAGAATGGGGGCATCTATTTTGGATATAGACAGCAGTCCTAGAGGCTTCTGCCCAGAAGGAAGTTTCAATGTTTTGGTCCAGTAGCATTGCCTTGGCAGCTTCTACAATGGTTCTATTTTTTCTTTCAGCAACCCCATTTTGTTGAGGGTTGTATGCAACTGTGAACTCCCTCTTAATTCTAGCACTCATGCAAAATTCTTTAAAGATCTCAAAGGTGTATTCTTTCCCATTGTTTGTCCTTAAGGTTTTTATTTTCTTCCCGGAGAAGTTTTCAGTGAGGGCTTTAAACTCTTCGAACCTTTTGAGGATTTCTATTGACCCTTTACATTTAAGGAAATAGATCCAGGTTTTCCTAGAGAAGTCATCTACAAATATGACATAGTATAGAAATCCTGCTTTAGAGGGTACAAACATGGGTCCACATAAGTCTGAGTGAACCAGTTCTAACACATTTAGGGTTTTGCTCACACTAATGGGAAAGGACCCCTTTGTATTCTTTCCTAAGGCACAACCTTTGCAAGTTCCTTCATGAGATGGTTTTAATTTAGGTAAGCCTGTTACAAGTTTTTCCACAACAGGTGAGGCACGGAAATGAAGCTGTCCTAATCTTCTATGCCAAATCTCATTTGTATCAAAGGTGTCAAGAGTAAGGGCTTGATTAACTTTAGTGCAAAGTTTGTAGAGGTACTCTTGTCTTACACCTATGGTTTGGGCTTTCTTGATTGTTGAGTTTTTAGGCCATGCTAAAACTTTCCCATCCATAAAGGTAACTCTATACCCATTATCTTCAAGGGCAGAGATGGATATTAGATTTCTCTTAATTCCAGGTACATATAGGACTCCGGTAAGTTGAAGAGAGACCAGATTTTAGTTTGATGGAGCAAGTTCCAACCCCTTTTACAGGGTGTGCAGAATCATCCCCAATGGTTACTACTTCATCAGACCTTTCAGTCATGGTGTCCAGGTGTTCTCTGAATCCTGTGATGTGTCTGGAAGAACCACTATCAATTACCTAGTTGTGGGTGTTGTTAGATGTTTGGCTAGATAGGGCTGAATAGAACACAAAGTTCTTAGTTTTCTCAGGTTTAGCCTCTGGTTCTCTATTGTTTTCTCTCACAAGTGAGTCTAGATTATTTTGTTTTAGGATCAGCATGATTCTAAATTTCCATGATGTAAATTTATCTGCTCCTGCAAGATGATCTTCAAATCTGATCATACTTGACATTATGAAGAATGTGATGTGAATTCGAATTTTTAGAAAATACGAATTTCTGCGCAAACAGATTTTAGATTTGATTTGGATTCACACAACGTGGCTCTGATACCATGTAAATGTAATCAAATCTTTCTACAAATTTGGGATCCTAAAAACACTAAGATAAAACTAAGGTCTGAAAATTCTAAGTCAAGGACGTTTTCCAGATTTCTTCTCTTGATGTCGAATGTGCTGATTGCAGAACATTAATTTATTTCGATGTTTGCATATCAATGAGGAAGCCGCCATAAGTATGTAGGAGACCCGCCTCTAAGGGACGTGTCTCAAGAGAGGACGTGTCTCCACAAGTGGAGACGCGTCCGCTCAAGAGACATGTCTCTTAGAGCGCGCGGGTCCCTACACTATCAATAACAATTTGTTAGTGTCTTAACACACACAAAACAAAAAGGTGGCGGATATATATAAATTCCGATTTGTATTTAAATGCGAATTTCAACATCTTTATTATTACGGATTTATATAAATATATATGCTCATAAATTTGATTTCCAGAAATTTATATTAAGGATAATCTTTGATCATATATAAATAGCGAAGATGCTTTCAGCATTCGTTACTTATATCTGACCGAAGCTATCATCCATTAACAGGGCAGCTATACTCAGTTTATTGTCATCTTTTGTGAATAGATGGACAAGGAGTAAAAGGTTGTGAAACTATAAATCTAACTGAGAAGGCTAAGGCAACTAGATTGCATATTGAGGGGAGGCAAGAAAGAAAGGAATTACATTGGAAAGTATGCAGCCTAGTGTGTCGTTGCTTACAAAATCTGTGGATGTTGCAATTCAAGGGGAAGAGGGTTCTACTTTTGCAAAAGGAAAGAAAAGAACTACTAGTGTTGCAGATATGTTTAACATACAATCATGAAAGGTGGTTGACACTTCTAATGCTAAGCTTTTTTATGCCCATGCCATACCATTTCATGTGGCACATTTTTCCTATTTTAAAAAATGTTCAAAGATGTGATAGTTGTTGGTCCCTCATTTGTCTCATTTGGAGAATATAAGCTACACACCACCCTCTTTGATAGAGAATATTCTAAGGTGAGTGTGTCAATGGAAGAAATGAGACAAACTTAGATAAGGGATGGATGCTCCATTATCATGGATGGGTGGACCGATATCAAACATTGGCCACTTATCAATATTATTATCACAAGTTCAATTGGCTCTTATTTTCTTAGAGCTATTGATTGTTTAGGGAAGAGGAAGTATGCAAACTTCCCATTTCAAAATTTGAAGGATGCCATACAACAGGTTGGAGCCTCTAATGTTGTACAAGTGGTGATCGATTCAACCCATGTGTGTAAGTTAATTGGCTTGATGGTGGAGGGTGCTTACAAGAACATTTTTTGGACCATGTCTATTCATGCATTGAAAAATATATTGGGCATTGGAGATGTTAGTTTTAGGATCAGAAATGTAATAAGCAGAAAACTCAACACATAGAACACAGGATTTTACCTTGGAAAAACCCTCCTCCTCGAGGGAGAAAAACCCAGCAAGAAATTCTCTTTATAAATCAGAATAATATGTGCAGAAATAGCACACAAGATCAGGCCCTAGAAGAGGCGAATTTCATACAATAGATTTGCACTTAGATATAGTGCGAATTCATTAGATACAAAATATTTGCTCTTCTCCTTGAAGCAAATCTACTCCTCTTGACTGTGAATCTGCTGCTGAAGGAATTTGAATTGAAATGGATTGAATTGATTGAATAAATGAGAGGACTCTATCCTCTTTATATACCAAGCTAGGCACCCTCCTTTCTAGGGCCGACTTAGAAATAAATATAATTTTGTTTATGAAACAAGAGGCCGACCTGCCTTGATTACATTTTATTTAAGAAAATAGCTCCCAAAGCTACAAAACACTAACACTTCCTCTTAGCTAGGGAGGTATTTTCAAATATCCTCATCATAGAGTCTCTCAACATGACGCCCACAATGGCTACACTCATATGTGGAAAAACACATCTCAGTCTCAGAGATGTACAAGAGTTCATCGTGGAGTCTCTCAACATGATGTCCACAATGGTTACCCCCATTTGTGGAAAACACATCTTAGTCTCAGAGATGTACAAGGGTTCACCACGGAGTCTCTCAACGTGATGTCGTCATGGAGTCTCTCAACATGACGTCCACAATGGCTACTCCCATGTGTGGAAAGAAACAAATCTCAGTCTCAGCAATGTACAAGGGTTCATCACGAAATCTCTCAACGTGATGTCAACATGACGTCTCATCTCAGTCTCAAAGATGAACAAGGGCTTGCACCTCATATTTCTCTGTCTCAGAGAAATATACACTACAAGGATTTTCACCTCATATTTCTCCATCTCAGAGAAATATACACTACAAGGGCTTTCACCTCATATTTCTCTGTCTTAGAGAAATATACATTACAACAAATCTTCATGATGATGTGACTCCCTTTGAAGCTCCAAGTACTTGCATCAACCTCCTGACCTCCTTGTCCAAGATTGCCTGCAATACTTGCCTTAGAGGAACGGTTTCCAATGCACACTTCCGGTACTACTGACTTGCGAGAGTCCAGGACTGTCCTCCTTGACCTCATCCCAGATCACCCTATTTTGAATAGGTTTGCGGTGCTACCAATGTCAAAACAAGGTTGACTACCTTGTGCAATTCTGTTCTCTGCAACTTAAGAGGTCTTCCAAGGACTTTGCGCCTGGCCTTGCAACACTGCAACCCACTTAGCTGACACCTTCACTTCTTCTCAGTGAGTTACTCTAGTTCCTTGTGTCATAGGACTCCATTTTGCTGAACACAAAACTCCCTCTTGATCCCTGCTCTAGGTCCTTCAAACAAGATAAATCTTGGCTCTAGGACTCGTGAGACTCCGTACACATTAAGAAGTAATAACAACACTCCAGCAATTTTTCAACGGCATACACAAATTGCCAGTGATTTCTCATATGTCCCTTCAATAGCCAATCAAACCCATAATAATGTATCGGCGTAACCCGTTTGTGATCGGCAATTGTCGTGCCTAGATATAAGTGTTCCAATCTGTGACAAGAAGTTGAAATATAATGTCTGTGAATATTCAATTACTTCGTCTTATTCAACACTGTCGGAACAGCATAAAGACCAAGAGGCTCGATGACGTATAATGTTGTCATTAGTGGCCAGTGTCGGTATTTCTCATCTCTGTTTGATGTAGCAATGTGATAACCCATGATTCCTCATTCACTTATTCCCACTTGTCTCATTTGCAAATCTTCATTCACACAACCCATTGCTTTTGCCGCCCAAGTCGACTGATCCCATGCCAGACAAACATGGCAACAAAATCGATAGTATCCTCGGCAATATAAAAGGCTACGATTGTAATATAGTTACAAGAATTCGACGCTTCTTCCAATATTAATGCCCAATAAATACCAAGCGACTATAGATATCCCCATTCGCTAAGAGAAACAAAGCACCATATATTTGTTTTAGGATTTACGTTTGCCACTGTGAATATTTACTCGAACCTCCATTTATGGAACTAATGATTTCTCTCGACTCTCCTTTGCTCCGTAGAATTCATTGCTTGAATCTCCTGCTCTAAATTCTTCTATATGATCCGATGCTCCATAGAAGCCCGATGATATGGATGATGGATTACCAAATGTCTGTGGCGGATAGCAATATGCGACGGGAGTATGTGTACTTCTAAATGCCACGAAGAAATAACTTAGCACCTCTTTCGGCTTTGACGATATCTTCGTTGATTCTGCCTTCAAGATATAAAGTACCTGTATATATCTTTCCTTCCATGTTCGAGCTTACCCATCCAGGAGTGTCTTCTTCAGATTCCATTCCTTTTAATCATATTCTCAGCAAGCGGTAGTTGATGCTTCCTCGATCGCAATTCTCGAGTAGCAACCGACCAATCCTCAAGCTTTATCACACTCTGATGGTGTTTACCATTCTTAGAAAGCTCTAAGCTCATACTCTACCCCAAAGTACACTACGCGTTCCACAATGATGATTTGTGCCAAAAAAAGCAAAGAATATTTGAATGACCACGATAGTGATAGGCAGCACTCATCCATACATAGCACGATTTCGATGCAGCCGATACTGAGAGCATGGCGGAAAATAGATAAGGCGAATTTAAGAAGACTGAAATAAATCTTCACAACACGAAAGCTTCCACTGCTTAGCCAAATCTGATCAGATCTTTTCTAAACCCGCTCTAATACCATGTTAGTTTTAGGATAAAAAATGTAATAAGCAGAAAACTCAACACATAGAACAAAGAACACAAGATTTTACCTTGGGAAAACCCTCCTACTCGAGGGAGAAAAACTCAGCAAGAAATTCTCTTTATAAATCAGAATAATATGTGCAGAAATAGCACACAAGATCAGGCCCTAGAAGAGGCGAATTTCATACAATAGATCTGCACTTAGATATAGTGTGAATTCCTTAGATACAAAATATTTGCTCTTCTCCTTGATTGTGAATCTGCTCCTCTTGACTGCGAATCTGCTGCTGAAGGAATTCAAATTGACTTAAATTGAATTGATTGGATAAATGAGAGGACTCTATCCTCTTTATATACCAAGCTAGGCACCCTCCTTTCTAGGGCCGACCTAGAAATAAATATAATTTTGTTTATGAAACAAGAGGCCGACCTGCCTTGATTACATTTTATTTAAGAAAATAGCTCTTGAAGCTAGAAAACACTATAGGAGAGATGGATTGGGTGAAGGCAATGGTGTTAGCAAATGTTCATTCACAACCATCACACTTCACTTAATTTGTTCAAGACATTTTCAAGGAAGGAATTCCTAAAATCCATGGATACTAGAAATGTAGGTTACTTCATTTTGTTAGAGAGGATGCTTTAAGTCTAGGAGGCTTTACAATTAATGGTGATTAATTCAGAATTGCGTTAAATGGTTAGAGGCAAGCACACCTGAAGGAACAAATGTGAAACAAAAAATCCTTGATGATGATTGGTGGTCCACAATGAGGTAATAAATTGTTAGTTTTATTATTAGTTTTAATTTTAAATATATATATTTTTATTACTATTTTTAATTTTTAATTTTAATTTTAAAATATTAATGTTTCTAAATTGTAAATTATTTTTATTCTTTGTAATAGCATTCACTCTATCATTTGAGTCTTAAATTCTTAATCTTTTTTAAGATTTTAATTTTTGTAACTTGTTTACACCTGTAGATATGTTTACTCGTTCATTGAGCCTATTGTGCAAGTCATAAGATATGTTGATACCTCTCCAAACTTTGGAGAGATTTATGAGACCTTTGATAGCATGCTTGGGCAAATGAAGCAAGCCATTTATAGTAGGGATCCGACTTTGGGATTTCATTGGGAGCATCTTAGGCCCATTGTGAGGCGACGGTAGAACACAATGAACACCTCACTTCATATGGAACCTATGCTCTAAATCCCAAATGGTATGTAGCTAAGCCTAGAAGAGTGCCTCCATCTCATGATGAAGATGGTGAAAGAAGGGCTTATGAAGGCCCTTCAAAAAATGTATACTGAAGAGGAATCTTCTTTACTTCGCACACAATGGCTTGCATTTGTCAATCTCTGTGGAACAACCTTCAACAAACCAAAGGCAGTTACGAATAAAGCAATATTACCTCAAACTAACTCTATGGGATGGTGGATGCGGCATAGCAAGGATGCACCAGAGTTGAAAATACTTGCCACTCGTCTCCTTTCACAAGTTGTTAGTTCCTCTACTACAAAGAGGAATAGGTCCACATATAACTTCATCCATTAGCAAAGAGGAACAAGCTTACCTCTAGATGATCAAAGAAGTTGGTGGTCGTACATAGTGCCTTGCAATTACAAGATCGTCAAACCCTTGAGTGCCGCCAAACTCCAACCTCGTATTGGGATGTTGATCCCGAAGATACAAATTGATGAAGAGGAGACACAAGATGGATTGGTTGGGGTTCCATTGCTTAAGGTAGTCCCTCATACTGGCAATGACTTGGACTTGAGCTGTGATTTCGATACATACCTACAAGATGTAGTGTAATGTCCCCTTCTCGCTCTTAAGTAGTGGGATCGTCAATTAGCCTATTCCAGAGTTCCCGTAGGCTAGTTGGAGTGGTTAGGGGCTCAGTGGCCAACATTGGGCCCAATGTTGGTTTTCGGCAGGACTTCCTATTTATAGCAATGGCCAGTTTACAGAGCTTACTATTCTTAGTAAGCCATAGGGCATCTCAGTGATCTTCAGTTTTGTACCAGTTGATGTTCGATGAGTACTTACTATTCTTAGTAGTTGCTATTTATAGTAAGTCTATTTCGGGAAACTGGTCTCAAGCCCATTATGTTCTCAATAGTGTTATTTCTAAGGTGGTCTTGGAGAGCCTAAGGTTGAATTATTTAATAGTTGCTTTAATCAGTCACTTAAGTTATTTTATAAAATTTATAGCTTAAATGAGGGGGTAAGTGGTCATCAAAAAGTACCTTGGTGCCTAAGTGATAACTTAAAGTCGTTTTAGAAGGCTACAAAAGTACAAATAGTTTCCTTATGAGCAGGACGCCAAAGGAGGAAAAAGTAATTTAAATTAATAAAATTTTCTAAGGCTCATAAGGGGGGGCGTGGATTTTATGAGGGAAAAGGAAATTCAAACCCTAAAGTCACCCTAATTCCCTCTCACTCGTTATAAAACATCATTTTGGCTCTCATTTGGACATCTTCTCTTTGGCAACTTAACAAAATGTTGCTGGAATGACTCCAGAGTACTCGGGCTGCATGTTGAGGATGAAAACCCTCACTATACTGGACTGATTTTGGTGGTGAGAGATCCACCCTAGTCAGATTTTGAGTGGTTCCATCCAAGGATCACACAGTGCTTCAACAAAGTTCTGATTTTCAGGGTTTGATAGGTGAAAACTGAAGATTTATATGGTGTTTTGATTTGAGTTTGTTGTTAGAGGTTAGTTTTGGAGCTTGCTTCATTTTGGAGGTAATTAAAGACATATTTGGGTGTGTTCTTGAGGTCCGATATGCATTATCAGAAATTCTGGTAACTCTGATTTTCTAGTGAATGAAGGTTGATTTTGTTTATAGCTCCATTGATGGCCGATTAATCATTCTGAGTACTTAAGCGTTGGATTCTACAAGCCTAGGCGCCACCTTTCCAAGCATTGTTCGAGGGATATTGTGGAAATTTGATTTTTGGAAGCAAATCGCCCTCAAGAAGGGCCGTACCATTTCTAGGGCATCAAAGGTTGGGGTTGCTGTTGTAAAACCTCACCCATATCAGTCTTGTTTCAGCGTTTGTTGGCTGTTTGGAAGCATGGAAACATAAGGGATTCTCAGCACATCTTCATTGAGGCATTTGGAGGTATTTGGAGCTTTATTGTTGTTGATGCAAAGCCAAACTCAGGTTTGAAACTTCATATAACAAGTCTGAATATACATTGTAATATTCTGATTTAAATTTGATAATGAATGCTCTTGATGTATGTTGCAAATCCTATTGAAAAGGCATTATTATCTATTGGTTTCTTTTTACATTTGCAGTCATTTCTTTATGCTATTATACATCTGAAAATGTACTTGAAAAACATACACAAACATTTCATCAAACAAGCAAACAGCAGTCAGTGGCTTCAAAAAAAATCAAAGGTGTATGTTACAGTGGTATCAGAGCCACTTTTTCCTGCCATCTTGTGTAGTCACATGCAATCAGTGCTCTCCATTCTATGAGTGAAAGAGAACAAAGGTATATACAGAGGGAGTTAAGGAAAGGACATTGTCAGCCCCCACCTATTCTAGAAGGTCAGACTATCTCGAGAGTTCTTAAGGTTCATTGGGAGTTTTCACATGGTACAAAGATGCAGCAAGATCCACCAGGTGATGAGGAGAGAACTATAGGAAACATGGCTGATAGAGGAAAAGGGAGACGAAGATCAATGAGTCCAAGAGCTAGGATGGAGAAAAAGTTTGACACAATGATGGACATGATGTCTAAACTTTTGGGAAAGATTGGGCAGAATGTTGTGGTTCATACTACTCCCGACAATACACAAGGTAACACAATGCATAAATGATGTAATGTCCCTGTTTTTAGCACTACACTTTCCAATGAATGATAGCCTATTCTCGGATGCCCGTAGGCTAGTCAGTGGCAAAATTAGGGTTTCCATTTTAGAGGAGGTTTTGAAGGCTTGCATGCGAGATTTTCTGACGCATGTCTGGTGGAGCTTTCGGTTTTTGGAGAGCTTCGAGATGTGGTAACATGCATGACGAGATGTTGACTTGCAATTTTGGTTGTTCCTTGGCTGTTTTGGAGGTTTGCATGTTGGAGTTTTACAATTCTGATTCTGGATTCCTTTTGGGTTTTTAGAGAGCTACGCAATGGTGTGACATGCAACTAAATCAGAGAAATTTTTTGGACTTACTATTTTTAGTAAGTATGACGGCTGCTCGGATTGTGGTTAAAATGAGTTTGGAACAACTTACTATTTTTAGCAGTACGCTATTTTTAGAAAGTTCTATTTTTAGCAAGGTTTCTGCAATTCAGTTTTGTGGCTATATCTGGCAGGTCGGTTTGAGCAATTTGGTCTCCAACACCCTTGGTGCTATTTTTGGCAGTGCTATTTTTAGCAACAGTTCACTAGTTCAGTGCAAAGGCTATTTTTGGCATGTGTTCAGCAATTTGATACTATGGCTATATCTGGCAGGGCAGTATATTCTGTTTGGTCTCCAACTTTTGAGGTATTTAATTTGGCAAGTTAAATATTTGAGGAGATAATGTTTTAAGTGAAAATAATTCCTTTGCAATAATGGACGACTTCATAAAGGAAATTATTTAAGTGATTTATAATGTTTATTTTCACTTATGGGACGCCAATATTATACTTTATTTGGATTTTATAAAGTATATTGCTTTCATGAAAAAGGGACGCTTTGGAGAAGATATTTGGATAATTATAAAGTATTTTCCTCATATGCTTTTGGACGCCTAAGTAAAGCAGGTAATGAAATACAAATTACAGTTTATTGAAGGTAAATGCGGATTTCACCTTGGGCGCCCTAATTGGAGGGAAAAGGAATTCGAATTTGAGAAGAAGTTATAAATATGAGACTTGGCCTTCATTTGCAATTATCTATTTTTTATCTTAATGAAATGCTGCTGAAATGGTTTCAAACTTATTGCTTTGAGGAATGCATACCTCCTAGCTTATCAGTTTCGTACTTGAGAGATAGTACCTAGCTATTGAGACTGCTTCTTCAATCCAGAGGTTGCAGATTGAGCTTCAAGTTGGGTTTTGAGTGATATTTCATATTTTGGAGTTGCTGGTTCGGTGCTTGGCTGAAGCACATTTTTACTCGTTGCTCCGCACTCGATTTTTTGTTGATTATGGGTATTGACCCTATGCTTTAGTCTACCTTGGGCGCCCCCTTCTTGCAAAGTTTCAGAATTCTTGGTGGGCTCTTGGTTTTTATCTTGCTGGTCGACTTCCCCCAAGTCATACTTTTGCCTGAGGAGTGCCGGAAAGTTTTAGAAAAATAAATAACTCCAATTTGTTGCAGTCTCTCAGTTCTATCTTGGTCGCCCTTCTCTTATGCTTTATTTGCACTTGGTTTGACGTCATTTGGAGGTGTTTTGACGAAGTTATGTGCGTTTTGGTGATTATAGGGCTTGCTGGTATGAATTTTTGATTGTTGCAATTTTTATATCTGACTTGATATTTTAGTCCTTTTAACTATATTTCATATGTTGGATAGCTTGTACTTGTTTGGAGTTCATTTCCTAACATTTTAGAGTTCATTGGTGATCTATATCTCATTGTATTTGCAGATTGTTCATCATATTGTAATGTTGAATCAGTAGTACTGATCAGTTCTTTACTTTCTGCACTTTACATTTTGTATCCCCACTTTAGTGGAAGAGACTGGCCTCGCCGTCTATTTACTTTTCAGTATTTACTTTCCTGTACCGCCTGCTGAAAAGCGAAAGGGGTCGGCTAGCCGCCCAAACATTTACTTTCAGTACTTTGTAATTCACTCTTGCTGAAAAGTGATTGAGTTGCATTTCTCATATTGCTGATCGGCTGAGCCGTCAATACACTCCCGCTGAATAAGTGGTCGAGTTGCATATTTACTTTCAGCATTGTAATTTCAATTCCAGTCCTCTTGCTAAATAAGTGGTTGAGTTGATTGTTATTTCCTCTCATTGTACTTTCCTGCAGTTATGATTTTATGCTAACGATCCCCTTTCGAGTATGCTCTCACTTTGCCCATACTGGGATCTGGGTTGATCAGAAAGAGAAAGGGTTCCATTCAGTTGGTTTATAGTTTCACTAATGTTAATGAGTGAAATTAATGTGTTAAAAAAATTGAAAAAATTGGCTAGCACATTTCAAAGGAGATAGTAGTTCTACATATCAGCAGAATGGCAATGGCGGACAACGTACTACAGCGGGTTCAAACACTTTTTCCAGACCTTTCCAACCCACTTTCTTACCTAAGGAGACAACTCAGGCTAATCGAGATACTTCCTTACCTTTTGTGGATAGTTTAAGGTAAGGTTATGTAGAGTATGACACTCTTCTTGAAGACATTAAGGCGAACTTATCTTACAATGAGTTCTTGGATCAAACAAGGAAGAGAAATGGTGGTAGATTTGATCACAAAGAACCAGTAGTGTAGAGAGATTTACAGTGGGCCATTGGCAAGATAACACTTGCCCATTTTGATGAGAGTGATAAGTGCACAGCGAGGGCTTGGGTACAAAAGCTTGATAATTACTTGGCCCTTAGACCGATGGTAGAGGATGAGGCAATTAAGTTTGCCACTTTACATCTTGACGGGGTAGCACATGAGTGGTGATACCATGGCTTAATCACTTTGGGTCACAGGTCTATCACTTCATATGATGAGTTTACCACTAAGCTCATTGAGAAGTTTGATAAAAAAAGACCTCAAGATACACTTCAAAGAGCTGGCCCAGTTGAAGCAGTATGGTATTGTAGAGGCTTACATAGCAAAATTTCAGAGGCTTTCAGTAATGGTTTTAGGGATTACAAAGAGGAGATTGGTCTTATTCAGTGAGGGACTTATGGAGCCACTTAAGGGATGGATTAAGGCTTTTGAACCACCAACCTTGCAAGAGGCAATGAAGAAAACAAGGAGCATGGAGTGGGCTGCCCCTAAAACTAAATTTCAGTCCAAACCATTTGTGCACAAAAAGGATAAGAAACCTTTCACTAAGGACACTCATCAACAGAAAAAATCAGTCACTAGGATCGATGGAGACACTCTAAATGACCTTAGGAGAAAGGGACTATGCTTCACATGTAAAGAACCTTGGCAAGGGATCATAAATGCACCTCAAAGGGGAAGATTCAACAAATTAGAGTATTATTTAGCAGAGGAAAGTGCATGGGAAAGTTCAGACCAACAATCTGATTCGGATGAGAAAGAAGAGGAAGAGCCTCCTAGAGAGGTTGAAAAAGAGGAGACAAAGGAAGGGAAGTGTTGTGACCTTTTTTCACACATCACCCCATCCCAAATGGGGACCCCCCCTAATTTTTGCTCCATTCTGGTCTTTTGGCTTTGGTTAGTGCGTCTCTCTCTCTATCTCTGGTCCTTCCGGGGATGTCCCGTTGTTTGACCTGGGTTAAAGTATTGTTCAAGTCTATGAAATTAAGGTTTTCATTAGTCAAGCTTATTAAAGGTCAAACTGAGTTGTAAAATTGAAATTCGAGCTTAGTACAGCAGTCAGAAGACTTCCAGCAGGGTCCCACTAAATTTTCACTGTATTCCAGCAACTTACTATTTTTAGTAAGTATTCAATTTGGGACTATTTTATCGAGATTTTGGAATTCTGTCAGTTCCACCACAGTCAGGCAGCTTCAGAATGCCTACGCGCGAAATTTGAATGGATTCCGACAACTGGCTATTTTTAGCAGTTCAGCCTTCGGAGGCTATTTTCAGGATTTAAACGAGCAATTCTCCGGTGAGTGACAGGGGAATTGATTTGGTTTTGTGAGACCTTCGCAATGATATGACATATAGATGGATCGGGTCTGTTTTCAAGGACTTACTATTTTTAGCCAGTGCCAAAACTTTGACCAGTTTTCTGGGTTTTTTGAGATCCCACGGGCACTGTGACATGCAAACTCGCTCGACATCCGGGTGACCACTTCCCAGGCACTTACTATAAATAGCAGTATCATCCCAGCCATAGTTACGAGACTCGCCCGGAAGCGCCCAAACTCGGCGAGTCCCGAGCCGAGCACACCTGGCCGGGTCCTGGGAGCCCGGACGCGGACGCGGCCGAGTCCTTCCGAGTCCTGGCCGGACTCGCCGGACTCGCCAAACTCGCCGCTTCCCGGAGAGTCCCGAGCCCTGGACGCGGCCGGCGATAGCAGAAAGAAAAGTGAACAAAAAATCATAAAATTTGATGTTTTAAGTTTTTTTTTTTGTGTTATATTATCTCCCCAACCCTAAAAGCAACCTCATTTCATTCATTTGGCAAAATAGGAGGAGAAGAGAGAGTTGTGAGGAAAAATAAGAGGAGAAGAGAGGGCAACCAGCAAGCTGTTGAAGACAAATACAGGGCCACATACCATTTGGGAAGCTTCATAACAGCAAGAAGGTGCATTGAGAGCTCATTACCAGTGATTGGGAGGAGTTTGCATTGCATTCCAAGCCAAATATAAGAGGTAAGTTTGATTTTTATTGGTTTTTTTTGTGTTTTTTTAACAAATAATTCATTGTAATTTGAAAAATCATTGTTTTTTTTAGTTTGCATTTTTTTTTTACAAACCCTACTTGCAATATAAATAATTTTATAAACCCTACTTGTTATTGCAGCCACATTCATTTGCAAATCAAAACATATTATTATTTTCACAATGTCTCAAACCCCAGGCAGAAAAGACCCTGCTTGGAAACATGCTGAAATCTTTCCCGGAATGAAAAAAGGGGAAGCAAAATGTAAATACTGCAAAACAATATATCATGGAGGCATAAATCGATTAAAATACCATATTGCACGCATTCCCATCCATGATGCAGCGGGATGCCCTATAGCACCTCCTGAGGCTGTCCGTGAAGTGCAGGTGCAATTAGAAACTTTTGAATTGCAAAAAGAGATGAAAAAAAAACAGAAGCATGAATTGGTGAGTTTGGGAGTTGGACATGGACTTGGTGCTGTTGGAGATGCTTCTTCCATGCCTCCATACCGTCCTAGTGCTAGTGCTTGTGCTAGTGGTACTGCTTCTGCACCAGCTATCCCTGTGCATACTCCTACTGCTGGTGGCGCTAGTACTGCTAGTGGTAGTGGTAGTGGTAGTATTATTGGCCCTAGAGTTCGTAAATCTAGGGTGGACTCATATTTTGTACCACGCACTACTCCTGGTTCCCAACCGTCACTTGAGAGCATGGGTTGGAACAAGGATGTACATGATGCAGCAAAAAAGACAATTGCAGACTTTTGGTACTACTGCACCATTCCCTTCCATGTAGCCAGGTAATTCTTTTTTGTTTAATTGTTTTAAAATTTATTATTTTAGAATCTAGATGTATCTCATTATCGAATTCAAATTTAGTGCAGTTAAAATCTTAAAACTTTTCATTTTACAATACTTATGTAAGTAACTTATTAATTTATTTATGACATGTTTTAGGTCACCTTTTTGGCAAAACATGGTTGATGCCATAACCATATGTGGGCCGGGGTTCAAAGCCCCTTCTGAAGATGAATTAAAGGGCCCACTTTTGAGTCAAAAAGTGGCAGATGTGAAAGCACAATTAGAGGAGCAGCGTGAGCAGTGGAGGAGGATTGGTTGCACCATCATGACTGATGGTTGGACCGATAGGAGAAATAGGACGCTGCTTAATTTTCTAGTGTCCTCCGGAGGTAATTGTACTTCCCTCAATGCATTGAAATTTGAATTTGATTTAGTGATTAATAATTTAATATGGCTGATTTTTGTTTTTTAATTTATTGAATAACTAGTTTTGCTTATTCTTTCAGGGGACACCGTTTTCATTAAGTCCATTGATGCTTCTGCCCAATTCAAAAATGCCACATATCTGTGTGAGGCTATAGAGGAGGTGATAGCTGATGTGGGGGAAGAGAATGTAGTGCAAGTGGTGACAAATAATGCAGCAAACTATGTTGCTGCTGGTAGATTATTGATGGAGAGGCACCCTACTATATTCTGGACTCCATGTGCCGCCCATTGCATTGACCTCATGATGGAGGATCTTGGCAAGCTCCCATGGATCAAAACATGTGTGGATGCAGGTAGAAACATTTGCAAATTTATATACAATCACACATGGGTGCTTAACCTTATGAGGCAATACATGGGGTTGAGGGAGTTGTCTCGTCCTGGCATCACTAGGTTTGCAACTAATTTTATCACGTTGCAATCCTTGATTCGGTCAAAGGCAGCCTTAAGGCGCATGTTTGTTGGTGAGGAGTGGTCTTCCTCATCGTTTTCTATAAGCACTGCAGGGATTGGTGTGGCCAATTGCATTTTTGACGAGCAAGGGTTTTGGACACCAGTGGAGGAGATTGTGAAGGTAAAATTTAATTCTTTATTATGTTTTAATTTTTAATCATATCTTTTATTTGTTTATTTTCATTCACACTTATTTGTGAAACATGTTTGCACTTTGCAGTTTATTGAGCCCTTGCTAGTTCTCCTACGAGTTGCAGATGGGGAGAAGCCCGCACTGGGATACATATATGAGGGCATGGATAGGGCCAAAGAGGCCATTAGATCAGTCTATGGTGGAGTTCAGGATAAGTATCGTCCCATTTGGGAGATCATTGATAGGAGATGGCAAAACCAACTTCATAGGCCCATCCATGCAGCCGCATGTTTCCTAAATCCGGCCTTCCAATTCCGCCGTGATATCCGTGGAGATAGAGAAATTCTTAGTGGGCTCTACTCGACGATAGAGCGGATGTTGCCCGCTGTTACTACACAGATAGTGCAGGAGATAGATGCCTTCAGTAAGGCACGAGGAGACTTCTTTGCACGTCAAATGACCATAGACAGTAGGACAACATTACTACCAGGTAAAAATATATTTAAGGGCATAATTGTCATCTTTTTATATTGTATTTTATTATTAAATGTTGAACTTGAAACTTGAAATGAGATTGATTTTGTTTCTTTTTCTCATCTCAGATAGCTGGTGGAGGTTGTTTGGTTCTGATGCACGGAACCTGCAGAATATTGCCATTCGTCTATTGAGCCAGCCATGCAGTTCATCTGGTTGTGAGCGCAATTGGAGTATGTTTGAGCACATACACTCCAAGAAGCGCAATAGATTGACAGTGGAGAGGATGAATGACTTGGTCTATGTTCATTACAACCTTCGGCTCAGATACAGGAAGCTTTTTGACCACGACAACACCCCGATCAATCTAGATGAGGTTGATCCACAGTCTGAGTGGACCACTGAGGCTACAGATGCAGTCTTTAGTGACGAGGACCTTGATTGGGTGGACCAGGCAGAGAGAGAGGCTGAGGTTGTAGCCATGGCTGAGGAGGAGGCTAGAGCACGAGGAGACATAGCTGCTGTTGGTGAGAGTGGCATGGAGACTCAGACAGAGGCAGAGACTATGGCTGCAGCTGCAACATCATCCAGGAGCGTTAGACGCCTTCGTAGGAAGGATGTTGGCTCCACTATGCCATAGAGTCATAGAGTCATAGCTATTGTTTTGATATTTCATATTTGTATGGAACATTTGATGTTATGGATTTCATATTCCATGACTTTTGTATACATTTGACTAGTTTTATAATCTATATATCTAAGTATGCTATTTCCTTCAGCAGCGCAACTACAATTTGTGTACTTTATACTTATGTGATCGTTGTATACTTGTGTATGTGATCAAATTTGCTTTTATTTGTGTTGTATTCAATAAAGGGTGCTTGAAACAAGTTTTAAATCCTTAAAAATCTCTAAATTTCTAGGTTTTTTTTCAACTTTTTTTCATTTTGCCGAGTCTGCGCCGAGTCCGAGTCCCGAGTCCTCGAGTCCCGAGTCGAGTCGCCCTAGCCGAGTCCGAGCCGAGTCCGAGTCTCGTTACTATGATCCCAGCAGCTACCCACTACTTCAGTCCAGCAATCAGGTGCAATCAGGCACGATCAAGGACAGCCAGGAACAAATCAGAGCACATGCAGATCAGATTAGGGTTTCCCCTGCCACGTCTAAAAATAGATGAAGCAAAATGCAGAAATGACAGAACGAAGCACGCCACCGGAATCAGCATCCTTCAGGCTACCGGCTGGTAAAATTTGAACACGATCTGAATACTTACTATTTTTAGCAAGTCACCTCATGGCTAAAAATAGCACGTCCTCGTCAGGGAAAATGTGTGAACGAGTCTCTTACAGCATCAAGTACAAACGAAACAAATTTCAAAGCAAACAAAGATACAAAATTGGTCAATTCTAGGGTTTGCTAAAAATAGCAAATGGCTAAAATAGCATGTATTGTGCCAGGTAAGATGTGAATAGGATGACAGCACCCGATGGAGGCACAACCACGCCAGTTCCAGTTCAGAACAGGGTGAAAATCAATGAAACCCTAATTTCTCCGAATTTACTAAAAATAGAAAGCCAGGCTAGGGCATAAAGGGCGTTGGAAATTTTACAAACATAACTGATAGGCAAACACTCTCATATGCGCCCAGGAGGAAGGAAAGATTCAAAAATTCTCTAAGTGTGAGGATTTCCCTGAGCAAGAATGAAACGCGCCCTTCAAAAGCATGAAAAAAATTCGCCAAGGCATCAAAATTTCCTATGACATCCTCAAGGGCATTCAAAAATGGAAGTCTGCAAGGCAAAATGCGCCTAAAGGAGCTGAAGAGTCACTCAAAGAGGGCAGAATTCCTCCTCACAAGGTCAAATGCGCCTAAGATGGAAGTATCATGGGCTATATGCGCCTAGGGAAGATGAAAGGTCACCAAAGAAGACATGAAAAAATTCCTAAGGCATAGAATTCCTCCTCACAAGGTCAAATGCGCCTAGAATGGAAGTTCCATGGCCTAAATGCGCCCAAGGAAGCTGAACAGTCACTCTAGGCGTGGGTTTTCCATCTTGCATAGGAGAATGCGCTCAAAGAAAGAGGTTGCACATGAGGAATGCGCTAGAAGGAGGTGAAGGGTCATGTCTTAGGCGTGGGGTGGTAAAGGAAAAGCGCTCAAGGATAACAAGGAAGTCTACTAGCCCATATGTGCCAAGAGGAGATGAAGAGCCACTAGCTAGGCGTGGGAATTCCCTCTCACACTATGAAATGCGCTCAAGGGAAATGGAAGTCCTCTAGGCTGAATGCGCCAAGGGAAGGTGAAAGGTCACCAAATGAAATGCGCCCATGGAAATTTGTTAAGGCAAGATAAAGCTTGGTATGAAAATTCCTCCTACCCATGGCAAATGCGCCCTAAGGTGGAATTTAACACATGAAAATTCGCAAGGGATAAGGTGTTAGCCTCTAGGCGTGAAAGTGCCTAAGGGGTGAAAGTAAAGTTGATGCATAAGATGAGGTACGCCCCTCATGGGTGATTTTAAATAAATTTTCTAGGAATTTTTCCTAAAGCAAAAAAAGTTGCCTAAGGAATAAAATGAAACTCATGACATGTTCAAATGCGCCCTCTAGAGATAAAATTTTAATTTTCAAAATTTCCTAAAGTATTTTTTTTAGAAAAAAAAATAATGAATACGCCTAGAGGATGATGCCAGTTGCCAGAGTTACAAAAAAATCTTCAGAGGAAAATTCTTCAGGGAAAATCAAGATAATTTGCCAAGGCCGAGAAGATTGAAATTGCAGGAGTGAAAGACATCCGGAAGGGGAGAAATAAACATTAGCCATTTTTATTATTTTAAATAATAAAAATTAAACATACCCCTTCGTCCGGATACACATGAAAACAATGGATTTCAGGAAGATTTTTCTTCTGGGTATTAGGCGTTTGCTATTCGGAAGTGATCCAGAGTTACTCCACGTCTCACTCACGTCGTTTCGATGGATATTTTGCCTAGTACCTATTTTTATAAAATTCCTAAGGCAAAATTGAGAAATTTCTCTAAGGCAAACGAATAAAATGGATGAGAAATTTCGCTAAGGAGTTTGAACTTGATAATTTTGCCAGAATGCCTTAGCCAAACTTTTCAAAATTGTTCAAAGAAGTAAACGATTTAATATTTTAAGAAATCAAACGCAACGAGGCAGGCCTGTGCGGAGGTGATGAATTCATAATTCTAGAAGTCTGAGATTCCGATGCTTCAGACGACAAGTGTTGCGATTGGGAAAGAGAGGGAAAATGAATTCAAAATATTTACTAAGTTTAGCCTCTGCAGGAATTCAACCAAGCTATAAGTTTTGAAGTCCTCTTCATTTTTTTTCTCTCACAAGTTGCTGAAGAGCTGAAAGTGAGAAGTTCGAATTTGTGAGAAGAGCTGGAGGTTGAGGATTTCCAATTTTTTTTGGAGAGCTGAAAGTTGCTGAAAAGTGCGAATCTCTGAAGAGCTGGAGTTGCTGAAGTGCGAATTTATTGAAAAGAGTGAAGTTGCTGAAGTACGAATTGCTGAAGTCACAAACTTGCTGGAGAAGTGCGACCTACCTTGTCAAGATTTCAAGTTGCTGAGAAGTGAGTTTCTAAATTGCTGCAATTGTGAGGAGGTTCGAATTTACCAAAGTGAAGTTGCTGAGTGCCTAAGTGCGACTTGAGAAGAAAGTTTTAAGTTGCTAAGTTAGAAAGAAAAGTGCAAACTTCAAAGAGGAGGTTTCAAATTTGTTAAAGTTAAATTGCTGCAGGCAAACATTTCCAAGTATTGGGCATTGTGTTGCTGCAACCCAAAGGAAATTTCTGAGAACATTGAAGTAAACAGGCAATAGTTGAGGTTTGCAGTTGAAAACATCAAGAAGTGTTGCAGCCTTTGTCATTTAAAAGAAAAATCTGCTGACACCCTCAATGATGGTTATTTTATTTTAAAAATCTTGTTTGCTGACTATCTTACCCTTTTTTGCAGAATGGCCGAGTCAAATAGAAGAGCTGCAGGCAAGAACGTCCACGCTGAGTCCAGACAGGCAGTAATCAAGAAATTAAGCAAGTCTTTCCTGCTAGAATCAAAATTCACATCAAAGTTGGGCAGGTTGGCAGACACAAACCTGGGCTCGTTTAACCTAGAGGCGTTCAAAAGAAGGATAATGGGGATTGGAGGCCATCGCCCATCAGTGACTTCACATTGCATTGTCAGAAGTGGGTTATTTGCAGCTGCAAATTTTCCACCAGCCATCCGATGCCCGGAGCTCATTATGGAATGCTCTCACCACTACGATTCAGAGAAGAGGACGATCGTTGCGCCAGATGGCAAGGTGCTGGCTAACCTGACACCACAAGCAATCGGAGAGGCATTCGGGATCCCCGCCCACGAGAAAATGATTTACAAAACGAAGGACAGGGCTGACAGAATGTATTCATGTACAACGGACCGGTGTGCTGATGTGATAAACACTAGGTGGATGATCAAGCCCAAACCAACTCGTACGAAGTTGCCCAAACAGATAATTTCCGAAGAATTGAAGCAAGAGTTTGGCGACCTGATTATGATGTTGAGTAGAGTTGGAGAGTGTCCCCAAGCGTTCGTCTTCGAACCTTGGATGTTTTACTTTGTCAACTTGGTACTGGAGGGCAAGGATTTCATGGATTGGGCACTGTTAATCAGTGATAGTCTACATGAGCAGCTCTGCCATGTGAGGAGGATTAAAACATTTTATATGGGCTCTTACCTCGTCTATATGCTGGCTCGCATGACGAGATATAGGGGGATCTCTTACAAAGAACCAATTGGTTGCGGTTCTCAGCAATTCAAAATATTCGAGGCTTGTCCGCAGTTGCATTTGACAAGCACTACTAATTACAAAAGAGTCAACGATGCCTTTACTATGCACATCACGAGGACTTTGCAGCAAAGGACCCATCACAGAATATCGAGGGAAGCACAAAAAATGATTGAGAAATTTGGATGTTGGTTTATCCAATTCCCAAAATTCACTTACATAAGGCTGCAGGGATTCTCTTCCTACCCATACAGGTTGCCCCAATATCCCACGAACACGGTAGTGATGCTGGAAGTTTCTAGGCAACTGATTGCCTATGATAAGATTCAAAAGAAGAAGAAGGGCGGACTTGGGTTCCCGATTGCTATGGGAAATTCAGACGAAGTGTGCCCATCACTGCAGGCAGCAAGGGAGGCAGAGGCGGAGCTCCAGTTCTTTCAGCTTTCTTACCATTCCAGCAGACACTACTACGATCCTCATAGAAATATCAGGTGGGTATTGACAGAGGAGTTTAGGCACAAGGCACAAATAGAAGACTTTTGGGCAAGTGCAATGGATGAGGTCGAAGTCAGAAAGAGGATGTTTTCCCGGATACCATTGGCAATGATTAGAGAGTGCGAGATTATTCCTGTACCAGATCAGATTGAGGAGGACATAAACGTTGTACAGGTTGATTACGACACAGTAAGAAACACGCCCTTGCCACTCCCAGATTGGTTAGACCCAGAGATCACCGACTTGGACACACTTTGTACCCCAGTCCTGACATTTACACGGAGTTGGATAGAGAGGCATATCAGCCGGCTAAAAGGAAGGTCAATTCCCCTTACCTACAATTTGATGGGAGACAGCAGGTTACCATCGACTGATCCGAGGAGACGGAGTAATCCCACTTCAGAGCCTAGGGGAATAGAGCCAGCTCGATCGGAGCCTATGATAGTTGAGGAATCCTTGCACATGCCGGTTCGAACACATTCTCCAAGCATACAGGAAGTGTCCCTATTTGCTGATCAGAGGGAGAGGTTACAGGCAGAACAGGCAGTACAAATAAAGAGCCAGCCACTTCGTAGGGAGTCCGTGGGCCAGAGCATCAACGTGCCCCGAGAGGATAATCAACAGGAGAACCGGCAGGAGACCGATGAAGGCACTGCCACAGATACTCAGTTTCAACATGAGATTGGGGTAGCTCTCGAGGATGATGTTGCTTCCGATCGAGATGCCCAGAGCTCAGGAGACACTGAGCCCATAGATGATGATGAGCCTCGTCGGAACGAGGGCCATGAAGTAGAGACCGAGGTAGAGCAGCCTTTCATCATAGCAGACTCACGACAGGAGGTGCCAGACTGGCTGAGGGATAGGATGAGGCGTGATCCTGTGGATGAGACTGATCCTGCAGCCGAGATGGAGGAATTGCTGCAAAGGATCAATGCACCTCCCACGAAGAAGGCTAGGAAGTTTTCCAAAATATCCACGGATGAGGATGGGTCCCGAACCTTGCATATGGCAATTCCGCGGGAGGAATGTAATAGAGATGAGGTCGTTCCTGAGAACTATATTGTGACAACCATGGAACTAGGCCGCCCTACTGGGGCACAGGTGGTAGAGGAGTGCGATAATTCCTATCGGGCACTCAAGGACAGATTGTCCCATGTTGAGGGCAAGTACAAAAGGTTGAAGGTAGAGCATCGGACACTGATTGGCTACGTGCAGCACTTGTCCCGTCCTTGTGGGCAAGAAAATCCTGCAATCGAGCTCCCAGCTGAGTTTTCCAGGGAGTCAATCAGTGGATTAGAAGATTTAAGGAGAATGGCACAGCAGGCAGACACGTGGGTTGCCAGTGTGCGTACAGAGACAAGAAAGTTTATGGAAGATCTTGCACATGCCTATGGGCAAGCTTCCGATATTATGGCTAGAGTGGAGGCAGTTAACCATGCTTGGGGTGAGGCTCGCATCTATCAGACGAGAGTTGTTCTCCGTCTAGGGGCTTTGATGAGCATACCTCAACACACTTTGGTTGAGGGAGGTGTTATCCAGCAGGGAGATAGATACGACTTTGCCAGATGGTATTCTTCAGTAGTCACAGGCCGGGGATTCTATGATGCATCACAAGCAGATTCGGTCAGGGTCAGGAAGGCCATGACGAACATCTTGGATGGAGTTCTCAACACATTGGAGGCAATCTTTGCCAGGAGGTTGACTTCTGAAGAGATAACTGCAGATGGACTAAAGGACAGATTGACGCCATTCTTCTCTGAGGTGAAAACCTTCACTCAGGATGATTTCGAGAACACTGCCACGTTCTCTAGTATCATACAGAACACCCAGGATGCCCTTGTTGCCTGGAAGAAATCATGTGCCCGGCATGGGCAAACAGTTGCAGTTTTAGAGTTTCAGTTGGATCACATTCCTCCTATCTCCGATCAGGAAGTTGAGGAAGTATTAGCCAGATTCACCAGATTTGCAGCCAGCGAGAAGGAGAAAGGAAACGCTCTTCTGGATGACGATCTGCTGCAGGAGGACGATGTGCATTGATTGCAGGTAGTGGACCTGCAGAGGAGTGGAGAATATTCTGCACATTCATTGCCCCACTCCTCTCAGTGGCGGTTTTTAGGGCATAAACCCTAATTAGGGCATGGGTGGCTCAATCCGAGCCCTTTATTGTAATCAGATCTAAACCGTCCACTGGACTGGGTTTATTATAAAAGGGGTATCCCCCCTCATTTGTAATTTATTAGATAGAATTAGAATCAGAGATTGATCAGAACTAGACTGAGATAGAGATTGATAAAGTAGAGCTAGGAGTTAGCTTAGTTGGAAAGGAAAGAAAGACTTTCCCTTTGAAAGTTTTTGCAAAAGATTGTTGTGTAAGACTCTCATGATATAAAGACTTCATTGATTGGTGACTTCATTTTGTGTTGTGGGTAGTTGACGAGGTCTTTTCATCTTTCCAATTCGAATAGAGTAAAGTAGAATAGATTTTGTTTCCATGCAAGTAGCGTTAATTGTGGAATGCAACATTGGTTTGAGCATATCTCCTTATATCCATACCACTAGCAGGCTTGCTGACGGTAAGTCTGCCCTGCGTGGTCAACTGGAATTTCAGCACTTAACTTCGGTTGCGATTTGTGTGTCCACTTAATTCGTGGTGAAGGGAATCTCGATCTGAATATCTACCTATCCTTTGAAGATTGCATCAGCTTTGTCAGAATTGTCCGAAGAGGAGACGATACAAAGTTTGGTTTGGAGATTGTTAAAGCTAGTTTTGCCTTCCATCCTTAGAAATAGATTGTAGGATTCCTATCCCTTTCCCTTTAATTCAGTATTTCCCGATCGATTCGAACATTAGAGCAATATCGTCAAAATCATTCATTGTTTCACTATGATTGAACAACTACGTAAGTCCCCTTGAAATAACCAGCATATACACATCAACCAACTGAGTCTATTCGCGATGAAAGGAACCTTGGAGTTGAACGCATGAACTTTCACGCAATCTTAGCATGCGGAATACTTTGATCAAGAGAGAATAGAGTGATCGTTGGACAACTTTATTCTGTGTTGATGTCGTCATAAAAAACACGTCAACAGGAAGCTTGCCCAACTTTATAGCTTCCAGAAGAATGAGTCTCTACGCATTAGAGGAGTCCTCAAGGGGCAGCGGATGATAGCCTTGATTGATTCAGGGGCTACACATAACTTTATTGATGAGGGACTTGTATCACGTAGGGGACTCGAGACACGGGAGGTTGATGGTTTTAGAGTGATGGTCGCAGATGGTTTCACCATTACCTATACCAAGATGATTCCTCTGCTCAGCCTTCAATTAGGTAATCATGAAGTCAAGAATGACTTCTATGCGGTTAGCATTGGGGACATGAATGTAGTGATGGGTATCCAGTGGTTGCATTTGCTAGTTGAGATTACTCTCAATTTTCAGACCTTGGAGCTAAGAATATTGAGAAGGATATCTAATGTGGGGCCTCATGTTGTTTCCTTCAAGCGCATGGAGAGGACTTTTAGACACGATTAGGTGGAGTGGGCAGCATAGTGCATAGTTATGCCCAAAGTTAGAGAGGAGAAGTGTTCCTATCCACCCGACATACAAGCTTTGCTTTCCAAGTGAAGCAAGATCTTTGGCAGTATACCTCTAGGCAAGCCTCCTGATAGAGGGATAGAGCATATCATTGAGTTAGAGGAGGGTATTAAGCAAGTCATCACTACACCATATAGGCACCCTAAGAGACACAAGGACGAGATAGAAAAGGCAATCAAGGAGCTTCTGGACATGGGACATATCAAGTTGAGTAAGAGTCCATTTGCTTCTTCAATGGTGATAGTGAAGAAGAAGGATGGGACTATGCGCATGTGCATAGATTACAGGGTACTCAATAAGAAGGCTATCAAAAACAGGTACCCCATCCCACGGATTGATGAGTTGCATGGAGCAGTCTATTTTTCCAAAATAGACTTGAAGTGTGCTTATCATCAGATCAGAGTTAGAGAGGACATTGAGAAAACAACATTCAGTTGCCATTTTGGACACTTTGAGTTCCTTGCTATTATCTTCGAATTGACTAACACTCCTGCCACATTTCAATCCCGCATGAATAGAGTTTTCAAACAACAGTTGCGTAAGTTTGTCTTGATATTTTTTTATGATATTCTTATATATAGCAAATCATGGGAAGAGCACTTGAGGCATTTGGCTGAGGTTTTGAGTATCTTGGAGAGTGAGTCCCTGTTTGCTAAGGAGTCCAAGTGTTAGTTGTATCTTGGACACATTATCAGTTCAAAGGGAGTTAGCGTTGATCTTGAAAAGATCAAGGCTATTCTTGATTGGCCTCCACCTACAAACCTCACGCAATTGAAGGGACTCTTTAGGTTTTGTGGTTTCTACAGGAGGTTCGTCAAAGGTTTTTCAAAGTCGGCTACCCCACTCACTAATTTGACCAAAAAGGGGGCAGTTGCTTGGTCTAAAGCAGCACAACAAACCTTTGATAAATTCAAGCAGTTGATGACCTCGTGCTCAGTTTTAGCCATTCCTAATTTCTCCAAGCCATTTTAGCTTGATTGTGATGCCTCGGGTGAAGGCATAGGAGCTGTCCTCATGCAAAATAAACATCCTATAGCCTTTGAGAGCAGGAAGTTGAGAGGAGGTGCAAGAGCCTACTCTATTTATGACAAGGAGGTATTGGCGATCATGCATGCTCTTGCCAAGTTTAGACAGTACCTTGTTGGGGGCAGATTTGTAGTGAAAATTGATCATAATAGCCTTAAGTATTTTCTTAATCAGAGGGATTTTAATGAGAGGCAGCAAAAATGGATGAGTAAACTTCAGGGGTATGACTTTGACATTTCAAAGGAAAGAAGAATGTAGTGGTTGATGCCTTGTCAAGAAGGCCACATTTGAGCTCCATTTCAGTCATAGCAGAAGATTGGAAGGATAAAATAGATGCTGATTATGCTAAGAATGCACTAGCCAACAACATTCTCAATGGGTCATTACAGGATGATAAGTACTAGGTGAGGGATGGTCTCATTTATTACAAGGATAGAATATGGTTAGCTCTTGATTCTAAGGTGAAAGTGCACATATTTAAGGCTTTCCATGACATTCCTATGGCTGGTCACTTTGGATATTATAAGACATACAGGCAGATCCGTGAGAGATTCTCATGGAAAGGGATGAAAGACGGCATTCTAAAGTATGTCCGTGAGTGCCAAGTATGCCAACAGAACAAAAATGAGCATACTTATCTTGTTGGTTTATTGCAGCCTCTTCCCATTCCTACTTAGAAATAGTTGCTTTAATCAGTCACTAGTATACAAGAGTTACAAGTTATGTGATACAAGTTCTTACTTAATCTGTTATAAAGGTAGCTACAACAAGGTGGGTTGCTCCCAACCATTGATGTCCTCAAACTCTCCAAGTCCTATATTGTTTATTGTGCATCAGCCATGATCATCCATGAAATATAAGTCTGATGATATGAGTATTATACATCATTATTTGATTAACATAGAAGATCCATTTCCTATTTCTTGTGTTCAATCTGTTATCCTGCAATGTTTATGTGTAATTCATGTAGGTTGGATTGTGCATGTGTGCAACTTTTCCCACCTATAGCATAGTGCTTTGTACAACAAACAAATTATATTTCTACAAAAATGAGTATGGTTTGATGAAATGTGATGATTCAATATTCCTAAACTATCTCAAATGTCTAACCTTCAAAGGGATACTCATGGGATTACATAGAAAACAAGCAATATCAACATAAACAACACACCTCAATAGGTCTTCAAAAAATTCAGGTCGATTCTTCAATTCTTCGGGTGGCACATTAGAATATTTTTGCCGAAGGTTGTTACATAGACAATCAAGATGAACATCTAAAAAGAAAGTTGAATAATGTCAACATTTAAAATGACAATGGGGACATTCTTCACATTGAAAAGAAGTGAATGTTCCACAAAGAAAAAATTGAATGATTAAGTACTTACATAAACCAAATGCATATACTTTTATTGACTTAACTTTAGCAATTGTTGTACTCCGAGAACCAACACCAACAAGCACCTAGGAAGGAACACAACAATAAACTCCATTAGTCTAATATAGTAGGAATAGATGCAAGTAACCAAAGGAGAAATGATTTTAGACAGAAATAATAGTAATGCCCGACATGATCAAAAACATTTCAATAGAATTGTGAAAAAACATTTCCAACACCTCAAGGGAGTATCAAAGTTAACTCCAGGTCCTTTATAAGCATACAAAGCTTGAAACAAGCCTAACCAAATATGACATATGCCTAAAAGATAGAAGACACTACTACAAGATTTACATTTGTTAGAACTAGAATATCATCTCCCCCTATGTAATCCAACTCTAAGTTCTATCCAAGCATGTCATCCAAAGAAGAGTTTGCTCCATATGGAATCATCCAAGGAGGAGTTTGCCTACGTTACATAGGGATGTGTCTCCTAGCATTTTACAAGTGTCCTTGTACCAAGGATGTGGGCACCTCATAAATGTTGTCTACCATCCCTTAACCCTCTCACTTGACATTCAAAACATCTTGGAAGAGCATATGAAATGGCTCAGAAATTTCAAGATAATTGAGGATGTCAAATGATGTTCCCCAACCATCATAAGGACAATCAGCCATCCCCCCTTTGAGAATGTCAAAAATATTTTAAAATTCACCTAATTTGAATTATAAATAAATGTCTTGTCATGTTAATCCCGTGCCATACTCAACCCTAAATGCACAAACCCTAGCCTCTTGTCCAATGCAAACCATATTTTGTAACCTGAAAAAAATTGCAGAGTTGAAGGAAAAAAAAATGTTGATTGTTTGAAGAGCAAGGAAGCTAAGGGATCAAAACCAAGGTAGTAGAGTGCAACATTAATGAGCACTAAGGAGAACATGGGGAGTTGCAGAGGTAAGTGTACATTTTTTTATCTAATTCTTTTCAAAGTTTCAAGGGTTAAACTTTTTATTTCCTTTTTTTACATTTTAGTTTACACTTAATTTTTGTTTTTTTCACAAAACATCAACAATAGCAATGACAGTAGTGAGCATTGTTGTCTTCAATTTTGAATTCTCAAAATTGGACAACCCATATAAAATTTTGCCTAAAATTTCTTCATAAATCTCTATGACACGCATTTCGAGGCACCAAAATTCTTCAATTGAATTGTGCAGCCATTGGTCTCCTTCCTATTTTGCCTTGTGCGAAATTTGGGAACATTTCGACATGTTTTTCCCCTTGTTTTGTCCAATTTCGGGATTTTTGATCACCATTGCAAATAGGGATCTTTGTGTGTTAGGGCATGTTTTACGAGGTGTTGAGGTTGTAAAACTTTGGATTTTAATTGATGGTTCCCTTGGGTATCCTTTCATCAACTCGCCTTTCTGTTTTTGTAAATTTCTGAGTCATTTTTCTTGTGTTTTTTGCCAATTTCGGGTTTCTAAGACAACACAACAAAATAGGAAGTTTTAAGTCATAAAGCAAAAATTGCTAAAATGTCAAAAAATTCCTATTGTGCTTTAAGTGAAATTGCTAAAGTGCCAAAAAGTTCCTATAATTGCTAAAGTGCCAAAAAGTTCCTATTGTGCTTGAAGTGAAATTGCTAAAGTGCCAAAAAGATCCTAAAATTGCTAAAGTGCCAAAAAGTTCCGATTTTGCTTTAAGTGAAATTGTTAAAACTCCAAAAAGTTCCTATTTTCACTCATTTGACAAAAGCAAAATTGCTAAAGTGTCAAAAGTTTCTATTTGGCTTAAATGACAAAATAAAAATTGCTAAGTTGTCAAAAAGTTCCTATTTTGCCTCTTTGTCAAAAATAAAATTGCTAAATGAGCCAAAAGTTCCTATTTTTTCCCATGAGTAAAATGAAAAGTTGCTGAAAGCTTTCAAAAACCCGATTTTGGTCTTTTTTGTGCTTTTTTTTCACTTGTCTTTGTGTTGAAAATACCCGATTGGAGAAATTCGCCCAAGTTTTGAAGAGAGTTTGTGTTTGAATTTGATAATTTACCTCTTTTGGTGGAGCTCTCTTAAATTCTTCAACAAAAATTGCAACTTCTCAATTTGAATATAGGTGCCTTCATCTTTTCTTGAGATTTTACAAGGCATCTAGGGTTTCATCTTCATTTTTATTTTCAGCTTCTCTTTTCCAAGGTATGTTGTTTGCTTTCTTTTTGTTTTATTTTCTCTTTCCCTTTTATCTAATCACGCATGTGCTTAGTCGTTTCTTTTATTTTCTGGTTTTTGTGTTGTTATCTAATATCCATTGAGCAGAAACGCGTTTTCCTTGTATAGTTTTGTTTCTTGTCAAGTTGTGTTTACTTCTATTGGGCTGTTTGTAAGACTCCATCATTCCCTTGCATATATGGAGTCGGTTTCACAAAAAACAGCAAATATAAAAAACGTGTTTTACCTCTTAGCCAAATCGCATTTTGTTTATCATTCTTTTTTGTGTTCTTTTCAAGTATCTTTCAAAAGATCTTTTTGGCAAACGTTTTTTTTTTTGGTGTTAAGAAGAAACATGTCTTTGTTTTCGAAGTTGTTTCTCTTCATGCTCGAAATGTCAAAAAATGTCTTATTTCAGCCAAAAGAAATCGTCTTTGTCCCTTGCATTGTGCGAAGTTAATTTTCAAACAATAGAAGACGTGTCTTTTCACAGCAAAATTGTGGTTTCTAGTAAACACATTTTGTTACTAAAAACGATTTTTGCAGCTGAATAGAGTCATACTCATTGTGTCAGGAAATGTCATTGTCTCAATGGTCATTATCTCAACAAAACGTCATTTCCATTTGCCATTTTTCTCTTCCATTTACCTTGCCATTATCTCACTAGTCTTATCATTTTTCCTTCCCATACTTGTAAAGTTTACTTGTAATAATGTTTTTCCATATTGCAAGTAAGTCACCATTCATTTGCACTTGCAGTCAGCCTTCCAAAACCCGAAATTGAGCTTTGGCCTCATTTTTGCAGCCCCTTTGTCTCATTCTCGTTACTCCTGTTTGCACACATGACCTACCAAATCAATAATATAAGGCATGGGCCTTATTTTTCAAGCAAATTCCAAGGCTGGAGAATGATACAAAGAAAGAACAACAACATGACGAAGCCACACAAGGAGTAGAACAAGTGACATGATTGAACATAGAATGCTTTCAAAACAGAGATGGAAGAATTTTTTTCAAATAGCAGCATGAAGACCCAATCAAGGATGATGTAGTTCAAGTCGTGTCTTCAAACACTTAAAATAGTTTCAATTATGTACTTGTATTTTAGTTTTGACAAATTACATGTAAAATGGAAAATTGAAATTGCAAATAATCATATCACTTGCAAAGTTGTAAAATGTAATTACATGTGATTACATTACAAGTCAAATTACGATAGAACTTGTAATGTTGAATAAGTCAATTGCAGTTAGTTAGCCGTTGAGAGATTTTCTCAAGTTTGTTGAGATCCTCCCACCTTTTTCTCAAGGCCTCTCTCCTATAAATACTTGAGAAGGTCCATTGTAATTTTTATCTTTTTAGCAAGGAAGAAATCTCTGCAGAATTTTGTACTCATAAAGACTTTGAGCTTTATAGTTATAAGTTGTGATTTTTCAAGTAATATCAAAGAGTTGGAATTTCAGACTTTGTGTTGAAGCCCTACTTTGCATCCTTTGTGTTCTTATATCATTTTGGAGTATTACTTTGTGACTACTTGAAGATTGTGGAATATTGCTGAAGAGAGATTCAATTGAAATATTTGCAGTCTTTGTGCTGTAAATGTTGAAGGTTGAATTCGTAGTTAGTATTAGAAATCGAGAAGAATTGCAAGACTTTGTGCTCGTAGTAGTTCTCATTTAGAGTAGTTAATAAGTACATCATAGTTGCAGACTTTGTGTTGTTTTATGTTGTATATTATCATTAGGTAATCATTCTAAAATGGGTAGATAGGATTTCATTCCTCAAGACTTTGCGCTTGTTGGTTGTTTTCCCGTCCCGGAGGAAGTGACAGAAGTCTTTGTGCTTTCAGGAAACTTTATTTCCTCTTTCTTGGTTTCACTGCATAGCTACTGTAACAAGTTTTCTTTGTTTGCTATTGCTTTTCTGCGAAGAGAAAAGAATATAATCTTTCCTAAAATAAGAGGAATGATTGTTGTCCTACCCATATTAGTTTTGTTTAGTTAAAGGGGGAGCCTTCCCTTAATTAGGAGAGTTTCGTCTCATGTGTTGTGGTTGAAACCACAATTTTTGTATGCTTTCCCAAGTATACAAATTTTTCAACCAACAAGCATGAAATGGAAGATAGTGTTTATTCACTTATTCTACTTTGACAGATTTACGAAGTAAATGGAAGTAACAGACTTACAAAACATAATATAAATTAAGAACAACCATGGTTCAAAAGATATAGCTTTATTCTCACTCATTCCATATGCAAGGTATACAGGAATATCATAACATCAATCCCCGACTATGAACAAGTACATATACATAGTAGATTGATGTTGGTTAAGACAACCAACTCTTGATAACTACTAACCGGCTATAACAACCGTCGGGGACTAACACATAATTACAAAACACGATTATTTATTTATTACCTAGCTGACTAAAAAATATTCACTTGACTTTCGGCCGACCACATCAGCCCCCCCAAAAAGAAAGTCGTCTTCCAGATGACACAACAACAAAATTGGAGATTGAACATACAACAAAAAATGATCACTAAGAAGAGGGAGGATGAGAAGACATCCCTAGATGTACTGAGGACGTGGATGTGGATGTCACTAAGTGTTGTTGGCGAAGATGCTGGAGCCTTTGGTTAGCCACCAATTCTCGCTCTTGGGCGATTTTGACCATGTGAACAGCCTTCATCAGTTGTTTCTTTGTCTTCTCCAGCTCCTATACTCTCTCCTATAGCTTAATCGTCTTCTTTGCCTCCTGCACCTTCACCTATAACTCTCTATCCCTCTCGACTAGCTAAACATCTCTCTCAGCCAACTATCTATCTCTCTCCACTACCATCTGCTCAAGGGTTGTGACCCGAGCACACTTTACCGCCGTCGCCTAAGCCAACTGCTCCTAAGATTTCTAGATATGATTGACCAAATTTTCTCAAATAATCTCACCCTTGTTAGTGTTTCTTAGATCAGATTAAATAATCAATTGTACAAAAGAAATGCAACACATAAGACAATGAACACAACAAGATACCCTGGGAAAACCCTCCTCTTGAGGGAGAAAAACCCAGCAAATGATTCTCTTATATATATATGATAATGACAGAAATCTGCTTACAACACAGCCCAGCAATGGCTAAGGATTTCACACTTTTCCTTGATGCTTAGATACAAATGAATCTGCTCTTCCTTGAAGAACAGTCTGCTGCTATAGGAATGATGATCTGCTGATTAAGTATGAACTTCTTCTATGAATGCGAATTCATCTGCTGTTCAAGTATGAGCTTCTTCTAGGATTGCGAATTCTACTCAAGTATGAACTCTGCTCTTCATGTAATTGCGAACTTCTGCCTTAATCATAATAGCGAACTTTCTCTTTTTTAATTCGGATGTCTTCAATAACCAAATGACCTTGTATATATATGTTACATAGGCGCCACTTCATTTGGGTCAGCCTTTACAATAAACAATTAAATATTCTTTAGGTCGGCCATTCAATAACTCATTTATGTGAAACACTATAGGGTCGGCCCTTTGCTTTAAATAATATTTAATTTATTTCTTCCTTGGGAAGTGCAGACCGACGCTGAATAACATCAACAACCCTGTGTGAGGACTCGATCTCTCGACTGTGTGGCCTCCTCAATGGAATCCATATGTCGATTTATCCTAAGAAAGACATCTTTGTAGCGAGCTCCAGCTCGTGAAGAGCTAAGAGAAGTTTGCCATGCCTTCCTCCAGCTATAAGTCTCGGGGGATGCCAGGCCACCAACATCTCGGTTGTCTCCACTCACGACCACCCATGTGAGATGAAGCATCTGAAAAATTCTCTCACATCTAGTATGCATAAATGCGAGGATCCTCCCTACCTCCTATGCAACCAACGGATCATGGCCCATAGCGAGTTGCCAAGATATCTTCCCAACCTCATACATCACCCTGACCATGGATTGGAGCTCTCCAAGGTATCGCTATATTGTGCCAATGGGGTCATATGCATCTAGCCAACCAATCTCAATGAAAACCCCATCAAACTTAGCCTCATTCGACTCCTCCTCAAGGGATTTTTGTCCACCAATTCCAAACCTAGAGGGCTTTCGTCCTCAAGTTAATTGAACCAAAATCCAATGCTCCAACAAGGAGTAGATCAAAAAATAGAATGGTTTATCAATATTCCTCCTTCTCCTTGTTTGGCCTCTCTTAAACAAAATTTTCCTCCAAAAGGCATAACTCTTCAAATTTCCTTCATGACCCTATTTTGATATTTGAGATTAATTATTTACAAATAACTTTAATTATAAGAGACCTTATTTTATAGTTTCACTTTACTTGAGGCACTCTTTATTATAATTACATTTTGCAATAACACTTGAAGTGGCCCTTTTTATGACATTATGATCCTCTTCAATTATACTCCCATTTTCCTAGTGCAAAATACCCGAGGCACACAAGAAATGAATGATGGGCGTTTGGGTTTCAATTTGGCTTCATTTTGAAAAGGGGGCATTACACATTTACTATGAAATATGGGGAAGATTTTACTACCTCTACAAGGACTTAGACAATAGTCTATCTACTTTGTCTTTCTTCAAATATTCAAACCAGCAATGCCTAGTGTTTTTTCTCGTGAGGTCATCACCTTTAGCACAAATCCCTACAAAGGGGCGGTCTAGGGGCTCTAGAGCCCCCATGTTGATCAGAACCTTTTTCCAACCCACCCAAACAACAAGAAATACAAAACGACCTTTGGATACTGGTATTTAACATATCAAAGTTGATGGGTCAATTTAGCAACGCTTCTCTCAACATGCCATTACTACTCACATATCTCAAATTTCTCAACCTACTCTTATCTCTCGGCATAATGGCTCTACTCCCCATCAACATGACTCAACCCCTTTCAATGCCATGGATCTACTACTTACCAATTGCCCCCCAACCACATGGACATTCTCATAGCACGAGCCTCTTTTCTATCACGAGAGCTTCACTGACCTTGGATGTTAGGAGAGTTTAGAGGAAGTGCTTTAATCCCTCTTGAGCTATCCCGACATAGCCTTCCGACCTTGGAAACTCATTGGTGAGCATTATCTCTCACAATGGCCAATGATGGCTTAGACAAGTCCTCTATTTTTTATGCAAACAAGGAGATCCAATGAGATTTTCTTCTAGTCTTCACTAGTACATGCTTTTGTGGTTATTGTTCACCCTTCATTGCTATTTGTTAGTGGCACATTGATATATTTTATATTATGTAATTTTGTTATTTTGCTTCTAGGATTCTCTCTTCCTAGAACTTTCTATTGTCAACTACTATGACCTTTTAGTTCCATTGACCTAATTTTGGTCATTTGTAGACATTAATATAATTTATTTCTTTTTGTTTAGATTTCTCTCCTCCACTGGAAATTCTCTAGAAAAACTAATTTTCATCCCACTTATTAATTATATGTAAAAACATTGCACTTTTGCAAGAATTCTTGTTGAGTCTAATTAATCTAAGAAATTGGCAAAAGAAATATGTTTAAAAGTTGGTAACAACATTCGGAACCAACAACTTGATTATGAAGGAATTGCATTTATTTTATATGCAAATCGTGTTTTGCTACAAGCCACTTGGCAAAAAATTGTCTCAAGTCTTCTCATTTGATTCATCGTCATGCTTCATTGAGGTGGGCTACTTGGTGGAAATTGAGTGGTTAAATCATGGCACCAAGTGATTGATTTTGATTGTGATGAGGACAATTTCTCTAAGGGATCTCTAGACAGTGCCTCTTCAAATTCTTTAGATTCTCCATCGGCTTCCACTCTAAAGATCATTGAGTCCTCGCCAAATGTGGGAAGGTGACTCCTTCCCCAAAACCTTCTATGGACGGTGGGTCTTCTTCTCCTATAAATGCTGAAGTGCACAGCCCTCCCAAGGAACTAGTACAAGATACATTAGACAATTCTTTAGGAAATCCCCCTTTGGGAACTCCAATGATTTCCTCTTTGAAAGCTCTCCTTCAAGAAATTTTGATGCTTGGGTCATGGTGGAAAGAAAAAAGAAGATTCCCTCAGCTAAAAGGGTTAAATTTGAAAACAAAATGACTCCCAATTCTCATGTTAGAAAGGTTAGCCTGGTTTGAATTGTAGTTTTGAAGCCAATCACTTCCTTCCCAAGTTTTAAATTGGGAAATGTTGAATAGTTTACCCTATTGATGACATCCGATTTTCTATTGGAATATCATTCTTACATAAATCCTGTGTCATGTGATGCTTTTATGTTGCTGATTTGTGCTTCTTTGCTGCTACCTTATGGTGATGTTATATTTTGTTTATTGATGTTGTAAGTTCTCATAAGGTGGTGCTGTTAAGCATGTTATATTGGCTGTTTTTTAGCATCATAAAGAAGATGGATCTAATCATGGTAATTCCACATTAAGGTTACTTAATTTCAAATTTGCATACAAATTCCAAATCTTCATATTGTAGTAGTCCAAGCCTAGTATCTCACCAATTGATGTTAACATTTGAGAACAAAGCTTTAATGTTAATTCATTGGATAGAGATTGGAAATTTCGTGACAGTGTTCTAACATAAAAAATATCAACTGGAAACAATGAGGATAACCGAAAGATGATATCAATAGCAAATGATTAGGAAGCCTCATGGCCAACAACGTCAGATTATAAGATAGTCTGATTCTACATGATAAGAGATCACTATTCTAGCTAGCAATCCCATGGCACACTAGCAATTTAAGTCCGAATGGACACTTCAGGCTCAGCACTACCAGATTAGTCATATGATCTGATCTTATGCGTAAATCAATCATTTGTCTCATTAAGGCAACACATGTTGGAATATTCCATCATTGTCTACTTGTATATTATTTATTTGATTTGTTATTGTTTGTTAGTATCTTTTAGGATACGTGTGAATAGTTTGTTATTTGGTATGGAACTCATGAGTGCCATTTAATGCATACAGTTCACCACTCTTCACATGTACAAATTCCCATCTCATTATACAAATGTCTATTGAATTTTTAGTCTCTGATAGCAGAATAGCTTGAAATTTGACTCTAAGAAGACTTCATAGGCTCATTCTATATTTCATCACTTGCTGATAGTTTCTAGTATGTAATCTTGTTTGGGTTAATTTCAATTCTTGAGCGTCCCTTGAAAATTTTAAAAATTGATTGGCATCATGCAGCTACAATGTTAAAATAAAACATTCAAATGTGCAGAAGGATATTGTAGCATTTAAATTTACCTGGGATATCAGACTTGTGTTGCCACTTCCAGACTCAGTACTGACCAGATCTGCTGGAAAGTTTATGCCAGTCCTGGGCTCAACCACTTCTCTGAAACTTCTGTTTGTCTTCTTTGTTAGATGTGGCATATTGTGTTCTTCAATATGTTCCACTCTGCAATAACTTTGTACAGATTCTTCTCTCTCTTTCATGACTTTTGTAGTTGTATCTTCAATTGGAAAAGCCAATAATTTGGAAGATCTTCAACCCCTCAATCAAAATAATAAAGAAAAATCAGCTTTTTAATTATGCCATCACAGAGTAGAAGACTAGCAAGTCTGCTATAAATATATAAAACCTATAAATTCCTTTACATTTAGGTTCCATAACTAGAGAATAGTAATACCTATACTAAGAAATAGATTTAAAATGTGCTTAGCCCATCCTTGTGGTAATTAACAATCAAAACTAAACTTACAAATTGTTCAACAGGGGAACAAATGCAGCTGCAAGAATGAATACAGGAAAAGGTGGATAATGTTGGCATCCACTCCATCGATTTGTCAACATGAGTGGGGTAACTCTTTCCAGAATAACTGAAAGTGTACCTGCTTTGACTATGTGACTGGCTTGTGTTTCTCGTGCATTTCCTTTACCAAAATCAAATACAGAAAAAAAATTATGGAAACAATACCATTTCTTATAATTAAATTCTTGCAACCAATCTGATTTCCTACAACTGGCAGCAGGGTTACTACTACTCCTTTTCATCAAACAGAAAAATAATCCATCTGTCATATGGGCTAAAGATGCATGAGCTGCTCCAGTAACTAAGTTACCAAGGGCATAAACCTGGTCAGATCGATAAGGAGCGCTGTCAAAAATTAAGCCAAGTCCCAACCATCTCTCACAGCTATAACTAAATGGTGAACGTGACTCAGCTGCAGAGATAAATGGATCTCCACCATGGAAACCTAGATTAGAAAAAAGCAGCCAACTGTTCTGCATGTTGTTTTACTTTTAGATACAAAGCAACTACAAAACTGTGAGATCGTTACAGATAAAGACTTAGATCATAGGCACATCAAAAGACTCTGATCAGCCTGCAGAAAAAAAGGAAAAAATGGATGTTAGTAGATTGTTATTCTGCATATTACTGATGTTCAAAACAGATTGTAAATTCAGGACCATATAGAAAAACACTAATATTTAAACTCTGAATAGATAGTGCAAGAAGAGAAAACATAGCGATGCTTGTGCATTGTTATTTGAAACTAATCTTACATCCATTAGCTGCAGATGAATCAGATTTTCCCAGTTACACCAGCAGCTTCATAAAGTTATAGACTTTTAGTAATACTAAACAAAGCATAAAAGACAAGCTAATATAAGGGATATTAAAGAGTGTGCTTGTCATGTCACGAGCATAAGTTCTCTCATGACCCTCAGTCTATAATTTGCAATTTTTCCCATAGGCCAATGAGGTGATGGAAAAAGGGAAATTAATTAAATAATTAAATTAAGTTGTTGAAAGGTAACTTTAAGTTATAAATTAAAAGACGACTGAAATTTAATTATTTAAAAGGTTGTTATAACTATAAGTGATTAAATAAGTGTCACAAAACCCAAGGTGCAAAAAGGTGAGTAAAAAGGACACTTTATTATATTTTATAACTTTGAAGGAGTTGTTGGATGTTGTGGTTGTCATTGATGTCAACACTATTAGCATTAATGTCTTTAAGACTGTATATGTCGAGGATATTGAGAAAATTGTAATAAATATGTTACAGGTTGTCTGTGAAGCAGTAAAGATCAGTATTGTAGAAAGTTAAGTATGTTGATAACTAGATGTTGAGTATTAAAGGGATTGTGCTCAAGTTTATCTAGTTTCTACTCCGAAAGTTTCAGAGGTGTGCTTGAAGATTTGAAAAAGTTTTAAGTTTTTGTGTTCTGACAGCTATTATGTTACTGCAAATGGTGTTCATGGAAGAAGATAATGTGATTTTGGTAATTTGAGTTGTTGCGTATGTTCCTATGGTGTTTGTGTACATTTCTAGATCATATTCTATCTGTGTTGCACGTCCGCATTGATCATTGTGCTCACGATCTGAGATTTTCTCTTGCGTGTTCATGTTTTTCATGTTCAGGCCGACAAGGTGGTTGAAGCATGTTGTCGATCTTCAAAGAAGAATCTTTGAAGGTGTTTTGTGTTTGAGGACATTGTTTTAGGTCTCTACTATGTTGTGGCCGACCTTGGTTGATGCACATTGATAATCCTTATTGTTTTGGGCCGATAGTTTGCATTCATTCTATTATGGTGTTGAAGCCGACATAAAGCAATGTAATTTCTTGTTGCGGATATATATAAGCGATTGTTTATCTCATTTGAGACATGTAGGAAGTGAAGTGTGTGAGTGCTATGTGCGAAAAAGGTTCAGATCATTTGAAGGAAAAACAAAGTGTGAAGAAGAGTGAAAGATAGTGAAGAAGTGTTCATGTGCTTAACCGGAACTGTACTCAGGCATTAGCAGATGCTACTTTCTCAATTCAAATTCTTCAGATGGATTTAATCTGAATATTTTCTGTAAGACAGTGAGCTCTAGGCAGTGTACCTGAATGCATGTGCATTCCTCATATATTCTTCTTATACTTTTAACAGGGTATAACTTGTGGATTAACCTCCACCGTGGTTTTTCCCCTAACAGGGTTTCCACGCAAAAATCTTGGTGTTATGTGTGTTTCTGATGTGTTGTTGATTCATGCTTTCACTTTTATTAATCAGATCTGATATTAAAGGTTAATAAGTTTAATAAGTTTGAAATTTTGTGACAACTGATTCAGCACCCCCCCCTCCCGCTCTCAATTGTCTGCCCTTGTGTTGCCAACAGGAGTAATTGTCAAAAAGAAAATAATATTATTTTATTTCCTCAAAAAAGTTATAAAATGGAGGCATGTTTTCAAAAAGGATCTTCTTGCTCATTTGAACAATTTTATTTCTAAAGAATTAACGTGCATTCTTCTTTCTTTCCTAAGGTCAAAAACCTTCCAAGCCTTTCAATGCAATTCTACACAAGGATTGCTAGTGAAGTTCATCAGATAAAGATTTATAGTTTTCAATTTTGGGTGTCAACTTTAAAAAAAAAAATCAAAATTCAATCGTTTGTTTCAATCATTGGATTCAGTTTTTGGTTTGAAGGTGATTTATTAATAATATTGCAAAGTATCTATGTTTTGGACAGCTAATTTTTATGTGTAGGCTATGCCATTCTACCTAGCCGTAAACCTGTGATTTCCTAGTTAATTATTTGTTTTTGAATGTAATTGATAGCACTGACTTTCCAACCAGATTTTTGATTGTGAAGAGGCCGTACTTCAATACCCAGGCCTGCCATACCATTCCAAGTTTTGTCATATCTTTGGAGTTCACTTTTGCCAGGCCATATAGGCTGTTTTAAAACCTAGCAGTACAAAATAATGTTTGATTACATTTTGGATGGGGTTGCAGCATCCATTCCAGTTATGGCATGTTGTACTACCTTTTCCTTTGGCCATACAGTATCTGCAAAGTCATATTAGTCTAGTCGCATCTTTTCTAGGTGAGTTTGAAAAGAAAAGAAGAGTCTTCAAGGAATCCATACAGATACAAGAGTTAACAGCAGTTTATTTATCAGAAAATATTGACTTTTGCTGGCCATCAAACTTCATTCTTACTAAGCTGTACTATCCATAATTGCTGATTGTACAGTCCCTAGTCTGATCGCTGCCTTTCCTAAGTAATTCTGGAGGCATATCACTTCAGTAATGCAATCCAATTAACATTATTTTAACTCCAACTTTTTCAAAATGCCAATCAACATGCCAAGTTATTAATTTATTCCTTGTTATGTGCGCAATGATTTCAATAGATTGTATTACACTAATATATGACTGTTGAACAATTGATTTCATGAAAATTCAATATTTTAAACTGGACAATTTACTGTCAGTAGTTTTTTTATTACTGAAGATCCTGGACAATTCACCATTGAATCCATGTTCTTTATTGTAAAGAATCCAAGTTAATTTATTCGGTGGATCCTCTTTATTTTCAATATATTATGCACCATGCTTGGCGTGTATCAAAATCAGGTGATATAATCTGTCATTTTGGCGTTGACTCAATTCCGCTTGTATTCAACCAATTTGGATTAATCGGAATTTACATATCACTATCAGCCATGTTGGCTTGATTGATTCTATGACTTTGTTTTAATTGTAAATTAGATGGCTGTCCACCAATGTCTTTCAATTTTTATTCCATTGTCCTCATTCTAGTCTCCATATGTTCTCACCTTGCCCACATCAAGAACCTGGCGATCCAAAAGAGATAGGGTTCGAGTGATTGCAAAAAAATTTATGCGGATTTGAACTAACACCCTCCCAAGGGTTATTACAATGCACTTACTAAAAGGTTGGCACATTACCAAGTTGAAAGCATACACAATACACATGATTGGAAAAAGACACGAAAGGACTAGATTTAAAAAATGAATTATTTCTTATTTAATCAGTATAAAAGAAGATTAGGAAAAATCAGATTATTATTCCTTCCAAGAATCATATCAGACTACAGTATTCATAAATCATAATACCTAAAGTGAGAAGGGATGGATCCTTTCACATCCACATTTCTTGTATGTTGCAGCATAGTATTTCTGACTTACTATTCAAATATGAGAATAGCCTTCTTTTTTAATGTCCACAGTAACAGATAATCTTAATCCTTTTCATGGAGATGGAAAAAATTGTACAACTCCAGAGCCATTTGAATACCAGAAAGAAACCGTTTCCTACAGAGTAAGAAACTTTCAGATGACAGTCACGATCGAATCCCAATAGCCCAGTTGACTGATTACTTTATTTTCCTAAATTTTTACAGTTAACACAAATGTTAAACATTTTGATGTTAATGTGGATATTATCAGAGACAATATAAAACTATTTAGAAAGTGTTCAACGCTAGAGCTGCTTGGAGACCTTGTGCAACATAGTTGACCCTCTCTATGGCCAATCCAGAGCTTATGACCAGAATGATATCACTAGATTTTTCCCTTCTAGAAGATCTCTGCCTTTGGTATGCCTCCTGGGATCACCCCACCAGCTCTTTTCAATTTGGACCCCTCACCAAACACTTCGCTATGATCCTCCCCTGGTGATTATATGGTTGTGTAAAACTCTCCCTCAAATGATGATAATAGTAACCTATCTTCACTTGAGAAGAAGCTCTTGTTTATCCATATTGTCCCATGCAGAGACTGTACCCATATATATTTAATGTTGGTGATTTTCTGCCTAGTCTCACTTGGGGTTTCACCCTCCATACAAACTCCTTTTTTGTTCTGTAGAATATTATTTAAATACTCCTGTGTTGCTTTCAACATTCTGGAATAAACTTTTGATTCTCATTGATGTATATCGGCAGTAATAGATGGACAGTAGTATGAAAATTTGGTTGAAAGGAACCTCCATGTTAAGGATTTAATATGTTTGTTCTTTCTAGATTGAGGTTGAGGGATCTGTTATTTTCAGATCAATATAAACAGCTCGTTGCATGATGAAAAAATATACAATGTTGCCAATTTTTGCACAGATGGGGAAAAATGTCAAGCTTTCAGGTCCTTGTGAGGAAATATGCATGTAACATATCAAAATACAAGATTGCCTTACATTAGGTATTTCTTGGTATAGTCTTCTAATTCATTACACTATAAGTATAATATTCTCAAAATGCTTTATCATGCACACATTCCAAAACAAATATTCAATGTTGACAGTAGGCAATATGTGCAGCAATTAAAGTCAATGAATGATAATATGGAGCTCAAACAACCATAAAAAATGGATGAAACTGAACTTGATCAATCTTAGAGGAAGAGAGAAAAGAATTCAAGCTAATTGTTCCCGACATAGATACAACTGCAGATGTATGGATAGGATATTAGGTTGTTGACAATTAAGTAGGTACACTAGATATAATGTGTCTGCAATTGACCCCAATATGAATGCACCTATTAAACAATGTATTGAGGAAGTGGTTAATTCTGTGATGAGGATGCGGCATTTAGTTGATACTGGTAGATTTGAGGATGATAGTAGATTGAGAGATATGTTAGATTTCATTGCAAATTAAACAGGTCTCACAAAATTATTTGATGATTTTCAAAAGAAATTGGCACTTAGGTGGATTCTATTACTAGCAAACCACTTAAACAAAAACCTTTTTGTAAGGACAAGGCCTCAACCATGGCATATAAAAACTTGCATACATTATATTTGGAGGCCAGACAGTATCTCAAATATTAAAATGGAAGATATTGGTAGAATATGAGTTGAAAATAAAAAATTTAAACGAGATAATGATAGATTTCTGCAGGAAAAATCTGCATCAATCCAGGTGCTGCAAGAACTGATTCAAAAGAAAAATCTACATGAATCAGGGGAACAGCAGATTGCATTGTTACATACTGCTGCTAACTTGCATAAAGCATATGTTTAGTCAACTGCAGATTTGAAGTTGGCGATGGAGAAATGGAGAAAAAAAATGGCTGTAAGTAAAAAAAGAAAAGAAGCAGCTAAGGGGAAATTGGGAAGGTTGAAAAACCTACAAATGATTGGATATACATTCACAATGTGAACTACTGTCAGTATCATTTAGTAGCCACATTTTGATGATATTGAGGAAGACTTGGAGGTTGTCACTCCAACACAGTTTAGGACATCAACAAGGTCACAAACCCACAAGGAAAACAAATTTCCGAGATAAGGTTGGAAGATATGGCATATTTGCAAATGAGCCATAGCAGAATTCTCTTCAATTTCAACTCTCTCACAATCGCCACATGACCAATTGGAAAAACTCAATAATTCAGGAGGGATGGTTGCAGTAACCAATACATGGACACTCAGCAGCACAACACTGCCTATGGAGGGAAATTTTAGCCGACTGCAAGACTGGCTATGACTCTTACTAAGGTAGTGTAGGCTGCATCATGAGACCCAGTCCATTTTACATGAGTATTTGTATCAAGTGGCTCTAGTAGATTATGTTATTGAACAATTTCACACTTGATTTTTAGTTATTAGTTTATTTTGGAAAAGAGTGTCACCAATATCACCAGATGCATATGCTGATAAGTTGATAACCCTTTAATAATTTAATTGTATTTATGATGTTCCCCAGTGACACATTCCTTGTGTTTTTCAAGCGTTTCCCTAAAAATTGACACCTTGGAGACACAAGGATGGGGCTAGAACAATTCCTCCCACCCCTCCCCCATTTCAATTTTTTTTTAAATGGGTACGTGCTGAAAACATCCCCTCTACAACAAGAATGTCCCCTAGGCACATCCCTGTTTACTCATGGGATGAACTTCAACATATTCAATGAGTAAACGGAAATAATTGACAGAACATAACAACATACTAGAATGTAAAGCATAAAATCATCACTATTGTCTTTATTTATTAAACATATACCAGTACAAGTATCTCATGACAATCATAGCAACAGGAGGAACATATCTATTAACTACATGACTCCGATACATATAGCGCGTGGAGGTGGTTGAGTACCAACTGTCACGTCACTTCATTACATTAATTATTCTTTCGGGAACTCATTCCCGAACTACCAACTAACAAGACAAAACACTTACATTAATTGCCAACTAACTAAGTCTTATTCTTTTTATTCTCGGCCGACTAATTACATTATGGCCAACTACATCATCCCCCCCAACAAGTAGTCGTCTTCCAAACGACTTAAAATAAAAACTCAAATAGAGATGGAATTAAGAAGAGGGAGGGAGAGAGTGCGTCCCTAGGTGTACAGATGAAGAGGGAGTGGTGGTGGATTGTCGTTGGAGGCGCTCGAGCTTCTGATTGGCCGCCTTATGTCGCTCTTGAGCTAGCTTCACTATCTTGACTGCTTCGGCGAGTTTGGCTTGAGCCGCTGCCAACTCCTCTTTTGTGCCCGCCAAGTCCTTGTCCTTCTCTGCCAGTTGAGTAGCCCTCTCTGCCAACTGTACGTCCTTCTTTGTCAACTAGTTATCCCTCTCTGCCAACTACCTCTCCTTTTCAGCCAACTCTTCCTCCTTCACTGCCAAGGCCCATGCCCGCTCGACGGTTACTTGAGCCAACTGCTCTTGTGACTTGCGGATTTGCTCCACCAGCTCTATACGGCACTCGGCCACTTGCCCCAAGGCCTTGTCTCGTTCCCCTTCAGTCACAGAGATAAGGAACGACTGTTGGCGCAACCACCAATAGGCATCTTTGTAACATTGCTCCATGTCGTAGAGCGCAGTGAGAACTCTGCCATGTCTTCCTGTCGCTGCCGGTCGACTTGGCTGCCATGCAGCCGTCATCTCCTCTATCTTTTCTTTTGTCAGCACATTCGACCAACCTCGTGCTCTGAAGCACTAGAAGAACTCCTTCTCACATCCCTTCTACATGAATGCCAAAATGCGCTCCGCCTCTTGTGCTACCAAGGGATCAAGTCCTGTGATGAGCTCTTGACTTACTTCGTCGATCTGCATATGCCAACCCATGGCATTCAACTCCTGTATCTGCCTACCCATGACACTCAATTCTTCGATGTACCTATTGTTGGCATATGGCTTCTAGTATTGTCATTGATGGCAACCTAAAGTCATTCATCCGGTCCACAATTTAGTATTGGTTCATACCAACATAACAGAATGAAGAAGAGGACATCTGGTTAAACCTGAGTCTGTCGATCAATGTGCATTATCTGCTTATCAGTTCGTGTTGCGCATCTCAGGGAAGATCGTCGGGTATCTGGAATACCTTATTCTAGAATCTTGTGCCTACGCATTCACTGGTGTACGATCTAGGAGATCCGGTGCACTAATTTTCTGGTTATCTGTGCTAGAAGGCCGACTTGGCTAAATTAGCCATTGTGGATGTTTAAGAAGTAATTTGTTAAATGTTTCTATGTTCGAATATGTTTATTTGGGTCCTCACTATGCTTTGACCGGCTATGGGTGGTGCGCATAAAGAATTAGTTGTAGATTTAGCCGACAGTTGGAAAGTATTTTATGTTTTATGAAAGCCGACATGTGAATGATCAAATCTTTGATTGCGGATATATATGTGAGATCGGTTGTATCATTTTGGAGCAGCGAATGTGTGTGATGCGAAGTATATTAGTGTGTGGTGCGAATTCAGAAGGATAGTGGTGTGAATTCATCTATGTATGGATTTGTGATGCGAATTGCAGAGCATAGCAGAGCGAAGAGCAGAATCAGATAGAAGGTCCAGAATCTGATCTATGAGCCTAACCAGAACTGTAACCTGGCATAAGTAGATGCTGCTACTTCAGTTCAATCCTTCAGATGGTTTTAATCTGAACATTTTGTAAGGCAGTGAGCCTTTTTATTTTGAGCAGTGAGCTCTAGGCAGTGTGCCTGAATGCAAGTGCATTCTCTTTTGTAAAACTTATATTTGAGTACTCAAATTGTGGATTAACCTCCACCGTGGTTTTCCCCCTAACAGGGTTTCCACTTAAAAATCTTTGTGTTATGGTGTTGTGGATGATTACTTTGTGTGTTTACATCTTTCCTTCGATTTAATGTTGAAATGGTTTAAATATCAGATTAATAAGGTTCAAATTTGCAGAACACTGATTCACCTCGCCCCCCTCCCCGCTCCCCTCTCAAGGTTCCCTTGATTCCAACAATTGGTATCAGAGTATCTGGTTCTTTGTGTTATGGTGTTGTGGATGATTACTTTGTGTGTTTACATCTTTTCTTTGGTTTAATGTTGAAATGGTTTAAATATCAGATTAATAAGGTTCAAATTTGCAGAACACTGATTCACGCCCCCCCGCATCCCCCGCCCCCCCCTCAGTGTTCCCTTGATTCCAACAATTGGTATCAGAGTATCTGGTTCCTCGGAAGAAGTTTAGCAGCTTGAGGTAGATCTTGGAATGTGATGGACTCTGGTAGTCTTCAGCAACAGCTTTTGGTGACACTTGATGACCTTGATCAGTCTAAAGCAAAAGTCCGGGAATTAAAAAAAAATCTTAGGGATGCTGAAAAATTCATTCAGACATTGAAGGATTAGATTGTTAAATCCAGGGAAAAGAGGAAAGATCTTTGTGATCAGATTAAGCAGAAAGACAGTGAGAACATGGATGATGCTCACCTGAATCAAACCTTGAAGGAAATAACTGAAGAATGTGAAAAGCTTGCCAGAAACAATGCTACCCTAAAGCATGAAATGGAATCCATGGTGATGAAGCTAACTATAGAATTTGAAGATAGAAAGAAGAATGAGGAGAACCTTGCTCAATCCTTAAAAGACAGATCTGATGAATGCAGAAGAGTAAATGGAGAATTCATTCAGTTGGAGAGTGAACTGCTACAATCCAGAAAGAATGAAGAAGAACTTGAAAAACATATTATTATTCTCAGGGATGAACTTGCTACTGCAAATAAATACAAGGAGAAGTTTACGATTAGTTCTATTAAGCTTGATGAGCTGACTAAAGGACAAAAAAATGCTAAAGACAAGCGAGGTCTTGGATATGAGAAAGGAGAAAGTTTTGGATCCAGACAAAGAAATTTCAGGCAAGGAAATCAAATGAAAAAAGATGGAAGGTATCCGGTAAGACAACCTAATGCTCAAAAGTTTAATGGATACTGTTTTGCTTGCAATAAATTTGGTCATATGGCTGCTCAATGTAGAAGTAAAATAAAATCAAGTAATCCATCATTCTCTGGTCAATGTTTCAATTGCAAAAAGTTTGGTCATAAATCAATTGAATGCAGAAATGTGTCAAACTACTCTGTCAATAGAAGGAATGTTGAATGTTATACCTGTGGAAAAATTGGGTATATTGCTAATCAATGCAGATCAAAAAGAAATCAATGGAATGATTGGTTTGGACAAGGAACTACTGTGTGTTACAATTGCAACAGATACGGTCACATTGCAAGATTTTGCAAAAACAAAAATGGGGGCAGAAAAGGTCCGATATACAAAGACAAAAATACACAGAAAAATGATAAAGAAAAAGGAAAAATGATTGTGGATGAAATAAGAGATCAAATGAAGAAGACATGAGTAAGGAAGAACGAATTTGAAGCTGGAAATGGTTCTGTACTGGAAACTGCTCTTGGTAATTCCTCCGGGAATTGATTTTAGGCCATCAGCCTAGGGGAAGTTTGTCAAGAAAATCATTTTTCCCCTGTCTGTAAGATGTTACCGAATCGCAAAAAGATTGTCAAAAGGTGTATTAATGATCTACAGATGTTTTGGAAAACACTCACAAGGAAACTCAAAGAAATCATATGTCCCCAGAAGAATTTTTCTCTCGCTGTCTGAGAAAACAGAGTATCCGGAATACCTAGGGCAAAGGCATTTATTACAAGTGTGTGAGCTAACAAAGACAAGTTGAAACTCTCATTTGTCACTTTGCATCAAAGAAGAGAAGGAGAGCACTCAGTAGCAGAATCTCGAAGGAGTAAAGTTAATTTGAGGGTGAATCTCAAAATCAATCAGGTATTTCAATTGTTTTTTAAATTTCCATATATTTTGGTGTGCGGTTGTACGAAAGGCGAAAAAGAACAAATCATAAGGTCAATCAATTTAGATGAATACAATAGTGACAAGATTAGAGCCATAAGAAATTTGTTGTCGCCCGATGAATTGAAATGGGTGAAAGAAGCCAAACACAAGAATTTGGACATTTGGAATGAGTTTCCCTGTTTTGAGAACACGGAAATTGTTAAATTCATTTTGAGCAGATTGAATGATGACATTTTGATTATGGACAAACCCTACATCATTTCGAACGAAGTAATTGAAAATTTAACTGGATTATGCAAAGTTAGGGATATACCGAGAAAGAAAGAAATCTGGAATAAAGAAGTCAAAACCCTAACCGGAGTTATTGGAGATCAAAGGGCATTGATAATCTCGACAATCAAAAACTTTGTGACAAGGTACATTGTGCATGGCATTAAAATCTTTTTCAGAAACAAAGAAGGAGCAACTTCGACTGGTGCAGTCTACATCTCACACAAAATGATAATGGAAGGTTAGGACTTTAACTTGTGCGGATTGTTAAAGGATCAACTGATGGAGAATGTGCAATTAACAAAGGAGACAGGTTACCCTTTCAGGTTTGGTACTCTGATCATATGTCTAGTAATGTACTTTCTGAATTGTTTACCAATGAACAACAATATGGTGTGGAAAGTAAATGAACCGGTGTGCAAACAAATCTACACACACTCTAAGAGTTTGGCTAACTGTGATCAAGAATTTGAAAGTTTCTTTAAGAGTTTGCTAGAAAAATTTGGCTCAGTTGGTATTTCTCTTCCGGTAAGGGCACTTGAAGTTGGTTCCTCTTCCGGTGGGATGGAGAGAAAGAAGAAAAGAGAAAAAGAAACTGTTGTTTGTACCCCTCCGGAATGCAAGATTCTGAAAATTGAAGGGAAAGGAAAGGAACAAGAAATTGTGGATATACCAGATGAGGAATTCGATGAGGAAACTGAGGATACGCAGGGAAAAGAGCAGGAATCAGCCGAACCAAAACAAGAAAAGGAAATGTCAGAAGCAAGTGAAGAAGAAGATGAATTGACAAAAGAGAAGCTACAAAAACTTATTCACAAGGAAGGTGGAATGCAGAAAATTGCTCAATTATGGTCTATCAGACCCTCATATGATTAGGATATGATTCTAAGTGTACTAAGTAATCATGTTGTGCACAGTCAGATCAAATTGGGGAATTGGCAAAATACTTTACCTGAAGAAATGATTGAATGCATTAAGGAAACTATGGACTCTGAATTTCAAAGCAAAGAAGAAGGAGAAATAATCTCTCACTTGAAGGAGCAGTTCAGGCTATCACTCACCAAGTTGAAAAAGAGGATGAATGAGCTGAGGCAATGCATAAGTACAACAAATAACATCGACAACTATTGCATCCGTTGGCCTCATGCAGTGGGGAAATACAAAGAAAAGTTGGAGCAAATTGAAACAGAATTGAATGGGATTGGAAAAAGTTTTGATATGTTTCAGGATCAGGATGGTACAATCAGGAAAAGAATTCAAGAGCTACAGTCTGAGCACACAAAAGTTCAGTTCACTAAAAACACACTCGTGGACACTTTTTGGAAAGTGAAGGAGCTAACTAAATGCAGATTGGAACAAATGGTTGAGATACTGAGGAAAGGTGGAAAATTAGAGGATGCAATCACAATTCCAGAATCCCTCACTGAGATTATCAACAGGACATCTAAGTAAAACAACATGATCATAATCATTGGGATTACAATAGAAGCTTGGAAGAAATTCCTCCCAGAGATGAAAGAGAATCACAAGATAATCTTCTAACTCAAGTAGCAGTTGTTCTTTATCAAATTTGAAAACAGTTTTGAAGTTTTGGTTATATTTCAAAAGGGGAGATTGAACACGTGTTTTGTCAAATGTTTTGTCGGCATAAGGCTTCCAGCTTTGTCATTGATGTCAAAGGGGGAAAGAAAGCACTGAAAAATGCCTCATCAATCTAAGGGGGAGCTATGCTATGTTTTGAAATTTTGAAGTTTGGCAACGTACTCATTTGGCTTTGACACTTAGTCACTTTTCACTAAGTGTTGCCATCAATGCCAAAGGGGGAGATTGTTGGCATATGACTTCTAGTGTTGTCATTGATGGCAACCTAAAGTCATTCATCCGGTCCACAGTGTAGTATTGGTTCATACCGGCAGAACAGAATGAAGAACAAGACATCCAGTTAAACCTGAGTTTGTCGATCAATGTTCATTATCTGCTTATCAGTTCGTCTTGCGCATCTCAGGGAAGATCGTCGGGTATCTGGAATACCTTATTCTAGAATCTTGTGCCTAGGCATTCACTGGTGTACGATCTAGGAGATCCGGTGCACTAATTTTCTAGTTATCTGTGCTAAAAGGCCGACTTGGCGAAATTAGCCGTTGTGGATGTTTAAGAAGTAATTTGTTAAATGTTTCTATGTTTGAATATGTTTATTTGGGTCCTCACTATGCTTTGACTGACTATGGGTGGTGCGCATAAAGAATTAGTTGTGGATTTAGCCGATAATTGGAAAGTATTTTATGTTTTATGAAAGCCGACATATGAATGATCAAATCTTTGATTGCAGATATATATATGAGATCAGTTGTATCATTTTGGAGCAGCGAATGTGTGTGATGCGAAGTATATTAGTGTGTGGTGCGAAATTCAGAAGCATAGTGGTGTGAATTCATCTATGTATGGATTTGTGATGCGAATTGCAAAGCAGAGCAAACTGAAGAGCAGAATCAGACAGAAGGTCCAAAATCTGATCTATGAGCCTAGCCAGAACTGTAACTTGGCATAACTAGATGCTACTACTTCAGTTCAATCCTTCAGATGGTTTTAATCTGAACATTTTGTAAGACAGTGAGCCTTTCTAATTTGAGCAGTGAGCTCTAGGTAGTGTGCCTGAATGAAAGTGCATTCTTTTTTGTAAAATTTATATTTGAGTACTCAAATTGTGAAATATATCGGGCCTATTTGTTTCTTTTTCTTTCACAACCATGTTCACCCGTTAATGTTAATGAAATCTCAATCAAACTGAAAGGGAACCCTTTCCTCTAATCAACCCAGATCCCAATGCGGGCAAGGTTGAGAGCATACTCGAAAGGGGATCATTAGCATAATTGAAACTGCTGGAAAGTAATAGAAAGAAGTTGCAATCACTCAACCACTTATTCAGCGGGAGGACTGGAATAGAAGGTACATTACTAAATTCAAAAGATGCAACTCGACCACTTATTCAGCGGGAGTAAGTTGACAGCTCAGCCGATCAGCAATATGATAAATAATGCAATACAGTAAAGTAATAGGCGGCAAGCCGACCTCTTCCACTTGTTCTTCGGGTGATGCAAGAAGGGAAACCTGAAGCTATAGATTGAATTGAGGCCAGTCTCTTCCACAATCGTGGGGATTACAATGAGCCAAATATGAGAGAAGAATTGCTGACAGTACTACTGTTCAACTTACAATGCGAAGGAGAGCTTGTCAAGGAGACATGATTAGAAATCATACAAAGCTGCAATAGTGTAAATAAACTCCCCCAAACTCAACCTAGACTCCCTAGACTCAAGCCCACTCAAAGGGTGACTTCTCATAATCTGATGTGACTGTAACAGTGACTGAAATTGCGCAGATCTGCAACCTGCAACCTCACCAAATTGCTCATAGCTCGCTCAAACCCAACCAAACAACATGAAATAAGATGCATAATGATCTAGTATGAAGGGCGACCAAGACAAGATATCAAAACCCACCCAAACATACTCTATTTAATTTGCACGGAAAACAATGCATTCACAAGAAAGTACGACCCTATGAGAAGGGCGATTTTGCTTTTTAAAAATCCACACTTGATATTAAATTCTAAAACTTAACATGTAGGATCGCCCCTAGCAAAAAAACCATTAGGCAAAACACCCAGAACCACACTATTTTTATTTTGCAAGTTGTGAATGAAAACTACAATTAGCTGAGTAGATTTAGCAACACTGAAAAACTGGTAAAATGCAAAACACATCAACTACAATATGCTCAAGCTCAATTCAAAGAACATGGACAAACCTATCTTAACTAGTTGCTATCTTTCAAGCAAGAAGCCAAGCCTAGCTAGGAGGTATGCCTTCCCCAAAGCACTCAGTCACCATTTCGGCAACATAACTTTGCAATAAACTCAAGATGATGAATGAAGACCCAACACTTCCCTTTTATAATTTTTGCCAAGCATCTCTAGAACCTTCCAGAAGGTGCGCCCCACTCAAGGAGTCAACCTAATTTGATGTTGACTCATGACCCATCAAGTGGCGTCCCATTTACCAAGGCATTTTTCACACTTTTTGAATATTTAAAAACCTCCTATTTTGGCGTCCCTTTTCTCTCCAAGTTGCCATTAGTAAAAAGGTGAATATTTCACTTAAACCTCTTGATGAGGCGTCCACCCATATAAGTCCCCTTCTTAAAACAACTTAAGTCATAAAGCTAGACCAATGGGTTTATAATTAAAATAAAACATTATTTTAATTAAAATAACTTATCTCTCCAGACACTGCATCCGGAAGCTGATTCCAATACTGCCAACTGAACCGTTTGATGAGGAAAGTCAAATGCACTTAAGCCATCAGGACCACTGCCAGAAATAGAATTTACTAAAAATAGTAAATCTTGGAAGTCACTCGGATCAACATGCATGCTATACCATCGCGAAGCTCTCTGAAAACCCAAAAAGGAGCTGCCAACCAAACACCAAGATTCCAAAAGCAAGTTCCAGAAAAAGCTGAAACATCCTCCTAGAAGATAGGAAACCCTAATTTCCGCTTCCGAGTAATCTACGGGTCACCAGAATAGACTAACGGCCAACAGTTAGATCACTGCTTAGAAGGGGACATTACAGTCCGCCCTTCCCGAATTTGCTTGTCCACAAACAACTGTAAACCAGGATGCTGCAAAATCTCCTCATTCTCCCACGTTGCATCCTCTAATGGTAAATTTTTCCACTTTACCAAGTATTCTCTGATTGTCCTTCTCCTCAAGGAACGCTCTCTAGAAGTGATAACCTCTTCAGGAACTAGCACCAACTGCCCCTCCTCATCCAAAGGGGGTAAATTAGATGAAGCAACAACGTTATGTGCCAAAGCCTTCTTGAGGCGGGACACATGAAAGACATTGTGGACCTTCCTGCTAGCCGGTAATTCCAACTCATAGGCCACTGCTCCAACCCTTCGATGTCCCTGAATGGTCCATAGAAGCAGGGTTTAAGCTTCTCAGCTCCACTCTTTTTGAGAGTAGACTGTCTGTAAGGCTGAAGACGAAGATAAACCATGTCCCCCACCTCGAAAGAGCGCTCAACATGCTGCTGATCAGCATACAACTTCTGCTGATTTTGTGCTATCTGAATGTTGTTCTTCAATGATTTCAAAATAACCTGACTTTGCTACAACATATCTTTGGCCTGGGGTGCCTTACTATCCCCAAACACCAAATTTGCAAAGTTGGTAGCCTCATAACCATAGAGGGCTTTGAATGGAGACATCCTAATAGACATGTGATAGGATGAATTCTAACAGTACTCCCCCAAATGAAGCCATCGGACCCAAGCCTTCTGCTGTTCTGAAACATAGTTCCGAAGATAACCCTCTAACCATTTGTTCACAATTTGTGTTTGACCATCGGTTTGGGGGTGATAACTGATGCTCGTAGTAAGCACTGTACCACTCATCCGGAAAACTTCTTGCCAAAAGGTGCTTAGGAACTTGTTGTCCCTATCACTCACAATGTTTTTTGGTAAACCATGCAACCGAAACACCTCACGAAAAAACAAATCAGCTACCTGGGCTATTGTAAATGAGCTAGTGATAGCAAACAAATGGGCAAATTTTGTTAATCTGTCCACTACCACGAATATACAATCTTTCCCTTGCATTTTGTGCAACCCCGTGATGAAGTCCATCAAGATGCTTTCCCATTTTTCATTGGGAATGGGTAAGGGCTGCAACAGTCCCGCGGGGTATGTGTGCTCATTTTTGTTCATTTGGCAAGTATGGCATTCTTTGATGTAGCTCAAAACCTCATTCTTCAATCCCTTCCATGAAAATCTTTCACGGATCTGTCGGTAAGTCTTAAAATAACCCTGGTGACCAGCAAGTGGAATGTCATGGAAAGTCTGCAAAATTTTCTTATTGAGCTTAAAATCGGCCACCAAGAAGATCCTCTCTTTGTAATGTATCAAACCATCAACCACCTTGTAGTACCTTCAATAATGCTGGTTGCAAACTGATTTTTGGCATAATCAACAAGCAACAACTCTCTCTAATCAGCAGTAAGCTCACACAATGAGCTCAAATGAGGCCTCTGAGATAAGGCATCAGCCATAACATTATTCTTCCCCTTGACATACTCAATGTCAAAATCGTAAGCCTGAAGCTTACTCACCCACTTTTGTTGTCTTTCGTTTAAGTCCTTCTGATGCATGAAGTGCTTGAGGCTATTGTGATCGGTCTTGACAACAAACTTACTTCCCACCAAGTATCGCCTGAACTTGGCTAATGCATGCATGATTGCAAGCATTTCCTTATCATAAATGGAGTATGTCCTTTCAATGCCTCTTAACTTTCTGCTTTCGAACACAATGGGGTGCTTTTCTTGCATCAACACAGCACCAACTCCTTCTCCTGAAGCATCACATTGCAGCTCAAATGGCTTGGAGAAATCCGGTATGGCCAAAACTGGACAAGAGCTCATGATCCTTTTGAACTTATCAAAGACAACTTGTGCCTTTTCTGACCACAAGAATGCTCCCTTTTTGGTTAGATCAATAAGAGGAGCAGCACTTTGAGAGTAGCCTTTCACAAACCTTCTGTAAAAACCGCATAGACCCAAGAACCCTCTCAAGTGAGTTAGATTTTCTGGAGTTGGCCAATCCACGATTGCCCTGATCTTTTCTAGATCAACTCTCACTCCTTCTGCATTGATGATGTGGCCAAGGTAGAGTAACTCTCCCATACCAAATTCACACTTGGATTCCTTCGCAAAGAAGCTTTCTGTCTCAAGGATGCTAAGCACTTCCTCCAAGTGCTTGAGGTGTTCCTCCCAAGTCTTGCTGTAAATAAGGATGTCATCAAAGAATATCAACACAAACTTCCTCAATTGCCTCTGGAAAGTTTTGTTCATACAAGACTGAAAGGTGGCCAGAGCATTAGTCGGCCCAAATGGCATGACTAAGAACTCAAAATGACCATAGTGGCATCGGAATGCCGTCTTCTCAACATCTGACCCCCTCATCCAAATCTGATAGTACCCTGACCTCAAGTCAATTTTTGAGAAAAACTTGGCACCATGCAGCTCATCGATGAGTTCATCAATTCTGAGAATGGGGTACCGATTCTTGATGGTGCTTTGGTTCAAGGCACGATAATTCACACACATGCGAATGGTGCCATCCTTCTTCTTCACAAGGACAACTGCTGAAGCGAAGGGACTTTTGCTTGGGCGAATGAAACCCATTTCCAACAGTTCTCTTATGTTCTTCTCAATTTCATCCTTTTGTTTCTTAGGATATCTGTATGATGTTGTGATAACTGGTTTGGCCCCTTCCTTCTGCTCAATGACATGCTCAAACCCCCTATCCAGAGGTGGTCCTGAAGGTAGATCAGCAAACACCTTACTTCTTTTCGTGAGCACGGATTGTTTATCGAGTGGATAATCCCTCTTTGTTTCAACTGGACTAGCCGGAAGGACCATACACTCCGCAGCCCACTCAACTGCATCATATCGGATCAACCTTTTCATCCTCTTGAAAGAGACAATCCGAGGACCCCCATTTGACATTCCTCTTAACACTACTTTCTTCCCATCAGATTGAAATTTGAGCTCCATAGTCTGTAGGTTTAGAGAGAGATCTCCAAGAGATCGCAGCCATTGAATGCCAAGAACGGCATCCGTGTCTCCAATGCTAACAACATAGAAGTCGTCTTTGACTTCATGGTTACCCAATTGTAAGGACATGCTGGTAACTTTGTGAGTGCAAGAGATGTGGAACCCGTCAACAACCATTACTTTGAAGCCTTCAAATTCTTTTGTCTTGAGTTCCCTTTTTGCCACCACTCCTTCATCAATGAAGTTGTGCATTGCTCCCGTATCAATCAAAGCAACCACACGATGCTTCCCAATCAAGCCACGAACCTTGAAAGACTCATTCTTTTGGAAACTTGAGATTTGGGCAAAGGTGCCCTCACCCCCTTGCTCTTCTTCTACCTCCTCTAGCTCACGTTCTTCATCGCTTTTAGCAAACTTTGAGTGCTGCTCTAAGTGATCAAATTCTGATCCGTAATCGGAATAGGCCTCCATATGGTTAGAGCGGCCTCTTCCATAGCACCTGTGTCCCTTTGACCAAGGTTCTTTGCATGTGTAACATTTCCCTTCCTTCCTAAGCTTTTCTCGAGCATCATCATCCAATCTAGGAGGAAACTTCTTATGCTGATTTGAAGGATGCCTTTTGTCTTGTCTATGAGGAAAAGGGTTGGGCGGAAACTTAGGCCTAGGTGCAGATAGCTCCATGCTTCTAGCCTTCTTGATAGATTCTTCAAGGCTTGGTGGGTCAAAAGCCTTTACCCATCCCTTCAATGGTTCCATCAGTCCTTCAGAAAACAGCACCACTAATCTTCTTTCGGTGATGTTGGGCACCATCACGGAAAGCCTTTGGAAATCTCCAATGTATGATTCCAAAGAACCATGTTGTTTCAGCTAAGCAAGCTCCCTGAATTTCACCTCAGGATCCTTAGTGTCAAATCTGTCGATCAGCTTGTTGGTGAATTCTTCATACGTTTTGATTAGGTTGTGGCCAAGGGTGACCAAACCATGATACCACCACTCATGGGCAGCACCTTCCAAGTGTAGGGTGGCAAATTTAATTGCGTCCTCCTCCGCCATAAGTCTCAAGGATAAGTAATTATCCAGTTTATGTACCCATGCTCTAGCTGTGCATGCATCACTTCCATCGAAGTGGGCCAAGGACACCTTTCTGAGAGCTTGTTGGTAATCTGTTCTAGGACCCATAGGAGCTCTGTATTCAGTTCTTGCACCATTCCTCTGGTTCCTTTGATTCATGAATTGATCAAAAGACCACTATTCCCTAAGATCAGGAGGGAAGGAGGCATACTCCAAGTAGCCTTGTCTGGCATCATCTGCAAAGCTTCTTGCAGCTTCAACATGAGGTTCTTCTCTTTGCATAAATGTTGGAAAAATGGCCTAGAGGCTGATCCTCTAGACGTGGCTTCATGTTGACCAATGGTTATGTCTCTCCCATTGCCATTGTTCCCATTAACACCACTATTTTCACCGTTACAGTTGTTTTGATTATGGGGCTGATTATTTGCAGCCTGCTGATCCATTCTTGCAAGTAAGCGGGCCATCATGTCAATCATCCCGTCAAACTTTTTTTCCATTCTATCATCTCTCTCATCCGTGGACTGTTTGTTGCTGTCTGCCATCTCTTCAACTGCTTTACCTCTGTCGACTGTTTTCCTTGTTTCTCTGAGTGCCTCAGTAAAAGTATCTGCCTTTGGTGTACACGGAAACTGATATGGCAGATTTCCTGCCTGACTTCTGGTGTAGTATCTGTGGGCTATGTCACTCATCGGTAACTGAACTTATCTAAATCACAGGTTGGCAGAATCATGGCTCTGATACCACTGAAATATACCGGACCTATTTTTTTCTTTTTTTTCACAACCAAGTTCACCCATTAATGTTAATGAAATCTCAATCCAACTGAAAGGGAACCCTTTCCTCTGATCAACCCAGATCCCAATGCGGGCAAGGTTGAGAGCATACTCGAAAGGGGATCATTAGCATAATTAAAACTGCTGGAAAGTAATAGAAAGAAGTTGCAATCACTCAACCACTTATTCAGCGAGAGGACTTGAATAGAAGGTACATTACTGAATTCAAAAGATGTAACTCGACCACTTATTCAGCGGGAGTAAGTTGACAGTTCAGCCGATCAACAATATGATAAATAATGCAATACAGTAAAGTAATAGGCGGCAAGCCGACCTCTTCAACTTGTTCAGCGGGTGATGCAAGAAGGGAAATCCGAAGCTATAGACTGAATTGAGGCTAGGCTCTTCCACAATCATGGGGATTACAATGAGCCAAATATGGGAGAAGAATTGCTGACAGTACTACTGTTCAACTTACAATGCGAAAGAGAGCCTGTCAAGGAGACATGATTAGAAATCATACAAAGCTGCAATAGTGTAAATAAACTCCCCAAAACTCAACCTAGACTCCCTAGACTCAAGCCCACTCAAAGGGTGACTTCTCATAATCTGATGTGACTGTAACAATGACTAAAATTGCACAGATCTGCAACCTGCAAACCTCACCAAATTGCTCATAGCTCGCTCAAAACCCAACCAAACAACATGAAATAAGATGCATAATGATCTAGTATGAAGGGCAACCAAGACAAGATATCAAAACCCACCCAAACAGTCTCTATTTAATTTGCACGGAAAACAATGCATTCACGGGAAAGTACGACCCTATGAGAAGGGCGATTTTGCCTTTTAAAAATCCACACTTGATATTAAATTCTAAAACTTAACATGTAGGGTCGCCCCTAGCGAGGAAACCATTAGGCAAAACACCCAGAACCACACTATTTTTATTTTGCAAGTTGTGAATGAAAACTACAATTTGTTGAGTAGATTTAGCAACACTGAAAAACTGGTAAAATGCAAAAGACATCAACTACAATATGCTCAAGCTCAATTCAAAGAACATGGACAAACCTATCTTAACTAGTTGCTATCTTTCAAGCAAGAAGCCAAGCCTAGCTAGGGGGTATGCCTTTCCCGAAGCACTCAATCACCATTCCGGTAGCATAACTTTGCAATAAACTCAAGATGATGAATGAAGACCCAACACTTCCCTTTTACAATTTTTGCCAAGCATCTCTAGAACCTTCTAGAAGGTGCGCCCCACTCAAGGAGTCAACCTGATTTGATGTTGACTCATGACCCATCAAGTGGCATCCCATTTACCAAGGCATTTTTCACACTTTTAGAATATTTAAAAACCTCCTCATTTTGACGTCCCTTTTCTCTCCAAGTTGACATTAGTAAAAAGGTGAATATTTCACTTAAACCTCTTGATGAGGCGTCCACCCATAAAAGTCCCCTTCTTAAAACAGCTTAATTCATAAAGCTAGACCAAGGGGTTTATAATTAAAATAAAACATTATTTTAATTAAAATAACTTCTCTCCAGAAACTGCATCCGGAAGCTGATTCCAATACTGCCAACTGAACCGTTTGATGAGGAAATTCAAATGCACTGAAGCCATCAAGACCACTGCCAGAAATAGAATTTACTAAAAATAGTAAATCCTGGAAGTCACTCGGATCAACATGCATGCTATACCATCGCGAAGCTCTTTGAAAACCTAGAAAGGAGCTGCCAACCAAACACCAAGATTCCAGAAGCAAGTTCCAGAAAAAGCTGAAACATCCTCCTAGAAGATAGGAAACCCTAATTTCCGCTTCCGAGTAGTCTATGGGTCACCAGAATAGACTAACGGCCAACAATTAGATCATTGCTGAGAGGGGGACTTTACAAATTGTGGATTAACCTCCACTGTGGTTTTTCCCCTAACAGGGTTTCCATCTAAAAATCCTTGTGTTATGGTGTTGTGGATGATTACTTTGTGTATTTACATCTTTCCTTTGGTTTAGTGTTGAAATGGTTTAAATATCAGATTAATAAGGTTCTGTCATGTCCCCTTCTCAGTGACATCTCTCGGAGTACAAGATTGGCCTATCACACGACCCTCATAGGCCGATAGACTGGATAGAGGGTCACTTCAAAGCTTGGCTCAGCTTCAGTTGGCAGAGTTTGATCAGTAGGCTTTCGTTTGGGCTCGATCGGAGACTTCTTGCTGAGTTGCTATTTTTAGCAGTTCCTGGCAGTCAGCGTGGGACCCCTGCTATTTTTAGCAGTATGGCTCTGGCAGCATTCAGAATCACTTCAGTGTTCGTCAGCTTCAGACGGAACAATCATCAGATGAGTAACGAGAGAAATATTAATTATTTAATGATTATAATATAAAGTTATAATATTAAATTATAACTTAAGTGATTCTTCTTGAGGGGTGCGCCATCATCAGAAGGGGCCAAAATTGATCATTAAATTATAATAAAATATTTTGGCTGAGACTATGGAAGAATTAAAAGAATTAAAAGTGAATATCTTATTAAAACCCTATTATTGAGGAAATCGCACTTTTGAACATTATAGTGCATTTGCCTTGGGTTTTGGGGGGGATTATGTCATTTTTATGAATTGAAATTGATCAAGTTTTGTCTGAGCAAGAAGCTTTAGGGTTTCAATCTCGAACTCATTGGGGAACGAGCCATCTCCATTGAAAGCAGTTCAGAGGGTGTGAAATAAGATCTGATTTATTGCCAGCACAGAGGTTTCTTCATCCAGAAGAGATCATTGAACTTCAGAGATTATTTATTTACAGAGTTTCTACATAGGTTTTCATCTGGGAAGCATATTGCAATCAAGGCGCCTATTTCCTTCAGATCCAGAGGCTTCAGAGGAGGCCGTACCTTTTATTTATTGCTGCTGCTGTATTCTGGCCATACATTTTTGTACCTGGCCGTACCATTCAGAGGAAGCCGTACTTAGTATCTTCAGAGCAAAACGCCTCCAGTTTTGGCAGTCTGACTCCATTATCAAAGGCGCATTTTCTTCTGGCATTGAATTCAAAGGAGAGCGATTTAATACCTCAGCCATACCATCATCTGAAGGTCTTTTATTGCAGCCGTACTGTATTGCAGCCAATCAGGTTTTCAATAAAAATCATTGCTTTTTATATTCATGTTAGAGGATCATTATTGTAATTGTTTCAGAAGATCAATAAATTGCGTGGCATCCATCTTAGCAATAGAATCTATTGTTTCCAGAGATATATTATTTTATTTGCATTTATTCTGTATTTCTTTCAAAAATCGCCATCTTCAATATTTATGCAAAATTCACAAGAAAACCCAAAAAAATCAAAAACTGTAAAAACAAACCAAAACTCAGTCAGATTTCAGAGATAGCGGAAACAGGGGTTTCTACAGGTTCAGATTTGCAGAACATTGATTCACCCCCCCGTCTCAGTGTTCCCTTGATTCCAACACCTATGCAAGGTGCTATAGGATCCTGAGGATCTATCGGTGTCATCCCCGCCATCCACACCGATCTTGTCGATTCATCCCTGCTCGAAGCTACCTCTCCAGGCTGCTCCCGTCTCCATCGCCTCGATCGTGCGGGCGAAGCAGCTGCACAGCCTGATGGAAGAGTGTTTTGTACTACTGTTGGCGGTGCCTGTGAGGCGACTACCACTACTCGGCCAAATAAGTTGCCTCCATCTGGCTGCATGCCCGACGTAGTGGCTATACGCTACTGTGCATGTCATATCCCAGAAATTGTAGTGCTAAATCTAAGGTATTGAAATACAAGAACCAAACCGAATAAATATCAAAATATAAAATAAGTAATTGTCATTTGAACATCATTATAATTACCAAGATAATATTATTATAAATACAAATAATTACCAGCCTAAATATTATTTGTAAATACCGAAACCTAAACATCGTTAAATAATGTAATATATAAACATATTACAATTAAATATATATTACAACTTATTATTGATAATTTAAAAGAAAACAAATTTAAATAATAATTAATATAAAAACTTATAAATATCATAATAAAGATGATATTTACAAGGAAACAATATAAAACAATATTAATAAAAATATATGAAACAAATATATTAAATAACATGCAAAACCAATATAAATAATAATTAAAATATATTAAAACAATAAACACTTAAAAATATACTAAACAGCAACAAATCATAAAAGGTAATCGCTGGAAGACAACAACCAAACAAAAGTCACGTCCCTCCAACACATGAAAAAGCACAACTCTCCATCGTATCTCTTCTCCAACATGAGAACATATAAGATAAGGTGAAATAAGGAGGAGAGAGGCATCGAATGGAACAAGGAAGCATATACGGGAATAAGAATATACTCAGTAAATAATCTGATTACTATCAATCGTCTTCTCTTGAAGATCGATGAAGGGAAAATGAATAAGGAAAATAATTATGAACAAGGAAGATATTATGAACAAGATTGAAGGGAAGAAAGGAGGAATATATGATGGTAAAAAGAATCAGTTAATAAAAAAATACTCTCCAAAATCTGATCGTCGTGGCTGGGAGAGAGGCTTCTGCAGATCGGATAAGATTAAGATAAGTATTTTATAAATTCATGTAATAAGTTTGATAAATATATTAAGGATGCAAATAAGTAATTTTGTATTTAAATAATCACTTATGAATTAAGGATTTGAATATGATGAATTAATATTATAAATACTTTTATTTTTATATATATATATAGATATGTTGATATATAAAATATATATATAAGAAACTATTATAAATTGACAATGAGAAACAATGATGTATATGTATATGTTTATATAAAATATATATAGATATTATTTACGATTATGCAATAATGATGCTTGTAGCAATCATTGAGCCTTATAGTTAATTGTGATTATTTGATAAAAAAATGAATAGATTTATGAATGTCTTTATCCTATGATTGACTAGGAAAAAGGAGAAAAGGAATATAATATGAACACTAGACCATCATAAAGGATATCTTCAAAAAATTAGGGCAAAACTTATGGTTATCCTAGAAAGGGACATTAAAGTGCATCTGGAGTGCTCAGGGGTGGTTGTTCGCCTAGCAACTTTGCACTCTCCTATGTGCTCATCGGCTGGGTGGCTGGCTGCACACTCAGCTCTCTCTGGGCACTCTCCTGAGTACTCGACTGTGTGATGTCCGATAAAAAAATGTGTGTTGTCTCCTTGGCCACACATAGCGATGTTGGAGGAATTCGTGCCTGTTCACCCATCCCATCCAACCATGCATCCACCGCTTCATCACCTTCCTTCATTTCTTCCTCATGAGCGACCACTGCTACTAGCATCCCTTGTACTACTACCGGCAGGGAAACTACTAGAATGGCTTGCTGAGGTATGTCGGCAATGATTGCCTCCTCTACCTCCTGAAACCTGACTTCCCCTGCTACAGAGACTGCATCTGTGCTCATGTCCTCATCCTCGTCCGAGGACACATCAATGGCTGCCTCCTCTGTGGTGTCGCCCTCTCTTGTGTGTTCTTCCTCTTGCTCGTCCTCCTCCTCTCCGCTTGGTCTAGCCATCTATCTTCTCCTTTTTGCCAAGGGTGCCGCTTGCTGTGCCTCATCTCTTGTACTCTGAATGCCTAGATTGGCCCAGTAGAATACAGTAGGCCACCCATCATCAATCTCTGCCAAAGGCTGTAGTGTACCCCAATGGCTAGCCGACACCTGCCAACGGATTGCATCCAGAAGTAGCCCTATAGCATGTTGCATCATGTAACATGCTTTGTGCCAAAGGCTCATGAAGTCTCTCATCCGCTCTGAAAGCCCACTCGCCCAATTGTAGACATTGCCAGTCGCCAATCCAATCATTAGTCCAATCATCCATACAACAATATCTGACACCCTGCTTGCTCCTGTAAGCCTACTTTTGATCAAATCCAGTATGCACTTCCACTCGGCATTGTCGAGGAAGTTCTTCCCCGGCCCTTTGTTTTCGGCACCCCAAATGGTATCTTTTTCTTCCTACATGAGATTGGACCTGCAAACCCTGGCGACGAGAGCCTCCTTTTTCTGCTTTGACATCTTGCCTGGTGGTTTTGTCGGCGCTAGCCCGCAGGAAGGGATTCCGAAAACCCTTGTAAATTCAAGGGCACCATACCATACTGCCACCTCGTAACCCCTGAATTTGATTATGGATCGGTGGCTATGTCTGTCATAGCCAACTACCAACTAGTGTAGGTAGGGCTCAAATTCTCTGGTGTTAAAGAATGGCACCTATGCTGCTTTATCCACCTGTGCTTTTTCTAATGCTTTCTTCAATATGTGGGAGTCAGGCGTTGCAGTCCACCATGACCAACATTCCGCACCACTAAGACTCTCCCAAGTGATTGTCTTTGGAGTGACTGCATCATCGCTACCTCTAGCCATTGTTATGCTTCCTGTAACCTTTGGCCGAACAATACTCAATTTCTTGGCTTTGTTGGAACTAGCTGCCATTTTTCTTTCTCTGTGATATTTGTTTTCCAGATAACACCAATGCGCTCCTATTTCACCACACCTGTTTGCCAGATTTGAATTGCCTGAATTAACTACCAGAATTGAATTGCTTGATTTAAATGGCAGTTGCCAACGATTGCAATAACAGTCGCCCTCGGCACAATTCTTGGCGATCTGTCTTTTGGTGAACGATACGGCCTTTTCTACTCTGGCAATTTGTCTCAATTTCAAATTAAAAAATCGTACAATATGCTTTAATTTGATCTTCCGTACAGCAAACCTGAATTTGATGTTTTTGACGGCAAGCTCTAACTTGAAATTTCATACAACCTCACAATCTCCTCCAATCCGTATGGCTTGCCTAGATGTGAGGTTTTGTACGATTTTGTTTGTCACCCAAGCTCGCACGCCCTTCAATTTTCTTGTTCGTACGCCAAACTCTCCTTTAAAAAATTTCACGGCATGCTCCAGTTTTGAATTTCGTATGAGCTCCTCTTTTGGCAGAATTTTCACAACTGTCTCCTTGGGATCGTACGAACTTGTGCTTTGAGAATTCTTCCAAGCTTGCAAAATTTATAACTTCCTTTGGCAAACTTTGCTTTTATCCTTGGCACAGCAGGTTCTACCTTGGAATTTCGTATGGCCTTCTTCCTTGCTTCGTTTCGTACGATGCTTGAATTTTTTCCTTGTGCGTCTCCTGGCACTTCTACTCGTCCGAACTTCTTTCTTCCAACCCCACGTACACCCTTTTTTGATGTACCTGTGCTTAGTGTTGATGCTCGTACACCATATAAGATTACTCTTCGTACGGCCTTCCTTTGACTTCGTATGCTTTTTATCTCTCTTGCATTTTCTGCCTTTATGTGCGAGCTCCCTTGGTATTTGACACTTGTCTTTGCTTTTTGCCAAACTCTAATTTTATTTGTCACTTCCTGAGGCTTGTTTTGTCGTACGGTTGCCAATAAGTCTTCATTAGTGCTACGCCTTCTATTATTTTTTACTTTTGTTCTCCATACTTTAACTCTTCTTATTTTTTCGTATTTTTTAATGTCCGTCCCCTTCAATTTTTTATTTTTTCCTTCCTTAACTTTATTTTCTCTCTCCTCCGTCTCTTTTCTCTTACCTGTCTTTTTTGTCTTTATTTTTATTTTCTCTCTCCTTTGTCCTTTTTCTCACCTTCGTCACTTTTCCCTTCTTTGGCTTTATTTTCTCTCTCCGTCTTTTCTTCCTGTCTTTATTTTCTCTCCTTCGTCTTTTTTCTCTCCTCGGTCACTCTTCTCTTCTTCATCTTTATTTTCTCTCTATCTCTTTTTCTCCTTTTTCTTCATTTTCTCTCTCCTCTGTCACTTTTCTCTTCTTCGTCTTTATTTTCTCTGTCCTTTGTCTCTTTTTCTACTTTGTCTTCATTTTCTCTCCTGCATCTTTTTTCTCTCTCCTCTGTCACTCTTCTTTTCTTCGTCTTTATTTTCTCTTACCTTCGGCTCTTTTCTCTCTTCTCATTTGCTTGAGTAACTCTTTTGTGTATCCATCCACGTGCGACACGAACATGTCCTCTGTCATTACCATCGTCTTCAAACAGGGAGTCGTCTTCTCGAAGTAAGCCCCCCATTCTTCATCGTTCCATTCATCCTCTTCTTCTTCAGTATCCTTAGGTTGGTGCTCACTTCATTCTTTGGCTGCTTGTTCTTCCTTTTCCCTCTGAGCCTCCTTGTCCAACTCTTTTGCCAGGTACCCCTTCTTTATGCCTTTGTACGGGGCAATGTTACTCCAATGTCCACCCATTCGTCGCCAGGGCGCGGGTATCTCGAACACTGCATTAGTCAGGTGCTTGTGCACCTGAGGCACTACAATCCCTTCTACTTTCTTTTCTACCAATCTCTCTTCAATAATCTAGCCTCTGCGTTATTCCGCCCAGACTCCCTCTGTTGCATACCTAGGGCCTCCCAAGCCCCATTATTGCTTTCTCGAAGCCTCCTCCTGCACATGCCAGTCCTCCTTGGTAGCGTAGCCAAGCATATTGATGGCTATTGTATGTTTCTTCTCCTTTCTTTCCTGGTATAACTTCAACTTCGATCCATTGATTGCTTTTGATAGTAGAGACCCATCCAAGTTTCCAAGCTTTATAGAGCCATTGTCGCATACCTCTCTAATTATGAGCGGTCCTAGCCAATGAACTTTGAACTTCCCCAACTTGATTTCATTACGGCCGTTATATTTTAAAACTAACTGCCCTAGCCGAGAATTCATTCGTCGAAGATGTTTACCGTGCCAGTATTTTCTTCTCCGTTGTATATTCTCCATTGCCCATTGTGCCATTGTTCTTTGTCCGTCTAGTTTGTTAAGTTGTTACAACCGTTCCTTCAGACTTTATGTATCGCCCAGTCGGTTCTCCACAACTATCCTTAGGCTAGGTACCGTGTATTCCATCGATACCACTGCTTCCTAATCGTACATCAATTGGAAAGGCGTGTGCCTCGTTGTCACCTTGTACGTTGTACAGTACGCCCACAAGACAGTTGATAGTCGCTCCTCCCAATCAGCTTCCTCTAGGTCACACGACTTATGAATAATTGATACTAACACCTTATTTGTGGACTCTGCTTAGCCATCGGCTCGTGGGTTGTACGGACTTGATAAGTTGTGGAAGATCCTGAACTCTGTGCATGATGTGGTTGAGAAAGTGTCCCCCACGATCACTCGTAATCTGGATCGAAATCCCATACTGTGTCACTATCTGCTCATAAATGAATCTTGTCGTACTTTGTTTTGTGTTATCTGGCAATGCTTGTGCCTCGGCCCACTTCGTGAGGTATTCTGTAGCAACCACAATGTATCAACACCGATGTAATTGACTCACCTTCAATGGCCCAATAAAATCCAATCCCCATCGTTCGAACAGCTCATGTGGTTGAAATGCATATAATGGCATAAAATCCCGCTTCAATGGTTTCCCTACCCTCTGACAAGTGTCACAACCTAACACCGCTCCCAAGCATCTGTGTGCATCGTCGGCCACCATAGGCCCGCCAAGAGAATTTTTTTGGCTATAGCATCCGGGCCCATGTGACTACCAGCCAGACCCTCATGTGCTTCCTTCAGTACACCTGGTATCTCCTCTTCTATGACACATCTTTGGAGGATCTGGTCGGACCCCATTTTGTACAACAAGCCATTAATCAGTTGAAATGTCTTACTCTTTAAAACGAGCTTCCTTCTCTCTGCTGGTGGCATCTCCTTCAGAAATTTGGATGTAGACAGGTACTCTCCAATCTTTTCGTACCATGGAGGGAGTATTGCAATTTGGAATAGGTGTGCATCCGAAAAATCTTCATTCACTCCCCCTTCAGCAAATTCGCCCGACCGGATCCTTGACAACTGGTCAGCAATCACATGGCTCCTCCCTGGACGTAGGATGATAGTAAATGTGAACTCTTGAAGCAATAGTAGCCACGTGCTCACTCTCCCCTGAATTATCGGCTTATTTACCAAATACATTAGGGCTTGGTGATCCACATAAAAGGTGAACGGCATGGCTAGCAGGTAATGCCTGAATTTTTGCATGGAGTAAACCATCCCTAGCGCTTCGCGTTCGGTTGTACTATAGTTTTTCTTTGCTCTTGACAGTAGCCAACTCGTAAAGAATATTGGGTGGTCCAACCCGTGTGCTCCTACTTGTGCCAGTGTTGCTCTAATGGCGAAATTGGAGGCATCCACATGTACATGGAAATCCTTGCTCCAGCCCGGGTACGGCAGTATGGGTGAACTACTCAGCGGGCCCTTCAGTTCATTGAATACTTTTTCTTGTTCTTCAGCCCATATGAAAGGTTGTCTCTTCCTTCTCAGTAGGTCGAGGGGGTACGACACTTGTGTGAAGTTTTTAATAAACCTCTCGTAGTACCCTACATGGCCGAGGAAGGACTTTACACCAGTGACGTTCTCCGGACCATCCATCTGTACAATGACTCTTACTTTGTCTAGATCGATCTTCAGTCCGGCTTTGCACACAATGTGCCCCAGTAATTTCCCTTGTGGCACCATGAACCTGCATTTCCTTGGGTTCAATGTGAGGCGAGCTGCTCTGCACCTCTCCATGCACTCTTTGAGAGCCTTCAGATGTTTCTCCTTGTCACTGTAGATGGACCAATCGTTGAGGAACGTTCTGAAGTTGCCCACTGACATCTTGTCAAAGATGTGCAATATTATTCTTTGGAATGTGGTCGGTGCGTTACACAACCCGAATGGCATTCAATTGTACGTGTATACCCCATCCTCGACCACAAAAGTTGTCTTTAACTTGTCTTCTTCCGCAATACAGATTTGTTTGTATCCAAAAAACCCGTCCAAGAACAACTACATCTCATGCCCGGCGACCTCTTCAAGGATTGTGTCGGTGAAGGGGATTGGGAACAGGTCTTTGATAGTCACCGCATTTAAACACCGAAAGTTGACACATATACGAATCTGCCCCGATTCTTTCTTCAAGGAGATGACAATCAGTGACACCCACTTGCTAACTTCCACTTTGAAAATGATCCCTGCTTCCAACATCTTCTCGATTTCCTCTTGTACCTTTGCGGCATAGTTTTTATTCATCATATAGGGTCTCTTCCATACGGACTGGGCTCCTGGTACGAGAGGGATCCTATGCATGCACAGCTCCGACGATATGCCCTTGAAATGTGCTAACTAATTTTTTTCACTTTTTCAATGACAAGTCACACAACAGTTACCTATTAAGGTTAGCCCAAATCCAAAAACAACTGTAGGAAAGTAACTCTACACCAAGAATGCACACACAATCTCAAGATAAGAATGGTGTTAGTCATATGGCGCAAAGGATCTTCATTGCTCAAATAAGTACAATGCTAAAAATAACAATCAACTCAACCACTTATTCAGCGGGAGGACTGGAAAAGGAAATGGAAATGCTAAAAGTAACCCAAGCCAAGAATGTGCACTCAAGACTCGAGGTGGGTGAGGTGCGACCATATGGCATTGGGGATCTGATGCATTAGGACGGCTTAGCCGATCAATAGTATGAAAATGAATTACAATTAGATGACGAGGCCAATCTCTTCCACAATCGTGGGAATATGATGTTGCAAGTATTTGAAATACAATGAACTAGCAAGAAATAGAGATGGCTGAGGAGTACTACTGTAGCAGCCTTACAAAGATAGTGAATGCCTGCAAGAACACTGTATTAGTGAAAGTATCAATGCTACAACTGAGAAGAGTATTATTCCCAATATCCAAATGACTCAAACCTCACAACCCAACAACAAACTGAACTATAACAAGTCTGATATGAAAAACCAGCAACTATGAAATGCAAATAAGCAACTAGCTAGACCACTAAAATGCTCATAAAATGCTCTAGACTTCACCGAATGACCTGAAAAAAAATGCATTAGCTTCTAATTATGATGGTGCCCAAATCTCAAAGACCAAACAGCAACAAAAACCCTCAATTTATTTTGCACAAATCCCAATGCTACTACTAGGAAAGTACAGCCCTCAAGGGGGGCAATTTCACTCCCAAAAATCCATTTCTTGTTATTAGGCCAAGGGGTCATAGTATTAAAATATAATCTTTGCAACTTAAATAATTTCAATATTCACGAACAATTCTGCCACAAAAGCCAAAATCAACATTACCAACCAAACTGACTGAAGACGGAAGTCCACTAAGCTGATGCCAACAGGACCACTGCCAGAAATAGAATTTACTAAAAATGGTAAATTCAGAAAGTTGCTCAGATCATCATGCATGCTATACCGTTGCGAAGCTTTTTTAAAACCTAGAAAGAATTCGCAATCCAAACTCCAAGATTCCAAGAGCAAGCCTCAAAAAAAGCTGAAACATACTCCTAGAAGATAGGAAACCCTAATTTCCACTTTTGAGTAGCCTACGGGTCTCCGGAATAGGCTAACAGCCAATTGCTAGATCACTGTTGAGAAGGGGACATTACAGTCCGCCCTCCCCAAGATTGCTTGCCCTCAAGCAATCGCAAGCCTGTATGCTGCAAAATCTCCTCATTCTCCCAAGTGGCATCCTCCAGAGGCAAGTTCTTCCACTTCACCAAGTATTCTTTGACTATCCTTCTCCTCAAAGAACGCTCTTTGGAATCAATGATCTCTTCTGGAAACAGAACCAACTGTCCCTCCTCGTCCAAAGGAGGCAAATTGGATGAAGCAACAACGTCCTTCCCAAGCGCCTTTTTGAGGCAAGACACGTGAAGGACATTGTGAACCTTGCTGCTAGCTCGTAACTCCAACTCATAGGCCACTGCTCCAACCTTTCTGATGACTTTGAATGGCCCATAGAAATGGGGTTTGAGCTTCTCAGCTCCACTCTTCTTGAGAGTAGACTGTCTGTATGGCTGAAGACGAAGATAAACCATGTCCCCAACCTCGAAAGAACGCTCAACACACTGCTGATCAGCGTACATATTCTATTGATTTTGTGCTATCTGGATGTTGTTCTTCAAGTACTTCAAAATATCCTGACTTTGCTGCAACATATCCTTGGCTTGAGGAGCTTTGCTATCACCAAACACCAAATCTGCAAAGCTAGGAGCCTCATAACCGTAGAGAGCCATGAATGGAGACATCCTAATAGACATGTGGAAGGATGAATTGTAGCAATACTCCCCTAAGTGAAGCCATCTTACCCAAGCCTTCTGCTGCTCCGAGACATAATTTCTGAGATAGCCTTTCAACCACTTGTTCACAATCTCTGTCATGTCCCCTTCTAGTTGACATCTCTCAGAGCACATGATTAGCCTATTACGCGACCCTCGTAGGCTGATAGGATGGATAGAGGGTCTTGATGGAGCGTGGCTCAACTTCAGTTGTCAGTATTTGATCAGTTGGCTTTCGTTCGGGCTCATTCGGACACTTTTAGCTTGAGTTGCTATTTTTAGCAGTATCTGGCACTCAGCGAGGGACCCCTGCTATTTTTAGCAGTATGGATTGATCACGTGCAAAATCACTTCCTTAGTCGTCAGCTTCAGACGGTTCGTGCATCGGGTAAATATTGAGAGAGATATTAATATTTAATTGATTTAATTAAATATTAATTATTGGAGCTTATAATATAAAGTTATAATATTTCAAATATTATAACTTAAGTGATTTTGGCTGAAGGGGTCGCCCAACATGGGAAGGGGGCCATTTGAGATTATATTTTATAATTAAAATTTCATCGGAGACTATGGAATTAATAAAAAGAAAAGTTCGAATTATTTTAATGATCCCTATCTTTAAGGAATTCGCACTTTTCATGAGTATAAGGCATTTTTCATTGGAATTCGAGCCATTATGTTATTGTGAATTGAAAATTGATCAAGTCTTGACCAGAGCACGGAAGCCAAGGGTTTCAGTCTTAGAGCATTGGGGAGCGAGCCATCTCCAGTGAAAGCGATTCAGAGGGTGTGAAATATCATCCGATTTATTGCCAGGCAGAGGGATTTCTTCATTCAGAAGAAATTACAGAGCATTCAGAGATCATTTACCTTCAAAGTTTTTGTTAGGGTTTTATCCAGAAAGTAGTTGTTAACCAAGGCGCATCATATTCTTGAGTCTGGACATTGATTTCAAGGAAGCCGTACACTTTGTACTTGCTGATTTGACAACCGTACCATTTGCAGTAGGCCGTGCTTTCTCACTTTCAAGCCGTCCTTGGGTTTTATGCAAATCGCCTATCACTTGGAACTTTGGTCTTCATTCATTGAGGCACCTCAACATCTGGACCATTTCCGGAGCTTCAGACGGAGGGAGAAGCAGTCATTATTGTAGCCGTACTATTATTTGCATTCTTTCAGCTGGCAGCAATAACCAGGTTTTCTCATAAAAATATCATTGCCTTTTTGCTTGCATGCACCTGGATCTTATTTGTAATCATCTTAGAAGTTTAATAAATAGATTGGCAACTGGAGATTCAATAATTTCTATCATTTCCGGAGTTGTGTTATTTAATTTGAATTTATTCAGTATTTCTTTTCAAAGTCGCAATTTCTTATTTCATGCAAAAACATCAAAAAAAATCAAAATACACCAAAAACAAACAAAAACAGTCAGATTCGAGAAACAGGGGAAACAAGGGTTCCTACAGTGGTATCAGAGTTGTTTCCTGCCATCCTTATTGGGTTTGAAAAAACATTTTGTTCATGCACCAGAGTGATAGAGAGAAGAGATATTATTAAAGGGAAAACAGAAAAACTTGGCAGCCACCACTTATTCCGGCAGGTGAGATGGCTACAGGCTTGATAGGTGTTCAGTTTGGTTCTTCGTCTGGAGCGTCTGTACAGGATACAGGCATGGGTGACAGAACAGATATTCCTCGAGATCCTCAGGAGAAAGATGCACAGGTTAGACAGACTCTTAGAGATTTGCGAATAGGTCAGCAGCAGGTAACTGATGTATTACAGCAGTTGACCATGGCTATACAGAGGATAGGTACGCCAAGCAGACCATCACCACATCGTGATGAGGACAGGAGTGATGCAGGTTCACAAGGGGTACCCAGGACTGTTTCACGAACAGCAAATAGACCTACCAGACCCACTTTCCTAAGAGGAGAACAGGTTGAGGAGAATGTTGAAGAAGTTGGGAACATATTATATGCTGATGCAGTTATGGCAACCAACGAGGAGTGGGATATATTGATACCACAAGTGCGCGAGCGCATGCATTTTGATCGATTTGTGAATTCGAGAGTCGAATATTATAGGTCTCGACAGGGGAATAGGCCTTGAAACCAAAATAATGATCTGAAGCATGCAACAAACAGGCTCAATCTAGCGATGTTTGATGGTAGTGGTAAAGTGACAGCCCAGGCATGGATTAGTAAGCTAGACACATTCCTCACATTGCGTCTGATGGCTGAGAGGGATGCTATCAGATATGCGACACTGCATCTCGAGGGAGTAGCTTACGACTGGTGGCACCACGGGATGGTGACACTACAGCATGACCGGATCACGTCATATCAGGAGTTTGTTGACAAGTTGGCGGAGCGGTTTGACAGGAAGGATCCAGAATCCTACTTCAGAGACTTGGCTCAGTTGAGACAGAGTGGTAGTTTGGAGTCATATATTGGTGACTTTCAGAAGTTATCAGTTATGGTTCCGAATATTTCAGAGAGGCGACTGGTAGTGCTCTTCATGGAGGGTTTGACAGAGCCATTGAGAGGTTGGATCAAAGCCTTTGATCCTCCTTCATTATAGGAAGCGATGAAGAAGGCACGTAGTATGGAGTTGGCAGCCCCATCCAGTAGATTCAACTCCAGAGGGTCTTCTTCTTTCAGGGACAATAAGGGCTTTAACAGAAACAAAGAGAAGTCTGATTTTACCAAAGAAAAATCAGATTCTAAGAACGATTCGAAGGGTAAATCAGCAGCACCACCTTTGGATCGTGAGGCCCTTAACGATCTACGCAGGAAGAAGCTTTGCTTCTACTGCAAAGGTCCCTATGACGCCAATCACGATTGTCCTTTGAGGCCTAAGGGCAAGGCAAATCGAGTGATGTGGGCGTATTATGAGGATTCGGAGTCAGAGAATTCCGAACAGCAGGAGAGTTCTGAGGAGTCAGAGTCAGAGGCTTCAAAGCCTAAGGCAGAGACAAAGTCGGAGCTTCAGATACAGGAGGCACGCTTATCTAGCATTCAGCAGGAGGGCTCATTCAGGATTCGTGGAGTGTTGGCAGGGCAGAGGGTCATTACCCTCCTTGATACAGGAGCCACACACAATTTCATAGATGCTAGATTTGTTGAGAAACGCGGACTCATCACTGAGGAGTTCGAGGGCATTCGGGTTAAGGTGGCCGACGATTACACTCTTAGTTGTGAACGCATGATTAAGGATCTCCCCTTACGCTTGAACAATTATGAGTTCAAGGCTGATTACTATGTAGTTAACATGGGAGACATTGATTTGGTCTTGGGCATGAAGTGGCTTCATTCACTTGAGGAAGTCACTCTTCGTCTCAAGGACATGGAGATCCGTTTTGATGTTGATGGGAAGACACACATCCTGAAGGCAATTCAGGACAGCAACATCAAAACAATTTATTTTCGCCGGATGGAGAGGCTCATGCGACACGACATGGTAGAGTGGGCTGCCGAGTGCACATTAGCACCTATACAGGAGGGACAGCAGAAGACTGAGTATCATCCTGACATTCAGCAGTTGAGAGTCAAGCATGATAAGGTATTCAGTGATATTCCACCAGGGAGACCTCCAGACAGGGGCATTGAGCATATTATTGAGCTTGAGGAGGGTGCTAAGCCCGTTATGATTACGTTATGATATCCTAAGCGGCTGAAGGATGAGATCGAGAAAACGATCAAGGAGTTACTTGCCATGGGTCACATTCGACCTAGCAAATCACCATTTGTTTCTTCAGTTGTTTTGGTAAAGAAGAAGGATGGAATATTACGCATGTGCATTGACTACAGAGTCCTGAATAAGAGGACGATCAAAAACAGGTATCCAATACCTCGTATAGACGAGCTTATTGATGAGCTCCATGGTGCATGTTACTTCACTAAAATAGACTTACGGTCGAGGTATCATCAGATCAGGGTTCGTGAGCAGGACATTGAGAAGACTGCCTTCCGTTGTCATTGTGGGCACTTCGAGTTCGTAGTGATGCCATTTGGGCTCACTAATGCACCAGCTACATTTTAGTTCACGAAGAACAGGGTTTTTCATTCACTGCTGAGGAGATTCGTATTGGTCTTCTTCAATGATATCCTTATTTACAGTAGGACTTGGCAGGAGCATCTGGCTCACCTAGAGACCGTGTTGAGTATTCTGGAGAGGGAGTCCTTGTACGCCAAGGAATCCAAATGTGATTTGGGGATGACCGAATTGTTATATTTAGGTCACATTATCAGTGCAGAGGGAGTGCGGATGGATCCTGAAAAGATCCGCGCTATTATTGACTGGCCTACACCGGCAAACCTGACACAGTTGAGAGGGTTTCTAGGTTTGTGTGGGTTCTATCGCAGATTCGTGAATGGTTATTCACGTCATGCAGCCCCTATGACAGATTTATTAAAAAAGGGTGCATTTTGTTGGACTCCTACGGCACAGGAATGTTTTATGAGGTTTAAGGAGTTGATGACTACATGCCCTGTGTTGGCACTACCTGACTTTTCGAAGCCTTTCGAGCTTCAGTGCGATGCATCAGGTGAGGGCATTGGTGCGGTGCTTATGCAGGACAAGCACCCTATTGTATATGAGAGTCGTAAACTCAGAGGGCCAAAGAGACTTTACAGCATTTACGATAAGGAGATGCTCGCTATTATGCATGCCTTAGCAAAATTTAGGCAGTATCTTGTTGGCAGCAAATTTTGCATCAAAACTGATCATAACAGTTTGAGACACTTCTTGGGGCAGCGAGATCTCAATGATCGTCAACAGAAGTGGGTCAGTAAATTGCAGGCATATGACTTTGATATCTCTTATATCAAAGAAACCCCAAATGTAGTAGCTGATGCTCTTTCACGCAGGCCATATTTGAGCTCTATGGTTCACATTTCAGAGGATTGGAGGCATATGATTGTGGCAGAGTATGCCAAGGATACTTGGGCCTCCAGCATTGTTGAGGGATCGACGATTGATACCAGGTACACGCTTGTGAATGATTTGATCATTTACAAGAACAAGATATATTTGATCCTAGGTTCAGAGGTGAAGAACATTGTCATGCGAGCCTTTCATGACGTGCCTACAGCAGGACATCCCGGGTATTTCAAAACCTACAGACAGGTTCGGGAGAGATTCACATGGAAAGGACTTAAGGTAGATGTTCTTCAGTACGTGCGCGAGTGCCCTGTTTGTCAGCAGAACAAGCAGGAGAACACGTACCCGGCAGGTTTATTGCAGCCACTTCCGATTCCTGACAGGAAGTGGGAATGCCTGTCGATGGACTTCATTACGGGCTTGCCTAAAGCCCAAGGGCGAGATTGCATATATGTAGTTATGGATCGACTAACGAAGTATGCCCACTTCTTTCCGATTACCACTACCTACACAGCTACACAGGTGGCAGAGGTCTTTTTCCGTGAGGTATTCAGACTACATGGGTTGCCTCGGAGCATCGTGAGCGACAGGGATAGTCGGTTCTTGAGTCACTTCTGGCAGGAAGTGTTCAGACTCTGTGGGACCGAACTTACACCGAGCACCAGTTACCACCTGCAGACAGATGGGCAGACGGAGATAGTGAATAAGTGGGTGGAAGGTTACCTCAGGAATTATATTGCAGGGCAGCAGAAGGCATGGGTCAAATGGATTCATTTGTGTGAGTATTGCTACAACACGACATTCCATATGACCATTCAGATGTCCCCTTTCATGGCGTTGTACAGTTATGAGGCGCCGAGTTTTTTGGATTTGCTACTGAGTGACAGTAGAGTGCCGAGTGCTGGAGACTTGTTGCAGGAGAGTCAGGATACTATGAAGGCTCTCAAGGAGAATATCGCCAAGGCACAGAATCAGCAAAAGCAGTACGCAGATCAGAAGAGGACGGAGAGGCATTTTGAGGTGGGTGACATGGTTTATCTTATGCTGCAGCCCTACCGTCAGTCCACTCTTAGGAAGAGTGGGTCAGAGAAGCTTAAGCCGCGGTATTACGGTCCTTTCAGGATCCTGAGGCGTGTTGGAGAGGTGGCTTATGAGCTTGAGCTTCCGGCAGAGAGCAGGGTACACAATGTTTTTCATGTATCACGTCTCAAGAAGGCGTTGGGTCACCGTGTGGTACCGTCTGCAGTTCTACCTCCCTTAGATGATGAGGGAAAGTTGATTCTAGTACCTGAGTCTATCCTGGAGTACAAAGAGAGACAATTGCGTAGGAGGACTATCAGGGAATATCTAGTGAAATGGAGAGATTTGCCTGTGGAGGATGCTACATGGGAGAGCGAGGATATTCTGCAGCATCCGGAGTTGAGATTGCTTGAGGACAAGCAATTTCAGGAGGGGCGGACTGTCATGTCCCTTTCTAGTTGACATCTCTCAGAGCACATGATTAGCCTATTACGCGACCCTCGTAGGCTGATAGGATGGATAGAGGGTCTTGATGGAGCGTGGCTCAACTTCAGTTGTCAGTATTTGATCCGTTGGCTTTCGTTCGGGCTCATTCGGACACTTTTAGCTTGAGTTGCTATTTTTAGCAGTATCTGGCACTCAGCGAGGGACCCCTGCTATTTTTAGCAGTATGGATTGATCACGTGCAGAATCACTTCCTTAGTCGTCAGCTTCAGACGGTTCGTGCATCGGGTAAATATTGAGAGAGATATTAATATTTAATTGATTTAATTAAATATTAATTATTGGAGCTTATAATATAAAGTTATAATATTTCAAATATTATAACTTAAGTGATTTTGGCTGAAGGGGTCGCCCAACATGGGAAGGGGGCCATTTGAGATTATATTTTATAATTAAAATTTCATCGGAGACTATGGAATTAATAAAAAGAAAAGTTCGAATTATTTTAATGATCCCTATCTTAAAGGAATTCGCACTTTTCATGAGTATAAGGCATTTTTCATTGGAATTCGAGCCATTATGTTATTGTGAATTGAAAATTGATCAAGTCTTGACCAGAGCACGAAAGCCAAGGGTTTCAGTCTCAGAGCATTGGGGAACGAGCCATCTCCAGTGAAAGCGATTCAGAGGGTGTGAAATATCATCCGATTTATTGCCAGGCAGAGGGATTTCTTCATTCAGAAGAAATTACAGAGCATTCAGAGATCATTTACCTTCAGAGTTTTTGTTAGGGTTTTATCCAGAAAGTAGTTGTTAACCAAGGCGCATCATATTCTTGAGTCTGGACATTGATTTCAAGGAAGTCGTACACTTTGTACTTGCTGATCTGACAGCCGTACCATTTGCAGCAGGCCGTACTTTCTCACTTTCAAGCCGTCCTTGGGTTTTATGCAAATCGCCTATCACTTGGAACTTTGGTCTTCATTCATTGAGGCGCCTCAGCATCTGGACCATTTCCGGAGCTTCAGACAGAGGGAGAAGCAGTCATTATTGTAGCCGTACTATTATTCGCATTCTTTCAACTGGCAGCAATAACCAGGTTTTCTCATAAAAATATCATTGCCTTTTTGCTTGCATGCACCTGGATCTTATTTGTAATCATCTTAGAAGTTTAATAAATAGACTGGCAACTGGAGATTCAATAATTTCTATCATTTCCGGAGTTGTGTTATTTAATTTGAATTTATTTAGTATTTCTTTTCAAAGTCGCAATTTCTTATTTCATGCAAAAATATCAAAAAAAATCAAAATACACCAAAAACAAACAAAAACAGTCAGATTCGAGAAACAGGGGAAACAAGGGTTCCTACAATCTCTGTTTGCCCATCGGTTTGGGAGTGATAACTAGTGCTTGGAATGAGCACTATACCACTCAACCTGAAAACTTCTTGCCAAAAGGTGCTTAGGAACTTCTTGTCCCTATCACTCACAATGTTCTTCGGCAAACCATGCAACCTAAACACCTCATGAAAAAACAATTATGCAACTTGAGCTGTTGAAAATGAACTAGCAATGGCAAAGAAATAGCAAACTTTGTTAATCTATCCACCACTACATAGATACAGTCTTTTCCTTGAGTCTTAGGCAACCCCGTGATGAAATCCATTGAGATGCTTTCCCATTTCTGATTGGGAATGGGTAGGGGCTGCAACAAACCAGCTGGATGTGTATGCTCATTCTTGTTCATTTGGCAAGTAGGGCACTCCTTAATGTAACTCAAGACCTCATTCTTCAACCCCTTCCATGAAAATCTTTCATGGATCTGCCTATAGGTCTTGAAGTATCCCTAAAGACCAGCAAGCGGGGTGTTGTGGAAGGTCTGCAAAATCTTCTTCTTAAGCTTAGAATCGGCCACCAAGAAGATCCTTCCCTTATAATGTATCAATCCATCAACCACCTTGTACCTTTCATCATGAAAAGTACCTTCAACGATGCTAGTTGAAAACTGATTTTTGGCATAATCAGCAAGCAACAACTCCTTCCAATCAGCAGTAAGCTCACACAATGAGCTCAAATGAGGCCTCCTTGATAGTGCATCGGCTACAATATTGTTTTTACCTTTGACATACTCAATGTCAAAGTCGTAAGCTTGAAGCTTACTCACCCACTTCTGCTGCCTTTCGTTCAAATCCTTTTGATGCATGAAATGCTTGAGGCTATTATGATCTGTCTTGACAACAAACTTGCTCCCAACCAAATACTATCTAAACTTTGCCAAGGCATGCATGATTGCAAGCATCTCCTTGTCATAGATGGAATAGGTCCTCTCAACACCTCTTAATTTCCTACTTTCAAACACAATAAGATGTTTTTCTTGCATCAAAACAACTCCAACGCCTTCTCCTAAAGCATCACATTGCAGCTCAAATGGCTTAGAGAAGTCTGGAATGGCCAACACTGGGCAAGAGCTCATGATCTTCTTGAATCTGTCAAAAACACCTTGTGCCTTCTCGGACCACATGAATGCTCCCTTCTTGGTGAGATCAGTAAGGGCGGCAGCAATATGAGAGTACCCCTTCACGAATCTCCTATAGAATCCACAAAGACCCAAGAACCCCTTCAAATGAGTCAAGTTTTCTGGAGGTGGCCAATCCACGATTGCCTTGATCTTTTTTGGGTCAACCCTTACTCCTGCACTGATGATGTGACCAAGATAGAGCAGCTCCCTCATGCCAAATTCACATTTGGACTCTTTAGCAAAGAAGCTTTTTGTCTCAAGGATGCTAAGCACTTCCTCCAAGTGCTTGAGGTGCTCCTCCCAAGTCTTGTTGTAAATGAGAATATCATCAAAAAATATCAACACAAACTTCCTCAATTGCTTCTGAAATTTTTTGTTCATACAAGACTGGAAAGCGGCAGAAGCATTAGTCAACCCAAATGGCATGACTAAAAACTCAAAGTGGCCATAGTGGCATCGGAATGTGGTCTTCTCAACATCTGATCCCCTCATCCAAATCTGATAGTACCCTGATCTCAAATCAATTTTTGGAAAGAACTTGGCACCATGTAGCACGTCAATGAGCTCATCTATTCTAGGAATGGGGTACCGGTTCTTGATTGCGCTTTGGTTCAAGGCACGATAATCCACACACATGCAGATGGTGCCATCCTTCTTTTTCACAAGGACAACTGCTGAAGCGAAAGGACTTTTGCTTGGGCGAATGAAACGCATCTCCAAGAGCTCTCTTATGTTCTTCTCAATTTCATCTTTCTGCTTCTTAGGATAACAATAGGGTGTTGTGATAACTGGTTTGGCTCCTTCCTTGAGTTCAATAACGTGCTCAAACCCCCTATCTGGAGGCGGCCCAGGAGGTAGATCGGCAAACACCTTACTCTTTTTGGTGAGCAAGGACTGAATATCTGGTGGATAGTCCCTCTTTGTTTCAACTGGACTAGCTAGAAGAACCATACACTCTGCAGCCCATTCAACTTGATCATGCCAAATCAGCCTCTCCATTCTTTTGAAAGAGACAATCCAAGGACCCCCGTTTGACATTCCTCTTAACACCACCTTCTTCCCATCGGATTTAAACTTGACCTCCATTGTTTGCAAATTTAGAGAGATCTCTTCGAGAGAACGCAGCCATTGAATGCCAAGAACAGCATCCGTATCTCCAATACTGACAACATAGAAGTCATCTTTGACTTCATGGTTACCCAACTGCAAGGACATGTTGGAAACCTTGTGAGTGCTGGAAATGTGAAACCCATTAGCTACCATAACTTTGAATCCTTCAAACTCTTCAGTCTTGAGTCCCCTCTTTGCAACCACTCCATCAATGAAGTTGTGTGTTGCTCCAGTGTCAATCAAGGCAGCTATATGATGCTTCCCAATCAAGCCCCGAACCTTGAAAGATTCATTCTTTTGGAAACTAGAGAGTTGGGCAAATGTGCCCCCACCCCCTTGCTCATCTTTAGCCTCTTCTAGATCCCTTTCTTCTTCACTTTCAACAAAATCAGATCGTTGCTCCGAATGATCAAATTCTGATCCAAAATCAAAATAGGCCTCCATGTGGTTAGAATGGCCTCGTCCATAGCATCTATGTCCCTTTGACCAAGGTTCTTTGCAAGTGTAACATTTTCCTTCCTTACTAAGCATCTCACGAACCTCATCATCCATCTTAGAGGGAAACTTCTTGTGCTGATTTGAAGAATGCCTTTTGTCATGCTTATGAGGGAAAGGCTTGGATGGAAACTTTGGCCTAGGCACGACAACTCCATGCTTCTAGCTTTCTTAATGGCTTCCTCAAGGCTTGGTGGGTCAAAAATCCTTTACCCATCCCTTCAATGGTTCCATCAATCCTTCTAAGAATAGCACCACTAGCCTTCTTTCGGTGATGTTGGACACCATCACGGAAAGCCTTTGGAAGTCTCCAATGTATGCTTCCAATGAACCATGTTGTCTCAGCTGTGCAAGCTCCCTAAACTTCACCTCAAGATCTTTATTGTCAAATCTTTCAATCAACTTGGTGAATTCTTCATATGTACGAATTAGGTTGCGGCCAAGGGTGACCAAACCGTGGTACCACCACTCATGGGCAGCTCCTTCCAAATGTAAGGTGGCGAACTTTATGGCATCCTCCTCCACCATAGGTCTCAAGGAGAGGTAGTTATCAAGCTTCTGCACCCACGCCTTGGCTGTACATGCATCAATTCCATCAAAGTGAGTCAAGGACACCTTCCCAGGAGCTTGTTGGTAATCAGTTCTAGGACCCATAGGAGCACGGCATTCAACTCTTCCACCATTTCTCCGGTTTCTTTGATTCATGAACTGATCAAAGGCCCATTGTTCTCTAAGATTAGGAGGAAAGGAGGCGTACTCCAAGTAGGCCTGTCTGGCATCATCTGCAAAATGTGTTGCAGCTTCAACTTGTGGTTCTTCCCTCTATGTGAATGTAGGAAAAAGTGGCCTAGAGGCTGATCCTCTAGAAGTGGCCTCATGTTGGCCAATAGTTCTGTCTCTCCCACTACCATTGTTCCCATTAACTCCATTGTTTTCACCATTAGTGTTGTTTTGGTTTTGGGGCTGATTATTAGCAGCCTACTGATCCATTCTTGAGAGAAAACGTGTCATCAAATCAATCATCCCATCAAACTTCTTCTCCATCCTAGTATCCCTTTCATCCATGGTTTGCCTGAGATTGTCTGACATCTTTTCAACTGCTTCACCAGTGTCAACTGCTTTCCCGGTTTCCTGGAGGGCCCTTGAAAAGGTATTTGCCTCTGGTGTAGATGGAAACTGAAACTCTGGATTTCCGGCCTGACTTCTGGTGTAGTATCTATGGGCTCTGTCACTCATCTGTTAACTGACACTGTTGGGCACAGGTTGGCAAAATCATGGCTCTGATACCACTGAAATGTGCTAACAAAAAAATTTTCACTTTTTCAATGACAACTCACACAACAGTTCCCCATTAAGGTTAGCTCAAATCCGAAAACAACTGCAAGAAAGTAACTCTACGCCAAGAATGCACACACAATCTCAAGATGAGAATGGTGTTGTCATATGGTGCCAAGGAACTTCATTGCTCAAAGAAGTACAATGCTGAAAATAACAATCAACTCAACCACTTATTCAGCGGGAGGAAAGGAAAAGGAAATGACAATGCTAAAAGTAACCCAAGCCAAGAATGTGCACTCAAGACTCGAGGTGGGTGAGGTGCGACCATATGGCATTGGGGATCTGATGCATTAGGACGGCTTAGCCGATCAGTAGTATGGAAATGAATTACAATTAGACAGCAAGGCCAGTCTCTTCCACAATCGTGGGAATATGATGTTGCAAGTATTTGAAATACAATGAACTAGCAAGAAATAGAGATGGTTGAATAGTACTACTGTAGCAGCCTTACAAAGATAGTGAATGCCTGCAAGAACACTGTATTAGTGAAAGTATCAATGCTACAACTGAGAAGAGTATTATTCCCAATATTCAAATGACTCAAACCTCACAACCCAACACCAAACTGAACTATAACAAGTCTGATATGAAAAACCAGCAACTATGAAATGCAAATCAGCAACTAGCTAGACCACTAAAATGCTCATAAAATGCTCTAGACTTCACCAAATGACCTGAAACAAAATGCATTAGCTTCTAATTATGATGGCGCCCAAATCTCAAAGACCAAACAGCAACAAAAACCCTCAATTTTTTTTGCACGAATCCCAATGCTGCTGCTAGGAAAGTACGGCCCTCAAGGAGGGGCAATTTCACTCCCAAAAATCCATTTCTTGTTATTAAAATCTGCAAATTCATAGGAAGGGTCGCCCCTAGCAAGGAAATGGATTAGAACAATGCAAAAATTATCCAAAGACTTCTAAGCAAAAATGACTTTCAGCAATACATGACCAGCAAACTCAAAAACTCATCAAAACCTCACACAACTCCATTACAATGACTCAATCTGTTTCTCGGAGCAAGAAACAGCCTTCTCTCTTAGTTAGTTGCTATCTCTCAAGCAAGAAACTATGCCAAGCTAGGGGGTATGCATTCCCCGAAGCACTCACTCACCATTCCGACAACATAACTTTGCAGTAGACATGAGATAACCAAATGAAGAGCCAACACTCCCTTATAAAGATTTTGAAAGAAGTCTCTAGATGCTTCTAGAAAGTGCACCCAAGGTCCAAGAAGGTATTTTGACTTTGACTTCAACTCATTCCCAAGATGGCGTCCCTTTTCATCTGATGAAATAATTCACTTTTTTAAAACAAATATTTCTCTTCTCAAGTTGGCTTCCCTTTTTCCAAAGTCAAGCTTTATCAATTTGAAATATTTCACTTTAGCCTCCTGATGAGGCGTCCACCCTTCAAGTCCCCTTTTCAAAACAACTTAAGTTATATCATTAGGCCAAGGGGTCATAATATTAAAACATAATCTTTGCAACCTAAATAATTTCAATATTCACCAACAATTCTGCCACAAAAGCCAAAATAAACATTACCAACCAAACTGACTGAAGAGGAAAGTCCACTAAGCTGATGCCAACAAGACCACTGCCAGAAATAGAATTTACTAAAAATAATAAATTCAAAAAGTTGTCCAGATCATCATGCATGCTATACCGTTGCGAAGCTTTCTAAAAACCCAGAAAGAATCTACGATCCAAACTCCAAGATTCCAAGAGCAAGCCTCAGAAAAAAGCTGAAACATACTCCTAGAAGATAGGAAAGCCTAATTTCCACTTCTGAGTAGCCTACGAGTCTCCAGAATAGGCTAACGGCCAACTGCTAGATCATTGTTGAGAAGGGGACATTACAACCCTTTAGGTCCTTGTACGTCTAGGCGAAGGTATCCTTGTATTCCATGAAGATTTTAAATGTCGCCACCTTTAGTACAGGGTCTCAGTCATCACTGACGAGGATCTCCTTAGGATTTTCTTGTTCTCCAAGGTTCACCTTCATCAGTGTCGGTTCCTCGTACTTGATGAGTTTGTCTCGTTCAAGCTTATTAGTTGGCGTCTCGTCCAATTCTGCCATACCTTCCTTATACTCGCCATACTCTGGCGGGAATGTCTCACTGGTCGAGCCCTTATCTTCTTCCTCTCCCCCTTCTTTAATCTGTAACATGTTGCAATCGGGGTGGAAAACTTCATAATCCTCCATCTGCCAGTGAAATAACCCGTTCAATGAATTGGTCTCGTCCTCTGAGCAACTTCCAATTTCTAGTACACCTTCCTCGTTCGGCTCCATTATCTTCCTTTCTTCATCAATATCCAATCCTTCGTCCGATTCTGATCCTAAAGATGCCACTTCTTCACTGACCGCTTGGTTCTTCAAATCAATAGTGTACTTCTTCCCGTGGCTCTCGATCAAGAGTGTGTTTCTCTTCCAATTATGGTTTACCTTGGAGGCAATCAACCATCCCCGTCCCAATAGTGCATCGTAGGCCTTTTTCTCCAGTGGGATGACAATGAAATTTAACAAGAACTGTTGCGTGCCGGTCAAAACTTTATGTGCCATTAAAGTACCGAGAGGTTTGATGTTGTGTTGGTCTGCTCCTACCAGGTGGAATGTTGGGGGCCAAACAATTGGCTTACCCAAGCACTTCCATGTCTCCTCTGGCAAGACATTCACCCCAGAGCCTCCATCGACAATGGTGTTGGAGAATTTCATCCCCAGGATTTCCATTTGTATGATGTTCGGTTTCCTCCCGACACTTACTAGAGTAGCATTGGGTCCGTGGCCTCTCTTGTCGGCTCTGTCATATTTTCGTTCGGACCCCTTTGAGTATTGTCTGCAATGACGTTCGTGAGTGCTACTCTTAGTTGAGGCATTGTTTGCAGAAGTTTTTTTACCTTGATTGGTACGGTTGTGTGAAGCACCTACCGTACTATGTTCTTCTCGGACTCCGACTGCAATGACGTACTAGCCACTTTGGGAGTTCTTCATTCATTTGCCATTCCTTCATCCACTTCTACCCTAGCTTCTCGGAGTCTTTCTTTCTCCGTACAAGGGTCCGGATAATTGGCCTTCTTCGTCTGCACCCTTGTAAGTGCCAGGACTTCTTCGTCGGCTACCTTCAGCATGTTGATGCCTTTTTGCTTCGGGCAGTCGGTGTCTTCGTGATCACCAGGACCACACCATTTGCACAGCTTATCCCCAGCACCTTGACTGCTCTAGCAATCCCTGGCACAGTGACCCCATTCATTACATTTCCGACACTCGATCATGGATCTACCTTTGCTGTCATACTGAATTTTGCTTCTTGGTGTATTATTTCTCCGATTGTTACGATAGCTACCAGGGGATGCGTTGTTGTTCTGGGTTTTCGGTGGTGTGGTCAAAGGGGTTCTGTGTGAAGAATACTTGCGAACTCCGTGTTTTTAAGTTGTACGGGCACTCCTTGACGGAGTGTCCCATAACTTGGCAAATGTCACAGAACATTTTCTTCGAATAGTTCGCCTTTGTGTGACCTTCTATCTTGCATTCGGTACACCATAGTTCGTTCGCCTTCTTGGACCCTTCTTTGTCGGCCTTCAGTTCTTTCATCATTCTCAACATGTCACGACGGAGAGCTTGTACGGTTTTTGATTCATCCTCGCTCTCCCCCGTACTTTCTTCGTCATCTTTCTTCTTCCCTCTGGAAGATGTCTTGTTCTCGCTTTCGATGTCCATCGCACGGTTATATGCTTCAGTGTATGAGAATGGAGGTACCACCTTCATTTTCTTTTGTAGCGAGGTAAGCATACCCTTAATAAACCACTTCTTCTTTAGGCCATCCGCTGGTTGTGACTCAAGTTTCCCCAGCAGATCTTTCAATTTCTGGTTGTAGGTCCACACACTCTCGTGCTTCCCTTGCTTGGTATTATAGATCTCTGCTACAATCTTGCTATCGTTCCTTAGGAGTCTAAATTCATCTTGAAATGCTTGCTTTAGTAATATCCATGTAGCTTTATTTGCTTGGTCCAATTCTAAGTACCAGTCGATGGCACTATCTCTAAGTGTAGCCGGAAATGCTTTCAGCCAGTGATCCAGATCATCCTATCCATTTTCTATCCAAATTGTTTCACATTTTTTGCAATGTCGTACTGGATCTTTTGACCCATTCCCCGTAGACTTCGATAGCTTATGCCGCTCGAGAGTCACCATCTTTCCCCGTTGTCCTCCTTGTGTGTTAGGCCCGACTAGACCGGTTTCCCCGCTACGTTCTAGTGCGTCACTTGCACTCTCGGCCATGTACGAGTCATTCCCACTTATTTCGTCAGCATCCTCAACACCTTGAGTCTCCTGGGTTCCACTCTGGTACTCCCTCTACCAAGAGGTCTTGGGCTTAGATCTTCCAATCCTCATCCCTTCGTCGTCGTCCGATATGGACAACTCCCGAATGCGTTGGATGTTGTTATCAAGTTCTCCAATTAATTCATTTTCATTTTCACGGATTTTATATCTTTCTACATACGGGGTTATGAAGGGTCCTTCGTCCCTCCCTTCCACAAAATTTTGATGTGCTCTACTGATGGATTGGTCTATTTCCTCAAGATTAGCATTTGCTCTTTTTATAATTTGGTTTATTTCAATTAGATCTTCATTCAATTCTTTATCCACTTGCCTTAGTCTTCGTCGCCAGTTTTCTTGCTCCTATAATCTCAGTGATCGCCGAACCCTTTCCTCCTCAACTTCGTGCCCGAATGGTATTCGATTCTTGTCTTTGTTTGGTCGTACGGGCATTACAAGTCGTTCACGTGATCATTGTTGGTTGCCAAGAGTACGTCTTCGGCTAGTGTCTCATTCCTCCTTTTTCCCGTTTGGCTCGTTCTTCGTACCGCTGCAATATTTGTTGCCTTCAGCATTCTTGATCCTCCTCCACCCGAAGGTCCTGTAGGATGATGAAGTGGCAGGCCAACAATCTTGGCAAACAGTTGAGAAGGTGATCAACCTCGTCGTTCACTTCCAATCTATCCTAGATAACTGCCTCAGGGATTTCTCGCTTGAGGGCTTCCCTTCGTACGTGATCTCTTAGGGATATATTCCACAAATTTACCAAATCTTGTGTCAATTCGTCCTATCTTTCTTCATTAGTTTCTACGGGCTCCTCCACCGGTCGACCCATTACGCTACCATCATAATGACGAGTGATTCCTTGGTCCGCTTAGGCAATGATACCAAATGTTTACTCACGAGATGAACTTCAATGTATGCAATGAGTAAACGGAAATAATTGATAGAACATAATAACGTACTATAATGTAAAGCATAAAATCATCACTGTTGTCTTTATTTATTAAACATATGCCAGTACAAGTATCTCATGACAATCATAGCAACAACAGTAACATATCTATTAACTACATGACTCCAATACATATAGCACGCAGAGGTGGTTGAGTACCAACCATCGTGTCGCTTCATTACATTAATTATTCTTTCGGGAACTAATTCCTGAACTACCAACTAACAAGACAAAACACTTACATTAATTGCCAACTAACTAAGTCTTATTATTTTTATTCCCAACCGACTAATTACATTATGGCCAACTACAATCCCTGTTTAGGGAGCGCCAAGCCATCTCAAGAATGTCCTAACATTCCCTGCTGCCAAACATTATTTTGAAGTCAACAAAGTTATCACTGTGTTCCACGGCGTTTCGGGGACAAGGATGGGGGGATGGCAAGGGATGCATTTCTGGGATGTTTCCTAGGGAGCCATTTTTAGGGGACGGAAGGTGACGGCGATATATATATGAAATTTTCAAAATTTATTAATATATTATAGAGAGAGAGAGAGAGGGAAAGAGAGAGATATGTCAATAACTGATAACAATATCAATATGTAAATAAATCACAAGAGAAGTAGTATAACAACATAATAAATGTCAATAAAGCATTATAACAGCAGTCTCAAACATCAATAAAACCATGGTATATCAATATCCAAATGTCTCAACATGTATCCAAAAGTCTCAAAGTTCAAACATGAAAATACTAAATGTCTCAAACATGTATACCGAGACGATGAGGGATGTTTCCGACGTCCCCCAACCGTCTCAAGGACGGAAAACCATCCCCAAACGGACGGGAACGTTTCTTGCTATTTCCTGTTGTTTAGCTTGTTTCAGGGATGGCAAGGGAACGTCCCCTTTGCGTCACCCCGTCCCGAGGACAGCTGGGGACAGGGACAACCCATTTTGGATCAGGGGATGTGTCCCCGTGTAACATAGAGTTATCAGGTGCACACCCCAAGGTCTCGATCCCATATTGAACTCATCCGAGTACTGATCCCGCCCAAGAGCAGCCCATGTTTGTGCAAGCAAGACCTTGGGTGAAATAGGGCCACTCCAAGGCAAACCCAAGGGGACCCAAAAGCCACCCAAACAAAAATAAAATCATTCTTTTAAACATTTTTATAAACAAAAAAGTTTCAAATACCTAATTTTGCCCTGAAAGTGATAAAATTGTGAAAATGGCATGCGCCATGAAGGTTTGTGTGGTTTCAAAGGCTTTAATTTGGGTTTGGTGGCACGAGCTCTACCCCTCAACGTTGCCCTGGATCGCAACAAGGAACACACCTAAGACACAGCCCCCAAACCCCACGAAGAGGGCTACCCCTCAACCCCATTGGGGTCTCCACTCCCAAACCCCTACTAGTTATTGGGATCTCTTATCACATAAGAAACTTGATTAGAATGAAGGGGTGACAAGGAATTGGGATCTAACTCTTGAGTGTGTTGACTTAGACATTATTATCACACAACTTGCCAAAAATCTCTTTAGATGACGTAGCTTCTACATATGACATGACTAGTGGAAGTGGCATTGTAACCATAGTTGCCGCGAGACTGGTACCGGTACCGGTACCGGTACGACTTTTTTTTGAAAATAGGAGATGAGGGTACTTGGAGACGCCATTTTTTTTAATATAAAAAATTTAATAATTTATAGAAAATATGATGACATTGAACTTTCAAAACAAGAGCAATAGTAAAGTTTAACAATGAACATTAACTTTAAATACACAAATGTCATTGCATCAAAGAGTCAAAGAGTTCATACTTCATATTTCATAATCATAGTTCACATTTTGATTTGACATTTGCATATTTGATATTTAATATTCGATTACATATTGAAATTCAGAAATATTGATATTTTGATAGGCTCATACACAAACAAAAAACAAAAATCAGAAATCTATCATCCACACCAAATCATGGTCATCCATGTCAAGGTCCTCAGCTATGATGCTCTCCAAATACTCATCACTCTCTAACTCAGGTTCCTCTGCTGGTAGTAGAATTGGGGGTAAATCACTAAGGCCATCTTACCTAGCGGTGACGGCTAGAACTCTAGCGTGGCCTTCCTCAGACGTTAACGCAAGCAGTAATGAGCAATGTTATCGCCTAAACTGTGGTCGGGAGTCTTAGTCGCGTCAAACAAACACTATACATTATGCTTTAATTTTTAAAGTTTCAAATGTTATAAAGTTTTTAGGTTTTTTTTGCAGGAGACGTCATTTTTTGCAACGAGAGACGGCAGGGTACTCGGGAAACTCTGGCAAAAGTCTCCAGGTGGCAGGAGGCATCTCCAAAGATGTCTTCGGTAACGCGTCTCCGTCTCTGAGACGGGTCTCCGAGGGGGGGAGATGCGTCTCCCGGTAACTATGATTGTAACTCATTATGGCTTAGATGAAATTGAACCAAATGTTGACTTTCATGCTCTTGATGAAGAGCACTATGAAGATCCTTGAATATTGATTGTAATTTCATTGTGTATTGACATTTGACAAGCCACTAAATTATGAATTTATGAGCCTTTTCTTTTTTGCAAATTATGAGTACCATTATTTTTATATTTAATAATTGTAAAAATTTAATATATATAAAATACAACTTTACCATACCCAACGAGAAAAAAATTGTCGTACCCACATACTTGAACCTCGTAGCCATACTCAACCCCATACCAAAACCAACAACTTAGGCAGTCAAACAAAATGGACTTTTTTGAAAAACTAATTAAATTGCACTTTTATATGGCCCAAGTTTGGGTATACGATTTGTTAAAATGTTTATAGAAAAACTTAAACTTCAATTAGACATGTCACCTGAAAGTTAATGCTCAGTTGAGGATAAGGTGACACAACCAACAACGTTTTCAGGCCACTTTGGATAGGTAAATTGCAAAGCTTGAGTCTCCTTTGATATTGTACTTAGTTTATGTTCTGTTGTAGTTGTGCTTGATGTGGATGCAATACACTATACATGAGCATCCATAGAAATACCAAGATTTGATCCAAAATGGATCAACTATGTTCAGTTGTATCATTCATAGTTCAATTGTATGGCTTGTATGACCACAAGATAGCCAAACTCAACAGTAACACCAGTGACCCATTGGTCAGGAATAAAGATACTGAGAACCAAGACAAACAAACTACTAATGAAACTACCAACAATCCAAGGGAATCTGTTGTCTGACTTCCTTTGATACAAGTTTATTATTTTTTCACAGTTTTTAGCAAAGAAAATATATCCATTATAGATTATATTCCCCAAGTGGTATTTTTTAATTCCTAGAGTCGTCACTCCATAAAAAATAGTTTCTAACCATTATTTTGTAATTGTGAAATATTCCATCCACACTCACATCTGTAATTTATTTATTTCATTCTTTCAAAGGGTCTGGGTTTTGAAAATGGATAGAAATTTCCTCATCTTTCGTCAAAAAAGAAAAACTAAACTCTTAAACACTCACACCCCCAACGAAAATCACAATGGTAAAAAAAAGAAGTCAGAATGTTGCACAAGGACCATTGGGAATAAATAAGCATGGGAACGGTCTTGAGGATAGAAAACCCTTAGAGCTCCTTCAGGTTTTGACCACTTTTAAAAAACAAGTTTAGCAGTTAAACTTGCAAGCTGTCAAATCTTTCATCTACAAATAGTCTGAAGCAGAAAAATTCAAAAGCTGACAAATTCATCCTACAACCATTGCCAATTTTACTCAAATAGGAAAAATAGGAAACTCGCAACCTTTTGATTGTTGAGATGGAAAACCATTTTTGGGCATTTATGCCATTAGGATGATCTTTTAGAAGCATGTTCAATGGGCTCTTGTATACACATCTAGAATTGTATTATTCGTTCCTATTATAAGAAGAGTGTGAAGGTACTTTGAGTGACTTGAAGAGCAGATCAATCCTATAAGAGCATTATAGTATTGTAATTATACTCTTGCAGTGTTCTTCAAGATGCCAAGTGAGCAATTGGCTTGTAATGTTTCTGGTCTTGCAATTGATGTAAGAAATCACAGCCTCAAGTTGCTAGAATTTTTCCACGTTGGGTTTTCCTGTGGTTGTCATGTTTCCCTCTTGCTTTGTGATTGTTCTTTCATGCCTTTAATTGCTTGTTCTTTCAATTTAAAACATGTTAATATTTTCCAGCACTAAAGCAAGCACTGATAACATATGTTAAGGTTGTTTTAAGCATAGCTCCTGAACAGTATACACAACTGAAAACATTCATATACATGTTTTAAGATGTGCTGATAAGTAGGGAATGGACTATCTATCTTGTTGTACCCCAAATTAAAAAAATTGCTACACTTAGGCATTTTGTAGAAATGGTAAAAGTCTTGTCAAAAATTGTCAAAAAGGTCAAAAAATGGGATTTTGCATTTCACGCATGTTGGTCAAAAACTCAAAATTTTAAAATTTTAAAAATCTGAGGATCTGCATCTGCTCAGAGCGAAGTTTTCTACAAAACCTAGATCTCAGTTTTTCGGCCATAAATTTTAGGAAATTTTCTAAAAATAGACTTTTTTTGGGTTTTTTTGGGTTTCTTCTCAAATGGATACTCGCAAAATTTTCTAACATAAGAATTGTTGGCTTCTAGGGTTCAAACTGATTTTGATTGGCTTAAAATACTTCCTCATCAAGCTGGTCCAGTCAGAATCGTCAAAAGATCGGTTTTTCTTTGGTGGGTCTATTCTGCTTTTTCAGAAGCTAAAATGGGAGCTTTGAGGTCATCAATGGAGATTGGTCAACTGCCAGGTGTTAGAATCAAGGTCTCAAACACTGCATAGATCAAGAAATGGCGGAAGATGCTTTGCGAAATGAAGAACGAAAGAGGCAAGCTGGAAAATCTTGAAAATTGAGGAAAAATGGTTAAGTATGGAGATGCTAGGCGCCCCTGTCCAGTCAAGACGCCTAAAAGATGTGCTAACCAATTTTTTCAAGTTTTCAATGAACAACTCAATACAACAAGCACCCGTTAAGGTTAGCTCAAATCCAAATCAACTGCTGGAATGTAACCCTACACCAAGAATGTACACCAGGATCCCAATGCTGGGCAAGGTGTGAGCATATGGCGCCAAGCATAGTTGGCACACTCGTGAAAAACTCGCCGAGTTTTCAAAAACTCGCCAAGTTTTCAAAAACTCGCGAGTTTTTTCGAGTTTAACTCACCAAACTCAAAAACCGAGTTTTTGAAAAAACTGGCGAGTACTCGCAAAAAACTCGTGAGTTCGATAGAAAAACTCAGCCGCGCAGAACATAAAGTTAAAAACATCTTTTTTATGTTTCATTTCATTTCGAAATTGCATGATACTTTGTGTGAGGAGCTAACCTCCCCCTCACCCGCGCCCCCAAGCAAGGAGATATCATTTCCAACGATTTACCATCGAGGAGAGCAGATTCAAACGCCATTTTGTGTGGATTTTGAAGAGAAATTCGATTCACAGGTAGGGTTTTTGTTTTTGTTTTTTGTTTTCTGTTTTTGCTTAATCATTTTCTTTCATTCTTTTTGTAGAATACTCATTCCAAATTGAAAAAAAGTCATGATAGAACACAAAGAAACATTTTTTTTGCACTTAGAATCCAAAAAACAAGATTCATCACAATCTTTTGTTGATTTTTGCTGATTTTTTTCATTGTTTTTTGAAATTTTCAGACCTAGGTTCATTTTTTGTGTAGAATGATAAGATTAGTTAATAATGTTAATTTGAAATTCATTTAAACACATTTGTATCAATTTAAATCAAATTTAGCTCTATATCTTTTTAAGTTTTAAACTTTTAATGATTTAGGTTGTTTTTTAAATTTTTTTGTATTAAAAAACTAACATGTTGTACATATTTTTTGTGTGTAGATTGATCATTGATCATTGAATACACACTATAATGGCTTTTGGCTCTGTTTCAGCATCAGGTTCCACCGTCGCCCCATCATGTTCCACCCTGTGTACACCATCATCATGGGTTCCAGGCACTCGTCCTGCAAGGGCTAGAGACCCTACATGGAAATATGGTGTGAAAGGGCACATACCTGGAACAGTTGTTTGCAGTGAGTGCAAGAAAATATATCATCGAGGCATAAATCGCCTCAAATACCATCTTGCAGGAATTCCTCAGTGTGATGCCAAGCCTTGTGAGAAGCCCAAAGAAGAGATTAGAAGAGAGATGCTTGCACTACTTTCAGTTGTCGAGGAAAGAAAAATGCAAAGGGAGAGGGCAAAAAAAGCCATAGCAACTGCCATAGCTAGTTGACATGCGCATGCCCATGGTCAGACTCAGGAGCCCAGGGCCGAGCACATGGAGATAGAGTCAGATGAGGAGGGAGATATTGGCATTGTGGGCTCTCTTCGTGGTCCACAAATTTGCATTCATAGCACAGCCACAACTGTATTGTCCTCTAGGCCCCTCGTTTCCTCTAGTTCGACTTCGACTAGAGTGCCAGTGCCACCACCACCTTCATCTTAACGCAACCCACAAAGTTTTTTTGTGCCTCGAAACACACCAGGAGCACAGGTATCATTGGAGGCTACAGGGTGGAACAAGGAGGTGCATCAACATGCCGAGTTGGCATGTGCTGACTTTTGGTATTTCAATAACATAACATTTAATGTGGCGAGTAGTCCCTATTGGCACAATATGGTCACTGCATTGACAGTTGCGGGAAAAGGCTTCAAGCCACCTTCTCGCAAAGATTTGAGTGGGAGGTAAGTGAAAGTCAGCTTAAATTTTATGCTAAGTTTATGTTCTTTAAATCACATTAATTTATAATTTATTATTTATGTTGAATTCAAGCTATTTTTTGTTTAAAACTTACAATTTTGTACTTATTTAATTATTTTACTTTGTACCTATAGGTTGCTCACAAATGCAACCCAAAGGGCAATGCAAGTGGTTGAGAAACAAAAAAATAAATCGAAGAAATATGGCTGCTCTAATCTTTTTGATGGGTGGACGGATGGGGGAAACCGCACCATCATTAACTTTTCGGTTGCTTGCAAAGGTGAAGTTGTGTTTTGGAAGTCGATGGATGCTTCCAACAGGATAAAAACTGCAGATACATTGTGTACATTGTTGGAAGAAGTTGTGATGGAGGTGGGGATTGCTAATGTGGTGCAAGTTATCATAGATAATGCAGTAGCGTATGTGGCAGCAAGAAGAATGCTTGAGATTAGACATCCATCACTCTTTTGGTCACCTTGTGCGACGCATTGCCTTGACCTTCTTTTGGAGGACATAGGCAAACTTGTTTGGGTGGCACCGATTGTAGATGATGCAAGGAGCATCACAAAATTTATCTACAATCACCCTTGGGTTCTTAGCTTGATGAGAGATCATACACAAGGGAAGGAGTTGGTGAGACTAGGTGCCACAAGGTTTGCAACGATTTTCATAACGTTGCAAAGCATTTTGGATTCTTTGGGCTCTTTAAAACAAATGTTTGTGAGTCAAGCATGGAATGACTCCTCATATTCAAAGAAGCCCGAAGGAGAGAGAGTTGCTACAATAGTCTTCGACCCCTTGTTTGCACAAAAAGCTACAAAGATCGTGAAGGTAACTTCAAAACTTTGATTTTAATTTTAAACTCAAGTTGAATATAAATATATATATTTTTTAATTTAACTTTAAGCCTTTCATTATAAATTTCTAACTTTGATTTTTTTGTATTTTTAATCTAGGTGTCGAAACCCTTGGTAAGAGTCCTTCGCTTGGTAGATGGGGATCAAAACCCCATGGGATATATTTATGAGGCCATGGATAGGGCCAAAGAGGCTATCAAAAGTTACTACATGGGGGACAGCCTGAAATTTGATCCCATATGGGAAATTGTTGATAGGAGGTGGAACAGTCAACTCCACCAACCCATCCATGCAGCAGGGTACTTCCTCAACCCTTCTTATCTCTTCTCGGAGAGCTTCTCCGATCCTAATGGAGAGGTTATGGAGGGGCTCATGACATGCTTTCAGAGGATGGAATCTAAGGTTGCAACGAGAGACCACATCGTCAGCGAGTTGCATATGTACAGGGAAGCAACTAGTAATCTCTTTTCTTCAGAGTTGGCTGTTAGAGGAAGAAACACTCTGGCACCAGGTATAAAATTGGGAGTCTTTAACTTTTAAGTTTATTTCACATGCATCTTATAATTTGATAAAATGTGTTTTGACTTTTGAGTCTTTGACTTTGTTTTCTAACTCTTCAATATTTATTTATTTTGCAGAGGTTTGGTGCAAAAATTGGGGTGGAAAAACCCCAAATCTTCAAAAAATTGCCCTCCGCGTATTATGTCAGCCCTGCAGTGCATGTAGTTGTGAGCGCAATTGGAGCTTGTTCAAGTCCATTCACATGAAAAAGAGGAATAAGTTAGCACAAAAGCGCCTCAATGATCCTGTCTTTGTGCAATACAACCTTCGGTTGCGCACAAAGAGAGTAGAAGAAAAATCACTGGATCCTATTGATTTAGATGAGATAGATCCTTATAGTGATTGGACAGGGCGAGATGAGCAGCCTCCATTGTTTAGCGCAGACGAGATCCTTGACTTTGAGAGACAAGCAATGGAGGATGTGGGTGCATCAGGAGATGTAGGGTTGGAGGACATTCCTGAGGATATGGATGAGATTTAGCCAGAGCCACATGCCAGTCGAGGAGCCAGTAGCAGTAGCACCGCAAGTGCGATCACCGCCACCACCACCACACACACACGGGAGGACTAGAGGACCCACACCTTCTGCCCTAGCTGCTGCTAGACTAGGGAAGAGGAAAGCCTAGCATGTTGTATTTAGTTACTGTTTAGTATTTGCTTCTAGTTCTAGTTTTATTGCTTTCATGTATCAAACTTTCAGGCTTTTAGCCATCGAGATTCCGCATAAGAATACGATTTTGTAATCAATTTACATTGAAGTCAGTCAAAATTAATAGAAAACACTTTTGTACTCATTTATGGATTAATTGGATTCATCTTGTCATTGAATTTTGCAAAAAAAATATGTTTCTAATGAAATTTATGCAATTTTTTAAAGTTCCCGAGTTTTTTGCCGAGTTTTAAAAACTCTCCAATTTTTGGCTTGGCGAGTTTTTTCTTGGGGCGAGTTTTCCAACTATGGCGCCAGGGATCATTAGACTTCAAATAAAGAAAGTACAATGTTGGAAAGTAAATGTATGCAACTCGACCGTGTATTTCAGCAGGAGCAAGATGACGGCTAAGCCGATCAGCAATATGATGATTACAATGCAAGTGCTGAAAGTAAATGGGCGACTTGCCGACCCCTTCCGCTTGTTCAGCGAGTAGTGCAAAAAGGTAAATGCAGTAAAGAAAGACTGGAGCAAGACTAGTCTCTTCCACAATCATGGGAATTACAATGCAACTTAGCAAGAAATAAAGATAGTTGACAATACTACTGTACACCCTTACAATGAGATAGAAATTCCTACCAATAACACTGAATTAGAGATGTCTCAATGCTGCAATGATGTATTATATCTCTCCTATCACCAAATGACTCAATCCACACCAACCCAACTCAAAATGACAAACTTCTATAATCTGATATGACAGACCAGCAACTAAGCAAACCACCAAAATGCTCACAAAATCCTCTAAACTCCTCCAAAAGACCTGAAAACAAGTGCAAATGCTTCTAGCAATGATGGCGCCCCAATCCCAATGACTAAACCTCATCAAAATGACTTATTTTATTTTGCACAAAACTCAATGCAACCTCCAGAAAGTACGGCCCTCAAGGAAGGGCGATTTCATGCCATAAAATCCAATTCTTGATATTAAAATCTGCAAATTACCAAGAATGGTCGCCCCTAGCAAAGAAGCATAATTAGCAAATACCTAGAACAAAATAAAATTCACTCTTTGACTTATGAGAAAAATCGACTTTTAGCAAGACATAGCCAACAACTCAAAAAGCTATCAAAACCTCACAAACTCCATTGAAACTCAATCTATCTTCTTTGGATGAGAAATAGTCTTCAATCAGATAGGTGTTATCTTTCAAACACGAGTACTGATCCTTGCTAGTAGGTATGCATTCCTCGAAGCACTTTGCCTGGAATCATTCTTGCAGCATAACGATATAGTAGACATGAGATGATGAAATGAAGAACAAACACCTCCTTATATAGATTTTGAAAAGAGTCTCCAGATGCTTCTAGAAGGTGTGCCCAAAGTCCAAGGAGATATTTGAATTTATGTTGACTCATTTTCCCTCCTTCAAGTTGGCATACCATATGACAAGGAGACAATTCTTTTATTAAAATAATATCCTCCTCAAAGTTGGCATCCCACTTCCCAAGGTCATACTTTATCAATTTTTGAAATATTTCACTTAACCTCCTAATGAGGCGTCCACCCTTCAAGTCCCCTTTTCAAAACAACTTAAAGTTATAATATTATTATATTAGGCCAAGGGGTCATAATATTAAAATATAACCTTTACAACTTAATTAATTCAATATCCATCAACAATTTCGCCACAAAGCCAAGATCAACATTACAAACTAGACTGCCTATAGAGGGAAGCTCGTTGTGTTGATGCCATCAGGACCACTGCCAAAAATAGAGTTTACGAAAAATAGTAAATTCAGAAAGTTGCTTAGATTAGTTTGCATGCTATACCATTGCGAAGCTTTCTGAAAACCCAAAAAGAATCCGCAATCCAAACTCCAAGATTCCAAGAGCAAGCCTCAAAAAAAGCTGAAACATCCTCCTAGAAGATAGGAAACCCTATTTTTGCTTCCGAGTAGCCTATGGGTCACCAGGATAGGCTAACGGCCAACTGCAATGATCACTACTGAGAAGGGGACATTACAGTCCGCCCTCCCCAGATTTGCTTGCCCTCAAGCAATCGCAAGTCTGGATGCTGCAAAATCTCCTCATTCTCCCAAGTTGCATCCTCCAAAGGCAAATTCTTCCACTTCACCAAGTATTCTTTGATTGTCCTTCTCAAAGAACGCTCTTTGGAATCAATGATCTCTTCTGGAACCAAAACCAACCATCCCTCCTCATCCAAAGGAGGCAAATCGGATGAAGCAACAATGTTGTGACCAAGCGCCTTCTTGAGACGAGACACATGGAAGACATTGTGAACTTTGCTGCTTGTCGGTAACTCCAACTCATAAGCCACTGCTCCAACCTTTCTGATGACTCTGAACGACCCATAGAAACGTGATTTGAGTTTATCTACTCCACTCTTCTTGAGAGTAGACTATCTGTAGGGATGGAGTCTAAGATAGACCGTGTCACCAACCTCAAATGTGCGCTCAACACGCTACTAAATAGCGTACATCTTCTGCTAATTTTGTGCTATCTGGATGTTGTTTTTCAAAGACTTAAAAATATCTTGACTTTGCTGCAACATATCCTTGGCTTGAGGGGCCTTGCTATCACCAAACACCAAATCAGCAAAACTAGGAGCCTCATAACCTTTGAAAGCCATGAATGGGGACATCCTAATAGACATATGGAAGGATGAATTGTAACAATACTCTCATAAGTGAAGCCATCTCACCCAAGCCTTCTGCTGCTCCGAAACATAATTTCTGAGATAGCCCTCCAACCACTTGTTCACAATCTTTGTTTGTCCATCGGTTTGAGGGTGATAACCAGTGTTTGGAGTAAGCACTGTACCACTCATCCTGAAAATTTCTTGCCAAAAGGTGCTTAGGAACTTGCTGTCTCTATCAATCACAATGTTTTTCAGCAACCCATGCAATCTAAACACTTCATGGAAAAACAAATCTGCAACTTGAGCTGCTGAAAATGAACTAGCAATGGCAAAGAAATGAGCAAACTTTGTTAATCTATCCACCACTACGTAAATACAGTCTTTTCCTTGAGTTTAAGGCAACCCCATGATGAAGTCCATTGATATGCTTTCCCATTTTTGATTGGGAATTGGTAGTGGTTGCAGCAACGCAGCCAGAAATGTATGCTCATTCTTGTTCATCTGGCAAGTGTGGCACTCCTTGATGTAGCGCAAGACCTCTTCTTCCAGCCCCTTCCATGTGATGAGCCCTGCTGGCTCTCAATTCAAACCCCCGTATTTCTTAAATCTTTTAGTGTTATTTAATTTTTTTAGAGAAAGTTTGATAGACAGAAGAGAAGGGGCGCACAGCATAAATGCTTGTAAAATGTAAATTTGCACTATTTTCTTCAGAATGAAAGTGTAGAAGACATTATTTAATTGAAACAAATAGATTGCAAAGGATAAACATACCAGAAGGGTTCCAGATTATTTATTTAAAAAAGTTAAGCCAGCTCGCCAGCCAAGAATGGTGAAAACTGACATATAAAGACGTCTGGCTTCCAGATTTGAGTTCTCCCTTTTAGAAACTGGATACAAGCACTTGAGAAAGGTACGCGCCAATGATGGAAGGTAAACAGGAGCCAAAACAAAGGCGTTTCAGCAAGATGCTTCACACGCCTCCCTTAATGAGCACATATCCCAATGCAAGTGTACAGCCAAGGTAGAAACCCCAAAAGAACACTCTGAAAGCTGAAATCTGTAGAGAATGGCGTCTCTGGAGATGAAACCCTCTTTCCCTATTGCAGACAAATAAATACTGAATGGTAAATCTCTGATAGAATCAAGTAGAACCTCTGAATGAAGCTCTCAACTACACTGATTCGATTGATCTCTCACAATCTCAAGAGTGCTCAGCACTGAAGAGGAATCGTTCTTCAATGGAAAATTGTTCAAACCCTGATCACAGGAGAATGCACAGGAAGAAACACAAGGCAAAGTCGAAATTATCAAAAGTTAATTCTCTCATTGCCCAAAATGCCTATATATGCCAAAAGGCACGATTTCCAAGAAGATACGCCACTTTTGGATATTTAAATCTTTTAAAATATAATTTAAGTCACTTTCAATAGTTTGACTTAAATAAAGTGGGCGCACTTTATTAATTTAAGTGATTAAGTATTAAATCACTTTTTTAGGAAATATTTAAGTGATTTAAAAATCATAAAGTCAATTTGACTTTATAATAAAATATTAAGTTAATAAATAACTTAAATCACTCAAATAGGCATAACTTCCACAATTCTTCATAAAATCCCGTGCCGTCAGAAGCTGTCGACTCCTGGTCTGCTAATGCCTGCTGTGAACCAATACTGGCCTCTGAACACGAGAACGATCCAACTCTCCAGAAAGTACCACTGACCCTCTAACCAATCCAGTTAGCCCACAAGGGTCCAATAAAGGGCTAACACACTGTTCCCGAGAACTGACTAGAGCGGGGACATCACAGTCCGCCCTCCCCAAATTTGTTTGCCCACAAGCAAACTCAAAGCTGGATGCTGAAGAATACTGTCACTCTCCCAAGTAGCATCCTCTGTCGGTAGATCTTTCCACTTCACCAAATATTCCCTGATAACCCGCCTCCGAAGATGACGCTCTCTGGAATCCAGAATGGCCTCAGGTATCAAAATCAATTTCCCTTCATCATCCAGGGGTGGTAAATCAATAGAAGGAATCACCTGTGGTCCCAATGCCTTTTTGAAGCGCGACACATGGAACACATTGTGAACCTTATTGTCCACTAGAAGATCTAACTCATAAGCCACTTCACCAACACGTCTGACAACCCTGAATGGTCCATAGTATCGTGGCTTAAGCTTCTCAGAGCCCTTCTTACGAAGGGTGGACTGCCTATAAGGCTGGAGCATCAAATACACCAAATCATCGATCTCAAAAGATCTCTCCACACGCCTCTGATCAGCATATTGTTTTTGCTGATTTTGAGCTTTCTGAATATTCTCCCTAAGTGCTCTCATAATGTCCTGACTCTCCTGCAACAAATCACCAGCACTGGGTACTCTGCTGTCACTCAGCAGTAAATCTAGAAAGCTCGGAGCATCATATCCATATAATGCTCGGTATGGTGTCATCTGAATACTCATGTGATGAGTGGTATTATAGCAATACTCACAAAGGTATAACCACTTCACCCATGCCTTCTGCTGTCCTGAACTGTAATTCCTCAAATATCCCTCCACCCATTTGTTGACTATCTCTGTCTGCCCATCTGTCTCTGGGTGGTGTTGTGACCTTTTTTTTCACACATCACCCCATCCCAGATGGCGACCCCCCCCCCTAATTTTTGCTCCACTCTGGTCTTTTGGCTTTGGTTAGTGCGTCTCTCTCTCTATCTCTGGTCCTTCTGGGGATGTCCCGTCGTTTGACTTGGGTTGAAGTATTGTTCAAGTCTGTGAAATTAGGGTTTTCATTAGTCAGGCTTATTAAAGGTTAAACTGAGTTGTAAAATTGAAATTCGAGCTTAGTACAGCAGCCAGAAGACTTCCAGCAGGGTCCCACTAAATTTTCACTGTATTCCGACAACTTACTATTTTTTGTAAGTATTCAATTTGGGACTATTTTATCAAGATTTTGGAATTCTGTCAGTTCCACCACAATCAGGCAGCCTCAGAATGCCTACGCGCGAAATTTGAATGGATTCCGACAACTGGCTATTTTTAGCAGTTCAGCCTTCGGAGGCTATTTTCAGGATTTAAACGAGCAATTCTCCGGTGAGTGACGGGGGAATTGATCTGGGTTTTCGAAGACCTTCGCAATGATGTAGCATGCAAGGCGAGGTGGTGACTTTCAGAGTTCAGCCTCCCGAGGCTATTTTTAGGGTTTGCATGCAAGAATTTTCAGTGCATGTCCAGATATTCCATGTGGGTTTTGCGAGGCCTTCATAGTGATATGACATACAGATGGATCGGGTCAGTTTTCAAGGACTTACTATTTTTAGCCAGTGCCAAAACTTTGACCAATTTTCTGAGTTTTTCTGGGTTTTTTGAGATCCCACGGGCACTGTGACATGCAAACTCGTCCGACATCCGGATGACCACTTTCCAAACACTTACTATAAATAGCAGTGTCATCCCAGCAGCTACCCACCACTTCAGTCCAGCAATCAGGTGCAATCAAGCACGATCAGAGACAGTCAGGAACAAATCAGAGCACATGCAGATCAAATTAGGGTTTCCCCTGCCACGTCTAAAAATAGATGAAGCAAAATGCAGAAATGACAGAACGAAGCACGCCACCGGAATCAGCATCCTTCAGGCTACCTACTGGTAAAATTTGAACACGATCTGAATACTTACTATTTTTAGCAAGTCACCTTATGGCTAAAAATAGCACGTCCTCATCAGGGAAAATGTGTGAACGAGTCTCTTACAGCATCAAGTACAAGCAAAACAAATTTCAAAGCAAACAGAGATACAAAATTGGTCAATTCTAGGGTTTGCTAAAAATAGCAAATGGCTAAAAATAGCATGTATTGTGCCAGATAAGATGTGAATAGGATGACAGCACCCGATGGAGGCACAACCACGCCAGTTCCAATTTAGAACAGGGTGAAAATCAATGAAACCCTAATTTCTCCGAATTTACTAAAAATAGAAAGCCAGGTTAGGGCATAAAGGGCGTTGGAAATTTTACAAACATAACTGACAGGCAAACACTCTCATATGCGCCCAGGAGGAAGGAAAGATTCAAAAATACTCTAAGTGTGAGGATTTCCTTGAGCAAGAATGAAACGCGCCCTTCAAAAGCATGAAAAAAATTCGCCAAGGCATCAAAATTTCCTATGACATCCTCAAGGGCATTCAAAAATGGAAGTCTGCAAGGCAAAATGCGCCTAAAGGAGCTGAAGAGTCACTCAAAGAGGGCAGAATTCCTCCTCACAAGGTCAAATGCGCCTAAGATGGAAGTATCATGGGCTATATGCGCCTAGGGAAGATGAAAGGTCACCAAAGAAGACATGAAAAAATTCCTAAGGCATAGAATTCCTCCTCACAAGGTCAAATGCGCCTAGAATGGAAGTTCCATGGCCTAAATGCGCCCAAGGAAGCTGAACAGTCACTCTAGGCGTGGGTTTTCCATCTTGCATAGGAGAATGCGCTCAAAGAAGGAGGTTGCACATGAGGAATGCGCTAGAAGGAGGTGAAGGGTCATGTCTTAGGCGTGGGGTGGTAAAGGAAAAGCGCTCAAGGATAACAAGGAAGTCTACTAGCCCATATGCGCCAAGAGGAGATGAAGAGCCACTAGCTAGGCGTGGGAATTCCCTCTCACACTATGAAATGCGCTCAAGGGAAATGGAAGCTCTCTAGGCTGAATGCGCCAAGGGAAGGTGAAAGGTCACCACATGAAATGCGCCCATGGAAATTTGTTAAGACAAGATAAAACTTAGTATGAAAATTCCTCCTACCCATGGCAAATACGCCCTAAGGTGGAATTTAACACATGAAAATTCGCAAGAGATAAGGTGTTCGCCTCTAGGCGTGAAAGTGCCTAAGGGGTGAAAGCAAAAGTTCACGCATAAGATGAGGTACGCCCCTCATGGGTGATTTTAAATAAATTTTCTAGGAATTTTTCCTAAAGCAAAAAAAGTTGCCTAAGGAATAAAATGAAACTCATGACATGTTCAAATGCGCCCTCTAGAGTTAAAATTTTAATTTTCAAAATTTCCTAAAGTATTTTTTTTTAGAGAGAAAAATAATGAATACGCCTAGAGGATGATGCCAGTTGCCAGAGTTACAAAAAATATTCAGAGGAAAATTCTTCAGGGAAAATCAAGATAATTTGCCAAGGCCGAGAAGATTGAAATTGCAGGAGTGGACGACATCCGGAAGGGGAAAAAAAAACATTAGCCTTTTTTATTATTTTAAATAATAAAAATTAAACGTCCCCCTTCGTCCGGATACACATGAAAACAATGGATTTCAGGAAGATTTTTCTTCTGGGTATTGGACGTTTGCTATTCGGAAGTGATCCAGAGCTACTCCACGCCTCACTCACATCGTTTCGGTGGGTATTTTGCCCAATACCTATTTTAATAAAATTCCTAAGGCGAAATTGAGAAATTTCTCTAAGGCAAACGAATAAAATGGATGAGAAATTTCGCTAAGGAGTTTGAACTTGATAATTCTGCCAGAATGCCTTAGCCAAACTTTTCGAAATTGTTCAAAGAAGTAAACGATTTAATATTTTAAGAAATCAAACGCAACGAGGCAGGTCTATGCAGAGGTGATGAATTCATAATTCTAGAAGTCTGAGATCCCGGTGCTTCATGACGACAAGTGTTGCGAATGGAAAAGAGAGGGAAAATGAATTCAAAATATTTGCTAAGTTTAGCCTCTGCAAGAATTCGACCAAGCTATAAGTTTTAAAGTCCTCTTCATTTTTTTCTCTCACAAGTTGCTGAAGAGCTAAAAGTAAGAAGTTCGAATTTGTGAGAAGACCTGAAAGTTGCTGAGGATTTCGAATTTTTTTAGAGAGCTGAAGGTTGAGGATTTCGGATCCCTGAAGGACTGGAGTTGGTGGAGGACTCGAATTGCTGAAGTCACAAACTTGCTGGAGAAGTGCAACCTACCTTGTCAAGATTTCAAGTTGCTGAGGAGTGAGTTTCTAAGTCGCTGCAATTCTTGAGGAGGTTCGAATTTATCAAAGTGAAGTTGTTGAATGCTGAAGTGCGACTTGAGAAGAAAGTTTTAAGTTGCTGAAAGTTGCTAAGTTAGAAGGAAAAGTGCGAACTTCAAAGAGGAGGTTTCAAATTTGTTAAAGTTAAATTGCTGCGGGCAAACATTTCCAAGTATTGGGCATTGTGTTGCTGCAACCCAAAGGAAATTTCTGAGAACATTGAAGTAAACAGGCAATAGTTGAGGTTTGCAGTTGAAGACATCAAGAAGTGTTGCAGCCTTTGTCATTTAAAAGAAAAATCTGCTGACACCCTCAATGATGGTTATTATTTTATTGTAAAAATCTTGTTTGCTGACTATCTTACCCTTTTTGCAAAATAGCCGAGTCAAGCAGAAAAGCTGCAGGCAAGAACGTCCACGCTGAGTCCAGACAGGCAATAATCAAAAAATTAAGCAAGTCTTTCCTGCCAGAATCAAAGTTCACATCAAAGTTGGGCAGGCTGGCAGACACAAACCTAGGCTCGTTTAACCTGGAGGCGTTCAAAAGAAGGATAAAGGGGACTGGAGGCCATCGCCCATCAGTGACTTCACATAGCATTGTCAGAAGTGGATTATATGCAGCTGCAAATTTTCCACCAGCTGTCCGATGCCCGAAACTCATTATGGAATGCTCTCACCACTACGATTCAGAGAAGAGGACGATCGTTGTGCCAGATGGCAAGGTGCTGGCTAACCTGACACCACAAGCAATCGGAGAGGCATTCGGGATCCTCGCCCACGAGAAAATGATTTACAAAACGAAGGACAGGGCTGACAGAATGTATTCATCTACAACGGACCGGTGTGCTGATGTGATAAACACTAGGTGGATGATCAAGCCCAAACCAACTCGTACGAAGTTGCCCAAACAGATAATTTTCGAAGACTTGAAGCAAGAGTTTGGCGACCTGATTATGATGTTGAGTAGAGTTGGAGGGTGTCCCCAAGCGTTCGTCTTCGAACCTTGGATGTTTTACTTTGTCAACTTGGTACTGGAGGGCAAGGATTTCATGGATTGGGCACTGTTAATCAGTGATGGTCTACATGAGCAGCTCCGCAATGTGAGGAGGACTAAAACATTTTATATGGGCTCTTACCTCGTCTATATGCTGGCTCGCATGACGAGATATAGGGGGATCTCTTACAAAGAACCAATTGGTTGCGGTTCTCAGCAATTCAAAATATTCGAGGCTTGTCCGCAGTTGCATTTGACAAGCACTACTAATTACAAAAGAGTCAACGATGCCTTTACTATGCACATCACGAGGACCTTGCAGCAAAGGACCCATCACAGAATATCGAGGGAAGCACAAGAAATGATTGAGAAATTTGGATGTTGGTTTATCCAATTCCCAAAATTCACTTACATAAGGCTGCAGGGATTCTCTTCCTACCCATACAAGTTGCCCCGATATCCCACGAACAGGGTAGTGCTGCTGGAAGTTTCTAGGCAACTGATTGCCTACGATAAGATTCAAAAGAAGAAGAAGAAGGACGGACTTGGGTTCCCAATTGCTATGGGAAATTCAGACGAAGTGTGCCCATCACTGCAGGCAGCAAGGGAGGCAGAGGCGGAGCTCCAGTTCTTTCAGCTTTCTTACCATTCCAGCAGACACTACTACGATCCTCATAGAAATATCAGGTGGGTATTGACAGAGGAGTTTAGGCACAAGACACAAATAGAAGATTTTTGGGCAAGTGCAGTAAATGAGGTCGAAGTCAGAAAGAGCATGTTTTCCCGGATACCATTGGCAATGATCAGAGAGTGCGAGATTATTCCTGTACCAGATCAGATTAAGGAGGACATAAACGTTGTACAGGTTGATTACGACACAGTAAGAAACACGCCCTTGCCACTCCCAGATTGGTCAGAGCCAGAGATCACCGACTTGGATACACTTTGTATCCCAGTCCTGACATTTACACGGAGTTGGATAGAGAGACATGTCAGCAGACTAAAGGGAAGGTCAATTCCCCTTACCTACAATTTGATGGGAGACAGCAGGTTACCATCGGCTAATCCGAGGAGACGGAGTAATCCCACTCCAGAGCCTAGGGGAAAAGAGCCAACTCGACCGGAGCCTGTGATAGTTGAGGAATCCTTGCACATGCCGGTTCGAACACATTCTCCAAGCATACAGGAAGTGTCCCTATTTGCTGATCAGAGGGAGAGGTTACAGGCAGAACAGGCAGAACAGGCAGTACAAATAGAGAGCCAGCCACTTCGTAGGGAGTCCGTGGGCCAGAGCATCAACGTGCCCCTAGAGGATAATCAACAGGAGAACCGGCAGGAGACCGATGAAGGCACTGCCACAGATACTCAGTTTCAGCATGAGATTGAGGTAGCTCTCGAGGATGATGCTGCTTCTGATCGAGATGCCCAGAGCTCAGGAGACACTGAGCCCATAGATGATGATGAGCCTCGTCGGAACGAGGGCCATGAAGTAGAGGCCGAGGTAGAGCAGCCTTTCATCATATCAGACACACGACAGGAAGTGCCAGACTGGCTGAGGGATAGGATGAGGCGTGATCCTGTGGATGAGACTGATCCTGCAATCGAGATGGAGGAATTGCTACAAAGGATCAATGCACCTCCCACGAAGAAGAAGGCTAGGAAGTTTTCCAGAATATCGACAGATGAGGATAGATCCCGAACCTTGCATATGGCAATTCCACGGGAGGAATTTGATAGGGACGAGGCCGTTCTTGAGAACTATATTGTGACAACCATGGAACTAGGCCGCCCTACTGGGGCACAGGTGGTAGAGGAGTGCAATAATTCCTATCGGGCACTCAAGGACAGATTGTCCCATGTTGAGAGCAAGTACAAGAGGTTGAAGGTAGAGCATCGGACACTGATTGGCTACGTGCAGCACTTGTCCCGTCCTTGTGGGCAAGAAAATCCTGCAATCGAGCTCCCAGCTGAGTTTTTCAGGGAGTCAATCAGTGGATTAGAAGATTTAAGGAGAATGGCACTGCAGGCAGACACGTGGGTTGCCAGTGTGCGTACAGAGACAAGAAAGTTTATGGAAGATCTTGCACATGCCTATGGGCAAGCTTCCAATATTATGGCTAGAGTGGAGGCAGTTAACCATGCTTGGGGTGAGGTTCGCATCTATCAGACGAGAGTTGTTCTCCGTCTAGGAGATTTGATGAGCATACCTCAACACACTTTGGTTGAGGGAGGTGTTATCCAGCAGGGAGATAGATACGATTTTGCCAGATGGTATTCTTCGGTAGTCACAGGCCGGGGATTCTATGATGCATCACAAACAGATTCGGTCAGGGTCAGGAAGGCCATGACGAACATCTTGGATGGAGTTCTCAACACATTGGAGGCAATCTTTGCCAGGAGGTTGACTTCTGAAGAGATAACTGCAGATGGACTAAAGGACAGATTGACGCCATTCTTCTCTGAGGTGAAAACCTTCACTCAGGATGATTTCGAGAACACTGCCACGTTCTCTAGCATCATACAGAACACCCAGGATGCCCTTGTTGCCTGGAAGAAATCATGTGCCCGGCATGGGCAAACAGTTGCAGTTTTAGAGTTTCAGTTGGATCACATTCCTCCTATCTCCGATCAGGAAGTTGAGGAAGTATTAGCCAGATTCACCGGATTTGCAGCCAGCGAGAGGGAGAAAGGAAACGCTCTTCTGGATGACGATCTGCTGCGGGAGGACGATGTGCATTGATTGCAGGTAGTGGACCTGCAGAGGAGTGGAGAATATTCTGCACATTCATTGCCCCACTCCTCTCAGTGGCGGTTTTTAGGGCATAAACCCTAATTAGGGCATGGGTGGCTCAATCCGAGCCCTTTATTGTAATCAGATCTGAACCGTCCACTGGACTGGGTTTATTATAAAAGGGGTATCCCCCCTCATTTGTAATTCATTAGAACTAGAATTGAATCAGAGATAGAGTTGAGCTAGAGAATAGAAGGCATATAGCATTTAGCTTAGAAGTTAGCTTAGATTGAGGAGGAAAGGAAGTTTTCCCATTGAGGACTTTGTAAGAAGTTGTTGTGAACACTCTCATAATATAAAGATTTATCATTGTTTGGTGGTTCTATCTTCTATTGTGAGTAGCTAGCAAGGCTTGTTCGTCTTTCCAATTCGAATAGAGTAAAGTAGAATAGATTTTGTTTCCATGCAAGTAGCGTTAATTGTGGAATGCAACATTGGTTTGAGCATATCTCCCTATATCCATACCACTAGCAGGCTTGCTGACGGTAAGTCTGCCCTGCGTGGTCAACTGGAATTTCAGCACTTAACTTCGGTTGCGATTTGTGTGTCCACTTGCTTCGTGGTGAAGGGGTGTGCATGTTGAATCTCGATTTGAATATCTACCTATCCTTTGAAGATTGCATCAACTTTGTCAGAGTTGTCCGAAGAGGAGACGATACAAAGTTTGGTTTGGAGATTGTTAAAGCTAGTTTTGCCTTCCATCCTTAGAAATAGATTGTAGGATTCCTATCCCTTTCCCTTTAATTCAGTATTTCCCGATCGATTCGAACATCAGAGCAATATCGTCAAAATCATTCATTGTTTCACTATGATTGAACAACTACGTAAGTCCCCTTGAAATAACCAGCATATACACATCAACCAACTGAGTCTATTCGCGATGAAAGGAACCTTGGAGTTGAACGCATGAACTTTCACGCAATCTTAGCATGCGGAATACTTTGATCAAGAGAGAATAGAGTGACCGTTGGACAACTTTATTCTGTGTTGATGTCGTCATAAAAAACACGTCAACAGGTGGTAGCTGGTGCTCGGAGTGAGTTCTGTCCTGCAAAGTTTGAATAACTCCTGCCAGAAGTTACTCAAAAACCTGCTATCCCTGTCACTGACTATACTCCGAGGCAATCCATGCAATTTGAATACCTCACGGAAAAACAAGTCCGCCACCTGAGTAGCTGTGTGTGTAGTACTGATTGAGAAGAAATGTGCATACTTTGTCAACCGATCTACTACCACATAAATGTTGTCTTTCCCTTGAGCTTTCGGCAAGCCCGTGATGAAATCCATAGACAAACATTCCCACTTCCTCTCAGGAATAGGAAGCGGCTGAAGTAAACCTGCAGGGTATGTATGTTCTTGCTTGTTCTGCTGACAAACAAGGCATTCCCTGACATACTGAAGAACAAAATATTTGAATCCCTTCCAAGAGAATCTCTCCCATACTTGCCTGTAGGTCTTAAAGTAACCGGGATGTCCTGCCATCGGTGAATCATGGAATGACCTCAATACTGTGCCCCTCATCTCAGAACCTGGGACAAGAAATATCCTCCCTTTGTAAATGATAAGATCATCGACAAGTGAGTATCTGTCATCCTGTACTGTCCCATCCATTATGCTAGAAGCCCAGGGATTCTTAGCATATTCTGCCACTATCATGTGTCTCCAGTCCTCTGAAATCAGTGAAATGGAGCTCAAGTGAGGATGGCGAGATAAAGCATCAGCAACCACATTCTGAGTGCCCTTGACATAGGCAATGTCAAAATCATAGGACTGAAGTTTGCTGACCCATTTATGTTGCCTTTCGTTCAAATCTCGCTGTCCAAGAAAATGTTTCAGACTATTGTGATCGGTTTTAACACTGAATTTACTACCAATCAAGTATTGCCTGAATTTGGCCATGGCATGCATGATGGCCAACATTTCCTTATCATAGATACTGAAACTCCGTTCAGAACCTCTGAGCTTCCTGCTCTCAAAAGCTATAGGGTGTCGATCCTGCATAATAACTGCACCAATACCCTCACCACTGGCATCACAATGTAACTCAAATGGTCTGGCGAAATCCGGCAAAGCCAATACTGGACAAGTAGTCATAAGAAGTTTGAACTTCTCAAAGCATGCCTGTGCAAGAGGTGTCCACACAAAGGCTCCCTTCTTAGTCAAATCAGTTAGTGGCGCAGCATGTCGCGAGAATCCACTAACGAACCGACGATAGAAGGCACACAATCCTACAAACCCCCTAAGCTGTGTCAACGTCTCAAGTGTAGGCCAATCAATGATAGCTCAAATTTTCTTTGGATCCATGCTAACTCCCTCTCTACTGATAATGTGACCCAGATACAAAAGCTCAACCATGCCCAAAGCACACTTGGACTCCTTGGCGTACAAGGACTCCCCGTCAAGTATACCCAATACCTCATCTAAGTGAACCATGTGTTCCTCCCATGATTTGTTGTAAACCAGGATGTCGTCGAAGAACACCAAAACAAATTTCCTCAAGAGAGGATGGAAAACCCTGTTCATAGTAGACTGAAATGTAGCTGGTGCATTGGTTAAGCCGAATGGCATAACCAAGAAATCATAATGTCCACAGTGACACCTGAATGCGGTTTTCTCAATATCCTCCTCTCTGACCCTGATCTGATGGTAACCAGTCCTCAAATCAATCTTCGAGAAATAGCAAGCTCCATGAAGCTCGTCTATCAACTCATCTATCCGCCGAATAGGATACCTGTTCTTAATAGTCTTCCTATTAAGCATCCTGTAGTCAATACACATCCTAAGTGTACCATCCTTTTTCTTCACCAAAACAATTGATGAAGCAAAGGGTGACTTACTCGGCCTAATGTGCCCCATAGCTAAAAGTTCCTTAATGGTTTTCTCAATTTCATCTTTTAAACGTTTGGGGTGCCGGTAAGGAGTGATCATAATAGGTTTCGTGCCCTCATCCAACTCAATAATGTGCTCAATACCTCTATCAGGAGGTCTACCTGGTGGAATAGCACTGAAAACCTTTGCATATTTGATTCGGAGTTCCTGTACATCCGGATGGTAAGGAGAAGCTTGTTGCTCTAACTGTGAAGGCATTAACTTGCACTCAGCAGCCCATTCTACCATATCATGTTGAATCAAACGTTCCATTCTTCGGAGTGAAATTTCTTTTAGATTGCTGTCCTTGATAGCTTTAAGAACATGATTCGTGCCATCAATTTTGAATTTCATCTCCATATCACGCAAATTAAGTGTGAACTCTCCTATAGCATGAAGCCACTTCATGCCAAGAACTATATCCGTTCCTCCCATGTTCACAACATAAAAATCTGCCTTAAACTCAAAATTGTTTAGTTTCAATGGTAAATCAGGAATCATCCTCTCACAGGTCAGAGTGTGTCCATCTGCAACCTTCACATGAATGCCTTCAAACTGCTGCATTTGAATTCCCCTTTTCTCCACCAACCGTGAATCAATAAAATTGTGGGTTGCACCTGTGTCCAAAAGAGATATGACTCTTTGACCCGCTAAAACCCCACGGAGCCTGAAAGAACCCTCTCTCTGCATGCTGGACATATGAGCCTCCTGTAGCTCACTTTCTACCTCAATCTCTGCCTCATTTTCTGACTTTTCTTCATCTGTGTCATAGATAGCAGCTTGCTGATCAGAAAAATCAGTCAATGTTTCTCCCTCATAAAACCATTCCATGTTCCTGTTTTGCCCTTTAGGCTTGACGGGACAATCATGTTTGAAGTCATATGGACCTTTACAGTAAAAACATAGCTTCCTTCTACATAGATCATTCATTGTATCCCGATCTAATGGAGCTGCAAATCTTTTCTTTTGATCAGAATTATTAGCCTTCTTTGGATCAGATTTGTTCTCAGTGTAGGAGGAAGAAGGTTTGGTGCCAAATTGCTTACGAGGTGTAGTGAGCTCCATACTGCGAGCTTTCCTCATGGTCTCCTATAGGGTAGGTGGATCAAATGCCTTTATCCATCCTTCATGGGCTCAAAAAGACCCTCAATAAACAATATGATCGGCCTTCTCTCTGAAATGCCTGTCACCATTACAGATAGTCTTTGGAACTCTCCAATGTACAATTCCAAGCTACCCAATTGTTTTAACTGTGCCAGATCCCTGAAGAACAGTTCGGGATCACGTTTATCAAACCTTTCTACCAATCTATCAGTAAACTCCTGGTATGAGGTAATCTGGTCATGGTGAAGAGTAGCCATGCCATGAATCCACCGGTCATGTGCTACGCCATCAAGGTGTAGGGCTGCAAATCTAATAGCATCTTCCTCTGGCATAGGACGTAGTGTTAGGAATGTATCCAATTTACTCACCCAGGCACGTGTTGTAACTCTGCCACTGCCATCATAGTTCGCTAAGGTAAGCTTATTGGTAGCCTGTCGTAGATCATTATGTTTGTATCTAGGCCTCCTGTCATTCCTGTTTCTGGTGTGTTCTCTTTTCTGACTCATAAAACGATCAAAGTTAAGGTGATCCTTAACTCGTGGAGGCATTGCATCCCATTCATCATGCATAGCTAGGATGTTGTCAGCAAAGTTTCCATCACCACCTTCTTCCACTTCCTCTTCCTCCTCAGCGTCATTTCTGACAAAAGTAGGGCGTGTGGCTCTCTCAAAGGTGCGTGCTGGAGCAATATACCTGTGATGCTCTCCATGTATGCTACCTTCTTGATCTTGATCAATATTCGGCCTCCTCTGAACTGTCAAGTTTTGCACATTGGTGCTAAGTTGCTGAAGGATGTTTGCCACTTGTTCTTGACCGGCCACCATTCCCCTCAATACTTCTCTAGCATCCCTGTCTTCGTCATTAAGACGAGCATCATCATTCCTTTCAGCCATATTATCAAAATCAAAATCCTCCTCTTGTTCGTACAATGGAGGTGCCTGAAAAGGTGCAAAAGTATCTCGCTGAATTCCAGGGCCCCTGCGTGTGTAGTGCCTGTCAAACCTGTTCTGATGTGGCCGCATAGAATTGTGTTTCCCACAAGCTAGCAGGATTAATATGCTCTGATATCACTGTGATGAGCCCTATTGGCTCTCAATTCAAACCCCCATATTTCTTAAGTCTTTTAGCGTTACTTAATTTTTTTAGAGAAAGTTTGATAGATAGAAGAGAAGGGGCGCACAACATAAATGCTTGTAAAATGTAAATTTGCACTATTTGCTTCAAAATGGAAGTGTAGAAGACATTATTTAATTGAAACAAATAGATTGCAAAGGATAAACATACCAGAAGGGTTCCAGATTATTTATTTAAAAAAGTAAGCAAGCTCGCCAGCCAAGAATGGTGAAAACTGACATATAAAGACGTCTGGCTTCCAGATTTGAGTTCTCCCTTTCAGAAACTGGATACAAGTGCTTGAGAAAGGTACGCGCCAATGATGGAAGGTAAACAGGAGCCAAAACAAAGGCGTTTCAGCAAGATGCTTCACACGCCTCCCTTAATGAGCACATATCCCAATGCAAGAGTACGGCCAAGGTAGAAACCCCAAAAGAACACTCTGAAAGCTGAAATCTGTAGAGAATGGCGTCTCTGGAGATGAAACCCTCTTTCCCTATTGCAGACAAATAAATACTGAATGGTAAATCTCTGATAGAATCAAGTAGAACCTCTGAATGAAGCTCTCAACTGCACTGATTCGATTGATCTCTCACAATCTCAAGAGTGCTCAGCACTGAAGAGGAATCGTTCTTCAATGGAAAATTGTTCAAACCCTGATCACAGGAGAATGCACAGGAAGAAACACAAGGCAAAGTCGAAATTATCAAAAGTTAATTCTCTCATTGCCCAAAATGCCTATATATGCCAAAAGGCACGATTTCCAAAAAGATACGCCACTTTTGGATATTTAAATCTTTTAAAATATAATTTAAGTCACTTTCAATAGTTTGACTTAAATAAAGTGGGCGCACTTTATTAATTTAAGTGATTAAGTATTAAATCACATTTTTAGGAAATATTTAAGTGATTTAAAAATCATAAAGTCAATTTGACTTTATAATAAAATATTAAGTTAATAAATAACTTAAATCACTCAAATAGGCATAACTTCCACAATTCTTCATAAAATCCCGTGCCGTCAGAAGCTGTCGACTCCTGGTCTGCTAATGCCTGTTGTGAACCAATACTGGCCTCTGAACACGAGAACGATCCAACTCTCCAGAAAGTACCACTGACCCTCTAACCAATCCAGTTAGCCCACAAGGGTCCAATAAAGGGCTAACACACTGTTCCCGAGAACTGACTAGAGCGGGGACATCACATTCCATGAAAATCTTTCACGATTCTGCCTATAGGTCTTGAAATAACCTTGATGACCAGCAAGTGGGATGTCATGGAAAGTCTGCAAAATCTTCTTTTTGAGCTTAGAATCAGCCACCAAGAAGATCCTCCCCTTATAGTGTATCAATCCATCAACCACCTTGTATCTTTCATCATGAAAAGTACCCTCAATAATGCTGGTTGCAAACTGATTTTTGGCATAATTAGCAAGCAACAACTCCTTCCAATCAGCAGTAAACTCACACAATGAATTCAGATGAGGCCTTCTTGATAGTACATCTGCTACCACATTGTTTTTGCCTTTAAAATTAAGTTAAGCTTGAAGCCTACTCACCCACTTCTGCTGCCATTTGTTCAAATCCTTTTCATGCATGAAGTGCTTGAGGCTATTATGATCAGTCTTGACAACAAACTTGCTCCCCACCAAATACTGTTTGAATTTGGCTAATGCATGCATGATTGCAAGCATTTCCTTGTCATAGATGGAGTACGTCCTTTCAACGCCTCTTAATTTTCTACTTTCAAACACAATGAGATGCTTATCTTGTATCAAAGATTCAAAACAACACCAACACCTTCTCCTAATGCATCACATTGCAGCTCGAAAGGCTTGGAAAAATCCGGTATAGCCAAGACCGGATAAGTGTTCATAATCTTCTTAAACTTGCCAAAAACACCTTGAGCCTTTTCTAACCAAAGGAAAACCCCCTTTTTAGTGAGGTCGGTAAGAGGAGCAGCAACTTGAGAGTAGCCCTTCACAAACCTTCTGTAAAAGCCACAAGGACCCAAGAACCCCTTCGAATGAGTCAAATTTTCTAGAGGTGGCCAATCTACTATCGCCTTGATCTTTTCTGGATCAACCTTCACCCCTTCAGCACTGATTATGTGACCAAGGTAGAGTAACTCCATTCCAAATTCACATTTGGACTCTTTGGCAAACAAGCTTTCTGATTCAAGGATGCTAAGCACTTCCTCCAAGTGCTTGAGATGTTCTTCCCACGTCTTGCTAAAAATGAGGATATCATCAAATAAAATCAACACAAACTTCCTCAACTGCTTCTGGAAGACTCAATTCATACAAGATTGGAAAGTGTCAGGAGCATTAGTCAACCCAAATGGCATGACTAAAAATTCAAAATGATCATAATGGCATCGAAATGTCGTCTTCTCAATGTCGGATCCCCTCATTTGAATATGATAGTAGCCCAATCTCAAATCAATCTTTGAAAAGAACTTGGCACCATGTAGCTCATCAATGAGCTCATCTATCCTGGGAATGGGGTACTAGTCCTTGATTGTGCTTTGATTCAAGGCACGATAATCCACACATATGCAGACAGTGCCATCCTTTTTCTTCACAAGAACAACAGCTGAAGCAAACGGACTTTTGCTTGGGCGAATGAAACCCATCTCCAAGAGTTCTCTTATGTTCTTCTCAATCTCATCTTTCTGCTTCTTAGGATATCGATAGGGTGTTGTGATAACTGGCTTGGCTCCTTCTTTGAGTTCAATGACGTGCTCAAACCCCCTATCAGGAGGCGGCCCAGGAGGTAGATCAGCAAAGACCTTACTCTTTTTGGTGAGTAGGGACTGAATATCTGGTGGATAATCCCTCTTGGTTTCAACTAGATTAGCTGGAAGAACCATACATTCTGCAGCCCATTCAACTTGATCATGCCGAATCAACCTCTCCATTCTTTGGAAAGATACAATCCAAGGACCACCATTAGACATTCCTCTTAGCACCACCTTTTTTCCATCGGATTGAAACTT